>OY787677.1:30372978-30945373 GCA_963678985.1 Spisula subtruncata | reverse complement strand
GGCGCCTTAGTTCCTATAAATATGTTTATAATAAACGAGGAATTAACATACATGTTTATACAATGCAACTGAATGATTTATTATTAATTTAATGCATTGTATTATTTAGTATTTATTTAGTTGGAGAAGTGTATAAAGGCAATCGCTATGCTTACTGGTTTAGGCGGCGCCTTAGTTCCTATAAATATGTTTTTTGTCAGTCTGACCAAATGTCCTGTTGGGTCAACAATTCTTTCGCCATGGCTGTATCATAACTCACGAGAGGGGTTAAATTAATTGCCGGGATATTGACCGGCTGCGGCGTTATTTTCTTTTCTTACATGGATAGTGTATGCGCTTAATATTTTGACAATATTGCATCAATTTTTTGGGACTCCTTCTGCGTAACCATTAATCCATCCCAAACGGTTCGCGAAAGAAAGCCGATTCAATGCCAAAAGCTCCCCAAAAAGATGAGTTGTACACATATATTGAAAACACATGCCGAATAGTTATCAAAGGCACCAGATCAATGCCGATAGTAGTTTGGCATCGTCTATATACATCGGTAACCTTTCGGCAATCTATCGGCATGGATTCATATTCTGCAATGTATGAACTAACCGCAAAACTAACCGCAACCTTTCAGCACGATCGGGAAAATTTCAGGACCAACTCCTGAACTGTCGTCTTTCAGTCGCGATACATTCGGCTACTTCGATTTGGCTTTGGCATGTATACCGTGTGTAATACTGCAACAATTCATATACCGATCCACGAAATACTTCCCGCACAAGCAAGATCACAAAGCTCTGCATGGATTCATAACCCTTCCGCATATTCTGCAATGTATTAATTAGTAACCAAATCCTTAACTGTCGTCTTTCAGTCGCAATACATTTGGCTACTTCGAATCGGCTTCGGAATGTACGTAAACAGTGTGTATATAGCACAACAATTAATAATCCGATCCGCGAAATACTTCCCGAACAAGCTAGATCACGAAGCTCTGCACATTTTTATTGATGTTTGTTCCGGAAGGACTCAAATTGAAACAGCGGCTCGAACTCGAAAAACTTCGCTTCGCTTACAGGGCGAATGCTCTACCGACTGAGATAGCCAGCTGCTTTCACAAGTTTGGCCCCTATTAGTAGTTAAATCCTATACAACCGACTACAAAATGAAAGCTCTGCATATCAATTTACACCACATTACACACATGACTTGCCCATTCATGGAACAGTTTCTCAGACTTGACAAACATGCACTCCAAATCCTCCCTACAAGGCTACATAACATTTCGGTAAAATACAAAGAGAACTTTCTATGTAATACATGTGCACATTAAACAATGATAACGCACGGCCAAATCACAAACGAAGCTCCCATTTAAGACAGTGTGGTAAGTTTGTTTGGGGGAAAATCTCAACTCGCGAAAATACATTACAAATACAAATTAAAACATCAAATATCCATGACAAGATTCAATACAAAAGAGATATACACAAAAGAATATAAAGAAATGAAATAAATCACTAACGTATCATAGCAGAGGTTTGTTCCTCGTAAAATCCCATAGAAATGTCAGAACATGTGAGAACCGCCTGCCGAAAATGCCGCCATTATAGTACAGTAGACTTCCGGTAAACGAAATACCACCATGTACCCAAATGAACAGGACGAAAGTGAACAAAAAATGTGAAACACATAGCCCCATAACAAAAAAATTAAAATTGACTTACTATTCACTGATTGCACAGTGTAAACAGACCGATATGAGTAGGACTATAAATAGGATATGCCCTAATTTTTGCTTGTGCACAAATAGTAGTCCCGTGACAACACTATTACTGATGAATACACGTCTGCATGTGCACATTATCTGCTTGTGAAACTCCAATGAGCGAGCACTACACAATGTATTCATATTATTCATTTATTAGCAATTGGGACTTAGGTTGTGAACAATATAGCGAACAATAAACACTGACTGGTTCAGTAAGGCGCGTACACGTGTGGACTGGCCATCTATGTTTGTATCCATTATGTACATCATAAAGGTTTAACCATCTTACTTGGCAGGTAGAGGTTTGCTAGTTTGATTTCAAACCTAATATCAATGATACAATCCACTTCAACAACAGTGAGGATCAACAAATTACCATGCAGTTACAGAGTGGCCGCCATAACAGGCTTTTTGAAGATGATCTGGGCAGCATGTTCACGAGTGTGGAGAAGCCGAAACTGTGGAACACTACCTAACTTTCCAGCCAGCGTGAATTGTTTGTACCAAAGAGAAAGCAAAAGCAAGGGAGGAGCTATTTGCCAACCTCCACTTCACAACACAACACAACACAACATAACATAACTCAACACAACATTTTTTGGGATCAGGCCTTAAGATCCTAAGAAAGAGTTCGAACGGCCATACTATAACCAGTGAACAATAAGTTAGATAATGTATTTACATTTCCAGAAGGTCACAGACCCATGAGGGCATAACATAATTACATAGTTGACTGGGAAAATACGAACATATATATATACACTTATAAAAGAAAAGATAGAAATTAACATAACATTAAAACATGTACGGTACATATTGTTGCCTTGGGAAAAACTACGAACATATATACATGCCTGTACAAAGAAAAGATAGTCACAGCATAGCATATTAATAAGATTAATAAGAAACAGATTAATAAGAAACAAATCCAACTAGTTCCACATAGCTTCACCTGCGCTTAAAATAAGTATAACTTGAGTAAACTTACCTTTACCTATCTATCCAGTGTATATATACTTTCGTGTATAGCAAGTAAATATAGGGCAGATACAGAAGTCCCCAACAAGGTTTTCAGTGCTTCCACAGTGACAACCACACTTTTTGTCTGACATGCATAATCTACTCATGGGTGCATATCCACATACCACGTTTCATCATAATAAAACACAAGAATAAAGCAAACAATATGTATATATTTATATACCACTTTAGGCTCAATCACTTACCCTTAAACGTTAAACCTTCACTCACACTGCAGAAACGTACTCTTGTGTGTACTTGCGTATTTAACAAATCCCGCATATCAAACATTCCAGTCCATGTTCAAACAATATGAACACACACATACACACACAACTGCTCAGATTACATGCAATCAACCATTTCATACCAATCAGATCCCGCAAGCCTGCCAAATTCCACCAATCACATTGGAGCGATCAATTCCACCAACAATTACCGCCATTCATCATATATCGCAGCAGTAATTCCACCAATACCACTTCTCAAACAATTCTACTTGTCCTTTACGCTTCTTTCCGCTGCATTTCGCTATATGTCGCTTCTTTCTGCTTTTTTAACCTACCTCCTTCCGTCCGTTCGTTATCTCCCTAGTTTCGCAACTACAAAATCACGCTAAATCCCATTTTTCGCTCCAAAACACCAAACAATAAGCATTATCAAACATAAACACTACATCAAAACACATCAAAACAAACATCTACCTTTTTTAACCGGGACCATTCCATATGCGCCTACAAATCTGCAACTGGCTGTAAGTCACTACTAAACGCCCGTGTATACATGTATCCGTCCCTTTTCTCCACACCGGTATTCACATAATCAAAGCACTGAAGGCACTGAATTTCTTTTCACAAAAAATACCACGAGTACACTTCGTTCATCAGCAAACTTTATTTCTAACATACATCTTCACAACTATATATAAATGACCATCACACTATTTTCACAAATCGGTGAATTTGAAAACTACTGAATAGAGAAAATATATTGAGCAGTGCATTATAACTAATTGTTAGTAATTATTGCGCATTTGTTTTCATCTCCTTGAAGAGTATTAAAGTTATTATAAATGCACCATAATCAGGCTACAGGATTGCAACACACAGTTAGGAAATGTACAAAATGTTAAACAAGTCCGGCATTTTTAGCCATTCCGTAGAAAACACCACGTGTATCTTGAAGTAACGATTTCGGTGAATCGAATTCTTTAACAAGACCAGCATCAAGAACCATAACTCTGGAAAAGACGCAGTTAAAATGAATGTTTCAAATTATACAGGATAACAGGAAGTGAACTAATACTGACCAATCAAAGCTTACTATATTTTGAAATATTGACCAATGAAATCTTAATATACAAGAATGAGTCTCAGTAAAAACCAATGAGAGTTCATTACACTTGAATAATTATGTTATACTACATGTATCGACCAATCAAATGTCGTGTTATGGAAGTGTCGGTCAATATGTATTGCAAGACGATAATGTGAAGTTTACCTGTCATAATCCATTATTGTGTTGAGTCGATGAGCCACTGTGATAATTGTGCAGTCGTTGAACTGTGTCCTTATAGTATCTGTAACAGAAAATCAGGTCAACGTCTATATTACAATTATTCCAAAGTCAACAAATCCCTGTATTCTAATTGTCTAATATATGAGGCTTACATATTAGCGAACGCCCTTTTCTAAAGATGGAGGTGATATTTTTAAAAAAGCTGTGTAACTGATCTGAAGGTACACATTTAATATGAAACACATTCGGGACTTTCCTCAATGTATTCTTTAAGGTCGACTTTTTACAATGAGCATCAACAAATGGTGGTTTAATCCTATGATACATTCACATCTTTCACTAAGGTTATCAGTCAGGACTCGATATAACGAAACTCGATACACACAGATGATTTTAAAACGTACCTTGGATAAGATCATCAGTTTCCATGTCAACAGCCGCTGTAGCTTCGTCCAGTATTAATACCCTGGTTTTATGTAGGAGAGTTCTAGCTAGACATACAAGCTGTCTCTGGCCAACGCTGAAAATAGAAGCTATTTGTTGATTTTTGACTGAGATAGGGCACCACGAGCCCTGGTTTTAGAGTACTAGCTATATATACAAACTGTCTTTGACAATCGCTGTAAATAGATGATATTTGTTGATTGTGTTTGATTTTAACTTACCTCAGATTCTGACCTCCCTCTCCGCACTCATAATCTAACCCATCATCCAAACCGTTCACAAAATCCTTTAAATGTGCACATTCCAGGGCGTACCATATACTCTCATCGTTATACTTGAGGAATGGATCCAGATTACTTCGTAATGATCCAGAGAATAGAACAGGATCCTGTAATACATAGAACAAAATTCTTCTTACCATGGAAATGTTCGCTTGTTTTACCATGGAAAAGTTGGTTCATGTTGCAATGGAAATCATGGCTTTTGTAATCATGGAAATGTGTTTTTACTGTAACCGTGGGAAGTTGGTTTGTGTTACCATAACAACGTTGTTTCTAGAAACCATGGAAATGTTTACCCTTATTGACCATTCATGAGTAATGCAGTCCCGTGCCAAATTAAAGTTCACAAAATGCCAAAAAATCACAAACATAATTTGGTTCATTTCTTCAATCAGAAGAACGGAATAATTAGACTATGCTGCTGTGTCTGAAACAAAACCAGTATTACTTACCTGAGGAAGTATGGTTAACTTTGTTCTCAAATCGTGTAAACCTAACTTGGAAATATCGACGCCATCAATGAGAATGGAACCTCCAGCAGCCTCAACCAATCGAAACAGGCACAAAGTGAGAGACGATTTACCGGCGCCGGTCCTTCCCACTATACCGACCTGAAACGAGCGCAGGGAGAACAGTAGGCTTAAGAACAAACTAGACCTTTAAAAGGTACAAGCATGCAGTAACTATCTTGGTGCAAAGGTACTGTCCGCAAACAAAGCACAAAGGCAAATAATTGTAAGGGTCTAGTTGAGGCTTTCTGTTCTTGTTTTGTGGACGGACCTGACAGCACATCAGACAAACACACAGAATTATAGTATGATATATACCTTTTCTCCGTCTTGTATTGTGCAATTTATTCCTTTCAATACAAGATCCAACCCTTCTCTGTATCTTGTCATAAAGTTTTTGAATTCCACTTTCCCACTTCTAGGCCAGTCCAAGGGTGGTCTATTGCCATCTAATACCCAACCAGCCTTAAATATATACAGATGATAGTTGTTCATTAATTCCCTGATATCAGTCGCAACAGAACATCAGCACTTGTATTATCTTTTCCTTGAATCTATGTTAAAATCACAATTGAAAATTTAAGAATGATACTCACTAAGTTATTTTCTATCTGACACACAAAAACAAATATTTTTTGTCGTTCATGCTTTATCTCGATACTTATTGAAGTTTTAGTATTATATTTACCTCAGAAGGTAGTGTTGTATATTCAGTAACACGTTCGGCTGACACTATGTTCATTTCCATCTCACTAATGGCAAGTACCACTAAGTTTAATGTGATCGTTATCTGAAGTAGTAAATCACATACATGATAGCACTTGTTATATACATTAGTATACACAGTTTGACGCTATACCGAAGCAACGATAGCCTCTAGCGAAAACGGTATGAGAAAATCCGACAGGGAACCCACACAAAATCTGACATGGACGGCAGCACTCACAAGTCGAACATTTTCAATAGGTTAACTATAAATATTATATTTTAAAATATATATAAGAATGACTTACACCCCCTTTTCAATTATGATTCCTTTTTATGTGTAAATATATGTGGGTATCAATTGTATATGCATTCAATTCAATAAGTAATATTAATTGGGAAATATCCCAATCGAAAGATTATCGGGAATTCGTTGATGAGAGCTGAATTTACCCGAGGGTGAGACAATAATGACCAATGACAGTTAACATTTACCAGAGGGTGTGTAAATATTGACCAATGAGAGCTTACTTTATCAGAGGGTGTGTCAATATTGACCAATGAGAGCTTACATTACCAGAGGGTGTGTCAACTTTGACTTATGAGAGCTCACTTTACCAGAGGGTGTGTCAAAATAGTCCAAGAGAGCTATTGAATAACTCACCTGCACCGCGTATGTGATTGACAAACCAACTTGGGCGCCATTTAAATCGTCAGATACCAATCCAAATACTGTTGCTAAGAACGCAATAATGTTCCCTAGCAACTCTAGACGAATACCAATCCACCTTGAAATAGAACAAACATAAAATTACATGTATGATAAAACAAAATCGAAGGAAAAACAGATACATATAGCATATGTTCTCTAGGATACATAGAAGAAGGCAATTTGGATTTACTTACCTTGCTCCTGTATTTGATGCAAAATAAAATTTGATGTTTTCATCGACTCTATTTCTTGATTCTTGAACAAATCTTTCCCCACTTTGATACGCACGTATAACAGCAGCTCCGGTTATCGTCTCACTAAAAACATGAAACATAGAATTTATAGTGAGCTGTCATTGGTCAAATTGGACACACCTTCTTGTATAACAACGAGCTCTTATTGGTCAATACTGACACACCTTCATCAAACATGGGGTATTTGAGATTATTAAGAATAGTATTCAAGATTGAACTTACTTGTCTTAAGTTTACATACAACCAATTTGATAACACCATATAAAACTATTGGTCAGTAACAAAAGTAATATGATTGGTTAGCATTATGCTAAAATTGTTTTGTACTTAATTTGCAATGGTTTAAATAATAGCAAATGTACCTGAAATGATTGTAGATTGGTGAGCGTTTAATTGATTCTGTGCGTCTCATTTGGCGGGCAGTAGGAAGGTAGAATTTCTGGAAAACAAGATAATATAAATATCAGTCAAGATCCATGTGATAGCGATCTTTAGCAATATGTGATCAAGACAAACAAAACCAACAAACACATAATAACTTGTTTTCACTTTATATCATGGCGTTTCGTGCCAGGTAAAAAATAAAGTTTTGGTCTGTTCTTTTCTGCATAGGGGACACCAGTCAAACAAGAAACAAAACAAAAGTATTTTACCTCAAAGTTTTCCGAAGGGAACATTTGCTGCTATGCATATACGAGACATGGTACTATAAGTACTGTTCGGAGAGGGGGATCAGACTAACAAGAACAAAACAACAGAACTGTATATTACCACAAAGAAAGCATACAGGATTCCAATAGGTACAATGGCGGCTATAAATATAGGCGTGGTCACACTGACTACAATAACAACAGCTAATGTAGAGAACACCATTATGTTCCATAATCTGAAACTTTCTGGAAGTTTGTTATCCATGATGTCTATATCACTGGAAAATCTAAAAATAGAACAAGATGGCGCGTGTTTATGTCACTGGAAAATCTAAAAATAGAACAAGATATCGCGTGTTTATGTCACTAGAAGATATCAAACTAGAACAAGATAGCGCGTACCTATTCATCATTCGTCCGATTGGTGTTGTATCGAAGAATGACATCGGGGATCTTAGTATACTGGTCAACATGGAGTTATGTAGTATACCTGAGGCTCGCACCATTCGTGTCAATGCCATATAGAATGCCAAAAAGATAAATATTCCTGAAAATATGACACATATATAAATATTAACCAATCAGAAAGTAGTAAATGTGACACATCTTTAGATATTGACCAATCAGAAAGTAATAAAATTTGTCATATATTTAAATATTAACCAATCAGAAAGTAGTAAATGTATCATATATTTAGATATTAACCAATCAGAAAGTTTTACATGTGACATACATTTAGCTATTAACCAAGCAGAAATCGGTCAGCTTGACACAAACGTAAACATTGTCCAACTTACATATATATATATATAAAGGAAATAATAAAACAAGGGAGTAAATTTGTGTACCTTGTATGACCCCCATCATAAGGTACATCAAAAGGTAATACAAATATTTGGCTTCATATTCGTCAGTATCAGACAAGGTTATATTCTTCAATAATTCATCTTCCGTCCAGTATGTCAACCAGAAGTTGGAGAAGACGTTTAAACCTTGAAATACACACATCCCAATGAAGACGAGGATAACTGTAGACACGCCCATTGCTTTGATGTAGGTGGCTAACACGGCTCCCTTAATCTGTAACATAAAACAAACTGGTCATATCATGATGTTATAATTATCATCATCATGATTGGTGGATATTGGTCATGTGACATTAATTATAAATTATCATGATTGGTAAGTATAGGTCATGTGATATTTGTCACCTTCATGTTGGTTATCATAGGTCATGTGATATTTATCATCATCATTATGAATTGATATCGGTCATGTGATATTTTTCTGCTTCATGAATGGTCAGAAGTCATGACCAAATCACCTAATAAGAGAAAAGAGCCAAATTTATTCAGCACCCTGTTTATGACATATTGCCATAAGTAACTGGATAAGTGCCAACCTTTTGTAAGGATAATTCCCCGACCTTCTACCATGTATGACGGGGAAAATAAATGGGCTGCAAGAAAAAAAACTTTTAAAAAGCCAAAAAAAATCAACTGACCGCGCCTTCTGCGGAGACTTCATCTACCGTTAATCGACTATGTTCTTCTGGTTGTAACGTCAATGATTCTTTCTTGTGAGTTATAGAGTTAGAATATTGTGTGATACTGTATTTGGTGGATCTTCGCCGTCTGAAAAATACAAATAGGCATCGAATATTTACACAGACCTATGTCAATTATCTGGTAATTAAATACATGCGATAGAGTCGATATAGGGTGAATATGTATGGATTAATACAACAAAAAATTACTACTGTGCCTTAATATAGCATATGATATGCTGACACGAGTTCGTTGACTTGGATGTTTTGTGAAATTACGTAAGATTCAAATTAAAAATGAAGTAACGCAAATGATTAATATCAAATCATTGATTGAATTGACCGTTTAAGAAGTGACGCCATGGACCAACGTCAAGGAGACAAGTTCAACATACATTCGTCTGCCACGTTCACTTTTAAAGTGTTAACGGTCAAGAAATGCCATGACAACGCGAAAGATTCGACTGTTTAGAAATGACGTCATTGATTAACACATACGTCAATAAGATAAATGATAGATAGATAGATAGATAGATTGATAGCTTAGCTTAGCTTAGCTTAGCTTAGCTTAGCTTAGCTTAGCTAGCTTATTCATTTAAACTGTACAGTTTCTCATGATAAACAAACACATATATACAGCATAAAATAAACGTGATGAAATAAGAATGAAACATATATATATATCGATACTAAACATCGATAAACATCAAACAAAAATACACGAAGAACATAATATATAGTTGATGAAAAGACAAACATACAATTTAATACTTCATTTAAGGCAAAATTTACTATTGTGGATGGACTAAATATGTTTAATAGTTACAAAATATGAAGATGAATTTATCACTATGATTTCAAAAAGTAATCAGTTCAAGCTGTAATGGTTTGTATTAGGATAAGTAATAGTAGTTGCATTCATAATTTACATTTCAAAATATCTAATTACAGATACATGTTTATCTTTATAATGACGATTTGAACGTAACACATTTTTATTTACAATGAAAAACATAACTTAACAAAATATTTACAAGTTGACATATTCTATCGTAGACATTTATTTACTTTTTAACTATTGTACACTTAATTGTTGGGTGCGTATAGCTAATGATTCTTTAATAAATTTACATAATGACAAAAGTTCTGCTTTATTTGTAGTGTTCAACAACAGTGTTAATTTATACATGCTTTTTCTAGTTCTGTAATACGGTTTTATATATTTCGTTCTTAGATTCTGATAAAATGAACATTCGAGAATGAAATGAAATTCGTCCTCGACTACATTCGTACCGCAGATTTGACAAACTCGATTATTTCTATCAACGCGTTCCCTTTCATATCTACCAGTATGTACTCTCAGACAATGAGCCGATATGCGGATTTTAGTTAATTGCAATCTGAGTTTTGCCGATACTATCGCGTCTAGATAACTTGACATTTCAAAAGAATCATTCAATGAGTTGTATAGTATGAGAATAATACATACAATCGTCTGCCGCTCTGACTTTCATCATCTGTTGTCATAGCACCGTCTGATCTCACTTCATCGATCTTTGATCTTAATGTATCCTTCATTTCTTGTACTGTTAAATATACCATTCATATTATCATAAGATAGAATCTAGTCTTCATTTCATGTACTCTTAACTATAACTGTTATATTATCTTAAATATATCCCGACTGCTGTTAAATATCACGTTCATTCTTTCTTACGAGTGTTACTCGACCAACAACGCAATAAAAATATGACAACATCAACATTGTAAAAACTCTTGAACAAGTTGGCAGAACATGACGTCACACACGTCAAAATACCATTTGATCAAATGTGATGAGCTGATGACGACATAATTTAATAATATGACGTAATGTTCTCGCAAAAATTATAAAATCTTACTTTCAGGATCATCATCGTCATCATCGTCTTGTTGTAAATAATGATTCAGAAATTGTGCGAAAGCTCCGTCATGGCTGATTAACTCTTCATAAGATCCGCATTCCGAGATGATTCCGTCACTAAGGACAACAATCCTATCCACCATTGGCAACCAATGTACACCATGAGTCACCAGTATACGTGTCTGTGAGTAAATATTTATTTGGGATACCAATGAACGAGAAAATGAAATACAAACTGCACCAGTCTGACTGATCGGAATGATCTAAAGATATTCAAAACATTTGACCTCTGCATTGCTAAACAATGGTTTTCTAGAAATTGAGAGATAATATTACATTATTTTTGACCGCGCTTAATGACCCAATACAAAAACTTTTTGAGATGGTCGTTTTAACACCACCTGATCTTTTTGAGATTTACGCATATACAATGTACTGCAACCTATTGTCTGATATGAATGTTACAGTGGCATATTTCATTAGACATAACTGTGATTTTCATATAGTTATGGTTTCTCAATCACTATCATTATGTAGAATGCTATATACATATTACTTTTTGAATACATTCTAATCCAATACTAGAAATACATTATATATATTTGAAATGTCAAGGGCTGGTCAAAATGTTCACTGACCTTGTGTCTCAACAAGCCATTATTTCCAATAACTTTCTGGAAAAGATGTTTACCAACGTGTGAATCAACAGCACTAAGAGGGTCGTCTAGAAAGTAAACATCGGCGTTATTATAAACAGATCTTGCCAAGCTTACTCTTTGTTTCTGGCCTCCACTGATATTTATTCCCTGAAAAGACAAATCGAATACGGTTAGGAAAGAATTGACCAATGAGAGCTCTCTATACCAGAAGGTATGAAAATATTGACCAATGGGAGCTCATTTTTCAAGAGAGTGTGTAAATATTGACAAATGAAAACTCGCAAAGCCGATATCTTGTTTCGGACAACCGCTTACAGTTTGCTCTCTGAAATGATTTTTTAAATTGATTTCGATAAAGAAATTAACTGCATCGCAATTGATAGTGTACATTGACACCAAATAATGCAAATTCACAAACTCACAAAAGGAGCCAGAAAATGTGTCATTATTGTCCTATGAGAGCTCTCTATGACAGAAGGTGTGTCAATATTACCCAATAAGAACCCTCGTTTTAAGAAGGTGTGTAAATGTTGACCAATGAGTGTATTAAAGTATACCTTTTCACCGATTTCTGTCATATCCCCACCAGCCAATATCTTCAAATCAGGCAATAAAGCGCAAGCTTCTAGAACTTTGTTATATTTCTTGATTTGGTACTTCTTCCCGAAAAGAATATTATCTCGTAGTGTCATATTCTGTATCCAAGCTTCCTGTGGAACATACGCCACCTTGCCCTGAAATAACCATATAAGGTGTGCCATAACTGACCAATGAGAGTTCACTATGCCTGAATGTGATTACTTATTGACCAATGAGAGCTCACTATACCTTAAGGTCTGTCATAAGTCGACTGATTACTGACCAATGAGATGTGTCGCTATTGACAATCGAGAGCTCATTATATCACTAAGCCAAAAGGTACGACAATATTGACCAATGATCACTCATTATATGAGGCTGTGTCAAAAAAGACCAACGCTAGCTCTTTATTTCAAAAGGTGTGAAACAAAGAAAGTCAAAAAAATGATTTTCATTATTTTATAGTAGTGACACGAACCATGACTCCATTAATTGATATCTGGTATGTCTATATTTATCAATGGGAGCTCACTTTACTGGAAGGTGTGTCGTTATAAACCAATGAAAGCTCACAATGTTAGAAGATGTGTCAATATTAACCAATGATAGCTGACAATGTTAGTAGGAGTGTCACATGACTTACCTTAATAGATACCTTGCCACGTAGACGTTCCATTTCACCAAGGAATGCTGATATGAGAGACGATTTACCACTGCCTACTGTTCCAACAACAGCTACAAGTTCACCATCTTTGATCTTCAAGTTTATACTGAAACACGACATTTTATAAACGTTTGTTTACATTTATTTGATTATTTGAATTTCAGCGTACATTTTATATTAATTCTTAATTGTAATAGTTGTGTAGGGGATATACTAGAAGCTATATTGCATTTTTGAATAACTTTCGTAAAGAAAACTTACTTTGACAAAACTGGTTTTTCTATTTCCAGGTTCCATGAGAAATCAGCTCCTTCAACTGAGACTGGATACTCTGAAAGGAATATGGAGGTGTGTCAATACCAACCAATGAGAGCTCACTATACTGAAGGGTGTGTTAATACCAACCAATGAAATTATACTATACTGGAATTAACTGAAGAGGGCTCACTATGTGTGATGTGAAGATGTGTCAATATTAACCAATGGGAGCTCACTATGTGTGAAGATGTGTCAATATTAACCAATGGGAGCTCACTATGTGTGAACATGTGTCAATATTAACCAATGGGAGCTCACTATGTGTGTGAAGATGTGTCAATATTAACCAATGGGAGCTCACTATGTGTGAAGATGTGTCAATATTAACCAATGAGAGCTCACTATGTGTGAAGATGTGTCAATATTAACCAATGAGAGCTCACTATGTGTGAAGATGTGTCAATATTAACCAATGGGAGCTCACTATGTGTGAAGATGTGTCAATATTAACCAATGGGAGCTCACTATGTGTGAAGATGTGTCAATATTAACCAATGGGAGCTCACTTTGTGTGAAGATGTGTCAATATTAACCAATGGGAGCTCACTATGTGTGAAGATGTGTCAATATTAACCAATGGGAGCTCACTATGTGTGAAGATGTGTCAATATTAAACAATGGGAGCTCACTATGTGTGAAGATGTGTCAATATTAACCAATGGGAGCTAACTATGTGTGTGAAGATGTGTCAATATTAACCAATGGGAGCTCACTATGTGTGTGAAGATGTGTCAATATTAACCAATGGGAGCTCACTATGTGTGAAGATGTGTCAATATTAACCAATGGGAGCTCACTATGTGTGATGTGAAGATGTGTCAATATTAACCAATGGGAGCTCACTATGTGTGATGTGAAGATGTGTCAATATTAACCAATGGGAGCTCACTATGTGTGATGTGAAGATGTGTCAATATTCACCAATGGGAGCTCACTATGTGTGTGAAGATGTGTCAATATTAACCAATGGGAGCTCACTATGTGTGAAGATGTGTCAATATTAACCAATAGGAGCTCACTATGTGTGAAGATGTGTCAATATTAACCAATGGGAGCTCACTATGTGTGATGTGAAGATGTGTCAATATTAACCAATGGGAGCTCACTATGTGTGATGTGAAGATGTGTCAATATTAACCAATGGGAGCTCACTATGTGTGATGTGAAGATGTGTCAATATTAACCAATGGGAGCTCACTATGTGTGATGTGAAGATGTGTCAATATTAACCAATGGGAGCTCACTATGTGTGATGTGAAGATGTGTCAATATTAACCAATGGGAGCTCACTATGTGTGTGAAGATGTGTCAATATTAACCAATGGGAGCTCACTATGTGTGAAGATGTGTCAATATTAACCAATGGGAGCTCACTATGTGTGAAGATGTGTCAATATTGACCAATGGGAGCTCACTATGTGTGAAGATGTGTCAATATTAACCAATGGGAGCTCACTATGCTGGAATGTATGTTAATTGAATTCTAGCAGGTGTGTCAATAATTCCCGATGAGAGCTCACTAGTTATGAAGGTGTGCCAAAATCAGCAATACCAACGTCACACAGACTACTTATTGGATAATATTGAAACACCTTTCTGAAAATTATCATGACCAATGTATTCCTAAATAAGATTTTAAATCATTACAAGCAAACGGTGATTTTTGTATTTGGTGAATATGACATTGATACCCGACCTCAAAGGCATACAATATGCAGAAAAGTGAGTCAATATTAACCAATGGGGAATGGGGAAGATGTGTTAATATTAACCAATGAGGTATCACCATGCTTGAAGGTATTTCAATATTTACCAATGAGGAGTGACAATGCTTGAAAGTGTGTAAAATTTTACCTGCTAGGAAAACGTGTTTCTTAATGAAGAAAGTCAAATACCTGATTGTTTGTCTCTGTTAACGGAATACTTTTGTTTTGTACCTGATAATATTCGGAATACTTTTGTTTTATACCCAAAATTATTCGGAATACTTTTGTTTTATACCCGATAATATTCGGAATACTTTTGTTTTATACCTTATTATATTCGGAATACTTTTGTTTTGTACCCAATAATATTCGGAATACTTTTGTTTTTTACCTGATTGTTTGACTCTATTAACATTATCCTGGTTAATATCGTCAGTCCACAGGAACTCTTGTATACGTCCAGTAGAGACAAACCCCTGTGTGTAGAAAAAAGTTAACATTTAGCCTTCAAAAGATTTCAGTGAAAATAACAGTGAAATCATCGTTTTGTTATTTTCACTGTTTTAGTTCTTAACTGTTTTTAGTCAGAACTGTTTTGTGAACAGGTAAAAAATGGAACTTGCGGCAGTGATTAAAAATCTTGGACATAAATCTACCCTTAACTTAACATGTTTTCTATATCATTTTCGAACGTCATTGCCTACACTTGTGATGGGTATGTTTTGGTCTATTTTCTTGTAAACCACATCACGCATGCGTGTGACCGCATCACCATTGTGGAAATGTTTGACGGTTCGAGGTAGCTTCCGGATTCATCACGGAAAGACCCGAGTAGATGCGATCGTATACCAGTCTTAAGGATTTAGACTTACCTGGACGGCTCCGTTGACCAGAAATGGACACAATGCAACTGGAAAGCGTAAAATGTTAATTATAGATAGAGCTGTAAATGCTTCCTCGGCCCCCAGTGAGTGTGTGGGTGACGTCAGCACGTAGATCATCACCAGTACAAAGTTCATCTGAAAATTTAAATTTATTAGTTTTATATTATGTAAAGAGGATCTATCACGAGTTTTCAATTGATATTAATTTATATTAAACGAGTTTTGGAAATTTTATTAAGCGAGCCTCTGAACGAGTTTAATATAAATATATCAATTGACAACGAGTGATAGATTCTTTTTATCATATGACACTAAAACGCAAAATATTCATTGATTTATTGGAAAAAATCAATATATTATACTACACGTGGTACGTATAACTTTATACATACTGGCTATACTAACCTGGATACAAGGAAAGTCATGTGATAAATCTTTATACTAATTAGTTTTATAATTATCAGACTCCCCATAACGGCTTTTCTTGGAAATAACATAGAATTAATTAATTCAGCTAACTGCTTTGCATGTGTCCCTCACTTGACCAAATGGTGTCTGTTCAATAACCCAAGAATGCTTTGCCCAAGAATTTCACATGTTACACGGAGGTTCGTCAGTAACATCAGATGACCCCTATTGATTTTGAGGTCAAAGGTCAAGGTCACTGTGACAATGTTTTAAAAACATCATTGTTTTCCATAATACTCGATGTCTATAGATTTCTGAAGGTGAAAACAAATCTAGGTGTATGTTTTGTTTCCAGATTATACATCTTTCTCAAATGCAATGAAAACAATTAACTTTAGGTAACTCACCAACGTTGGGTCCCAAGTCCCGAGTGAAAAAGCAGGAGGGTCTAAAGTTATCTACTTTATTATCTGTGAAATAACTGACTACACAATGAAAGTACTTGTTAAACAAGGAAAGCCATCTTTTAGATCATGCGTACAGTAAATGTGATTTGGCTGCAGGAATAGTAAGATGAATCGCCAAGAAAGACAGTTCATACTTACTCAAGGGTGAATTCAATTAACAAAAACGGCAATTCTAAATATTGTAGTTCTGCATCTTTGGTGCATTCAACATACTAACATGGACAAGCTTCAATTTGACCTTCAACTGTAACCTTGACCTTGAGATATGAACCTCGGCGTCTGTCATGAACCTCTGTCTCATGAAGGCGAACATTCATGCCAAATATAAAAAAGATTGGGTCAATGCATGAGTGAGATACAGCCCGTACAAGGCCTATAACTTAATAAGGGTAATTTTTGAAGTTTGACCGCTGAGTGTGACCTTGACCTTTAAGCTGGAGACCTGTATCTTACGCACTGCACACCACCTCATGGTGTTTAACAAATTTGCCAAGTTATCTAACAAGAGGCCATTGAGGGGCCAGTAACGCTCACCTGAGTCATGTGGGAAATTTCAATTTTTAGCTCTGGTAGCCATCTTGTTTAGCACATCTTGTTTAGCAGACCGGAACGATTTCACCTATTTTGGTTACAGGTCATCCAAAGATCATTCCTGTAAAGTTTTATTGAAATCGGCCAAGTGGTTAAGGAGAAGAAGTTGTTTAAAGATTTTTCTATTTATAGCTCTGGCGGCCATCTTGTATATTGGAGCGGAACGATTTTAGCTATTTTGAATAAGGGTCGCCAAAGGATCATTACTGTAAAGTTTTATTAAAATTTGTCAAGTGGTTAAGGAGAAGAAGTCGTTTGAAGGATATTTCTATTTTTAGCTCTGGCGGCCATCTTGTTTAGCGGAGCGGAACGATTTTAGCTATTTTGGTAAAGGGTCACCCAAAGATCATTCCTGTAAAGTTTTATTGAAATCGGCCAAGTGGTTAAGTAGAAGAAATCATTTAAAGATTTTTCTATTAATAGCTCTGGAGGCCATCTTGTTTATTGGAGCTGAACGATTATACCTATTTTAAATGAGGGTCACCCATGGATCACTACTGTAAAGTTTTATTAAAATTCGCCAAGCGGTTAAGGAGAAGAAGTCGTTTAAAGGATATTTCTATTTTTAGCTCTGGCGGCCATCTTGTTTAGCGGAGCAGAACGATTTTAGCTATTTAGGTAAAGGGTCACCCAAACATCATTCCTGTACAGTTCTATTGAAATCGGCTAAGTGGTTAAGGAGAAGAAGTCGTTTAAAGATTTTTCTATTTATAGCTCTGGCGGCCATCTTGTTTATCGACGTGGAACGATTTTAGCTTTTTTTAATGAGGGTCACCTAAGGATAATTACTGTGAAGTTTGGACGACGACGGACATCTTGGTATGACAAAAGCTCACCTTGAGCACTCAGGTGAGCTAAAAATCACCCAACAAATGAAAAACATATGGTCCGGACAAGCAGTATCATGCCCATTTCGGACCTTTGAGTGACCTTGACCTTCAAGCTAGGGGTACTGGTCTTGGGCGCAACACGCCGCCTCAACATGGGGATTTGTGCCGATGTATTTCAAAATCACCCAACAAATGAAGAACATATGGTCCGGACAAGCAGTATTATGCCCATGTTGGACCTTTGACCTCCAAGAGTGACCTTGACCTTCAAGCCAGGGGTACTGGTCTTGGGCGCGACACGCCGCCTCAACACGGGGAACATTTGTGCGAATGTATTTCAAAATCACCCATTGAATGATGAAGAAACAGCCTGGAAAAAATCGGAGGGACGCACGGACGCACATACACTGAACAGCCATTGTGACAACTATATCGAGCTCACCGACAACGGGCTCGACAATTATGACCGACTGTCAAAACCGCAAAGAATCTCCGATTAGTCATTGTTGATTAGAGTAATTAAAACCCCAAACCTTCTGATACCCGCTCTTCTTCAAAATAAAACAAGTAATTTTTCATGTTTTATTGTTTATAGATCAACCATGACCGATAAATATCCTAGCTTTCCTACGCTAGTATACCATGCGATTGATTGGGTACCAGCTATCATCAGTCATGGCGATAACCGTCGGACACGCCGGAAAATTCAGACATGCGAGGCGTTTTAAATCGTCGACCCAAAATGTCCGACGTGATCGTAGCCAAGAAGGAATTTAATGAAGTCCATTTTTTACAATTCAGCTTGTATTTTATTCAACAAACCCTGGCCAAACCGCTACCGATAACGTTGCAAATAGGTTTTGATTTGGGCACTGGTCGGTGTTGATGTAGTTTTTTACTTGCGCTCCGACCGACCAGTGTCTACGTAAAACAACACTGTTGAAAGTCTATACAACCACGGAAAGGCGATTAAGTGATTTATTTAGTACTCGTTACAATAAACGAGGAATTAACATACATGTTTATACAATGCAACTGAATGATTTATTATTAATTTAATGCATTGTATTATTTAGTTGGAGAAGTGTATGAAGGCAATCGCTATGCTTACTGGTTTAGGCGGCGCCTTAGTTCCTATAAATATGTTTTTTGTCAGTCTGACAAAATGTCCTGTTGGGTCAACAATTCTTTCGCCATGGCTGTATCATAACTCACGAGAGGGGTTAAATTAATTGCCGGGATATTGACCGGCTGCGGCGTTATTTTCTTTTCTTACATGGATAGTGTATGCGCTTAATATTTTGACAATATTGCATCAATTTTTTGGGACTCCTTCTGCGTAACCATTAATCCATCCCAAACGGTTTCGCGAAAGAAAGCCGATTCAATGCCAAAAGCTCCCCAAAAAGATGAGTTGTACACATATATTGAAAACACATGCCGAATAGTTATCAAAGGCACCAGATCAATGTCGATAGTAGTTTGGCATCGTCTATATACATCGGTAACCTTTCGGCAATCTATCGGCATGGATTCATATTCTGCAATGTATGAACTAACCGCAACCTTTCAGCACGATCGGGAAAATTTCAGGACCAACTCCTGAACTGTCGTCTTTCAGTCGCAATACATTCGGCTACTTCGATTTGGCTTTGGCATGTATACCGTGTGTAATACTGCAACAATTCATATACCGATCCACGAAATACTTCCCGCACAAGCAAGATCACAAAGCTCTGCATGGATTCATAACCCTTCCACATATTCTGCAATGTATTAATTAGTAACCAAATCCTTAACTGTCGTCTTTCAGTCGCAATACATTTGGCTACTTCGAATCGGCTTCGGAATGTACGTAAACAGTGTGTATATAGCACAACAATTAATAATCCGATCCGCGAAATACTCCCCGAACAAGCTAGATCACGAAGCTCTGCACATTTTTATTGATGTTTGTTCCGGAAGGACTCAAATTGAAACAGCGGCTCGAACTCGAAAAACTTCGCTTCGCTTACAGGGCGAATGCTCTACCGACTGAGATAGCCAGCTGCTTTCACAAGTTTGGCCCCTATTAGTAGTAAAATCCTATACAACCGACTACAAAATGAAAGCTCTGCATATCAATTTACACCACATTACACACATGACTTGCCCATTCATGGAACAGTTTCTCAGACTTGACAAACATGCACTCCAAATCCTCCCTACAAGGCTACATAACATTTCGGTAAAATACAAAAAGAACTTTCTATGTAATACATGTGCACATTAAACAATGATAACGCACGGCCAAATCACAAACGAAGCTCCCATTTAAGACAGTGTGATAAGTTTGTTTGGAGGAAAATCTCAACTCGCGAAAATACATTACAAATACAAATTAAAACATCAAATATCCATGACAAGATTCAATACAAAAGAGATATACACAACAGAATATAAAGAAATGAAATAAATCACTAACGTATCATAGCAGAGGTTTGTTCCTCGTAAAATCCCATAGAAATGTCAGAACATGTGAGAACCGCCTGCCGAAAATGCCGCCATTATAGTACAGTAGACTTCCGGTAAACGAAATACCACCATGTACCCAAATGAACAGGACGAAAATGAACAAAAAATGTGAAACACATAGCCCCATAACAAAAAAATTAAAATTGACTTACTATTCACTGATTGCACAGTGTAAACAGACCAATATGAGTAGGACTATATATAGGATATGCCCTAATCTTTGCATTATGCACAAATAGTAGTCCCGTGACAACACTATTACTGATGAATACACGTCTGCATGTGCACATTATCTGCTTGTTCACATTTGATTTTATGTGAAACTCCAATGAGCGAGCACTACACAATGTATTCATATTATTCATTGATTAGCAATTGGGACTCATAAGGTTGTGAACAATATAGCCAACAATAAACACTGACTGGTTCAGTAAGGCGCGTACCCGTGTGGACTGGCCATCTATGTTTGTATCCATTATGTACATCATAAAGGTTTAACCATCTTACTTGGCAGGCAGAGGTTTGCTAGTTTGATTTCAAACCTAATATCAATGATACAATCCACTTCAACAACAGTGAGGATCAACAAATTACCATGCAGTTACAGAGTGGCCGCCATAACAGGCTTTTGAAGATGATCTGGGCAGCATGTTCACGAGTGTGGAGAAGCCGAAACTGTGGAACACTACCTAACTTTCCAGCCAGCGCTGTGAATTGTTTGTACCAAAGAGAAAGCAAAAGCAAGGGAGGAGCTGTTTGCCAACCTCCACTTCACAACACAACACAACACAACACAACACAACACAACACAACATAACTCAACACAACATTTTTTGGGATCAGGCCTTAAGATCCTAAGAAAGAGGATACTATAACCAGTGAACAATAAGTTAGATAATGTATTAACATTTCCAGAAGGTCACAGACCCATGAGGGCATAACATAGTTACATAGTTGACTGGGAAAATACGAACATATATACACTTATAAAAGAAAAGATAGAAATTAACATAACATTAAAACATGTACGGTACATATTGTTGCCTTGGGAAAAACTACGAACATATATACATGCCTGTACAAAGAAAAGATAGACACAGCATAGCATATTAATAAGAAACAGATTAATAAGAAACAAATCCAACTAGTTCCACATAGCTTCACCTCCGCTTAAAATAAGTATAACTTGAGTAAACTTACCTTTACATATCTATCCAGTGTATATATACTTTCGTGTATAGCAAGTAAATATAGGGCAGATACAGAAGTCCCCAACCTGGTTCCACAGTGACAACCACACTTTTTGTCTGACATGCATAATCTACTCATGGGTGCATATCCACATACCACGTTTCATCATAATAAAACACAAGAATAAAGCAAACAATATGTATGTATATATATATATATATACCTCTTTAGGCTCAATCACTTACCGTTAAACGTTAAACCTTCACTCACACTGCAGAAACGTACTCTTGTGTGTACTTGCGTATTTAACATATCCCGCATATCAAACATTCCAGTCCATGTTCAAACAATATGAACACACACATACACACACAACTGCTCAGATTACATGCAATCAATCATTTCATACCAATCAGATCCCGCAAGCCTGCCAAATTCCACCAATCACATTGGAGCGATCAATTCCACCAATAATTACCGCCATTCATCATATATCGCAGCAATAATTCCACCAATACCACTTCTCAAACAATTCTACTTGTCCTTTACGCTTCATTTCGCTGCATTTCGCTATATGTCGCTTCTTTCTGCTTTTTTAACCTACCTCCTTCCGTCCGTCCGTTATCTCCCTAGTTTCGCAACTACAAAATCACGCTAAATCCCATTTTTCGCTCCAAAACACCAAACAATAAGCATTATCAAACATAAACACTACATCAAAACACATCAAAACAAACATCTACCTTTTTTAACCGGGACCATTCCATATGCGCCTACAAATCTGCAACTGGCTGTAAGTCACTACTAAACGCCCGTGTATACATGTATCCGTCCCTTTTCTCCACACCGGTATTCACATAATCAAAGCACTGAAGGCACTGAATTTCTTTTCACAAAAAATACCACGAGTACACTTCGTTCATCAGCAAACTTTATTTCTAACATACATCTTCACTATACTATATATAAATGACCATCACACTATTTTCACAAATCGGTGAATTTGAAAACTAATATATTGAGCAGTGCATTATAACTAATTGTTAGTAATTATTGCACATTTGTTTTTATCGCCTTGAAGAGTATTAAAGTTATTATAAATGCACCATAATCAGGCTACAGGATTCCAACACACAGTTAGGAAATGTACAAAATGTTAAACAAGTCCGGCATTTTTAGCCATTCCATAGAAAACTCCTTGCGTATCTTGAAGTAACGATTTCGGTGAATCGAATTCTTTAACAAGACCAGCATCAAGAACCATAACTCTGGAAAAGACGCAGTTAAAATGAATGTTTCAAATTATACAGGATAACAGGAAGTGAACTAATACTGACCAATCAAAGCTTACTATATTGTGAAATATTGACCAATGAAAGCTCAATATACAAGAATGAGTCTCAGTAAAAACCAATGAGAGTTCATTACACTTGAATAATTATGTTATACTACATGTATCGACCAATCAAATGTCGTGTTATGGAAGTGTCGGTCAATATGTATTGCAAGACGATAATGTGAAGTTTACCTGTCATAATCCATTATTGTGTTGAGTCGATGAGCCACTGTGATAATTGTACAGTCGTTGAACTGTGTCCTTATAGTATCTGTAACAGAAAATCAGGTCAACGTCTATATTACAATAATTCCAAAGTCAACAAATCCCTGTATTCTAATTGGCTAATATATGAGGCTTACATATTAGCGAACACCCTTTTCTAAAGTAGGTGGAGAAAGTAAAACAGCTGTGTATCTGATCTGAAGGTACGCATTTAACATGAAACACCATCATAAAACACCATCGAGACTTTACTCAATGTATACCTTCAGGTCGAGTATTTACAATGAGCATCAATAAATGGTTGTTTAATCCTATGATACGTTCAGATCTTTGCATAAGGTTATCATTCAGGACTCGATAAAACGAAACTCGATACCCCCAGATGATTTTAAAACGTACCTTGGATAAGATCATCAGTTTCCATGTCAACAGCAGCTGTAGCTTCGTCCAGTATTAATACCCTGGTTTTATGTAGGAGAGTTCTAGCTAGACATACAAGCTGTCTCTGGCCAACGCTGTAAATAGAAGATATTTGTTGATTTTTGACTGAGATAGGGCACCATGAGCCCTGGTTTTAGAGTACTAGTTATACATACAAACTGTCTTTGACACACGCTGTAAATAGAGGATATTTGTTGATTTTGTTTGATTTTAACTTACCTCAGATTCTGACCTCCCTCTCCGCACTCATAATCTAACCCATCATCCAAACCGTTCACAAAATCTTTTAAATGTGCACATTCCAGGGCGTACCATATACTCTCATCGTTATACTTCAGGAACGGATCCAGATTACTTCGTAATGATCCAGAGAACAGAACAGGATCCTGAAATACATAGAATAAAATTAATTTAACCATGGAAATTGTGTTTACTGAAACCATGGAAAGTTGGTTTGTGCAACCATAGAAACGTTGTTTCTTTAAACCACGGAAATGTTAACTTCCGTTGCCATGGAAACCATTTTTGATGAAACCATAGAAATGTTAGTTCTTGTTACCATGGATGTATTGTATTTTTTGGAGAATAATCCATCCTTCCATCACTTTGATTGATCATTAATGAATTAACAAACGGCAAAAACACACACAAAATAATCTAGTTAATTTCTTCAATAAGAAGAACATAATTAAGGTGAATAAGACTATGCTGCTGTGTCAGTATTGTCCGAAACAAAACCAGTATTTGTTACCTGTGGAAGTATGGTTAATTTTGTTCTCAAATCGTGTAAACCTAACTTGGAAATATCGACGCCATCAATGAGAATGGAACCTCCAGCCGCCTCAACCAATCGAAACAGGCACAAAGTTAGAGACGATTTACCGGCGCCAGTCCTTCCCACTATACCGACCTGAAATAATCGCAAGGAGAACAGTAGGCTAAAGAACAAACTAGACCTTTAAAAGGTGCAAGCATGCAGTAACTATCTTGGTGCAAAGGTATTGTCCGCAAACAAAGCACAAAGGCAAATAATTTTAAGGGTCAAGTTGAGGCTCTTCATTCTTGTTTTGTGGACGGACCTAACAGCACATCAGACACATACACAGAATTATAGTTTGAAGATGAATCTCACCTTTTCTCCGTCTTGTATTGTGAAATTTATTCCTTTCAATACAAGATCCAACCCTTCTCTGTATCTTGTCATAAAGTTTTTGAATTCCACTTTCCCACTTCTAGGCCAGTCCAAGGGTGGTCTATTGCCATCTAATACCCAACCAGCCTTAAATATATAAAGATGCTAGTTGTTAATTAATCCCATGATACCAGCTGCTACAGAACATCAGCACTTGAATTATCTTTTTCTGGAATCTATGATAAAATCACAATTGAAAATTTATGAAAAGTATGATACTCAATAAGTAATTTTCTATCTTACACACAAGAACAAAAGTTAACACGCTTTGTCGTTCATGCTTTAGTTCGAAACTAATTGGATTTTTAGTTTTTCAATGTATTATATTTACCTCAGAAGGTAGTGTAGTATATTCAGTGTATTTATTTACCTCAGAAGGTAGTGTAGTATATTCAATGTATTATATTTACCTCAGAAGGTAGTGTAGTATATTCAATGTATTATATTTACCTCAGAAGGTAATGTAGTATATTCAATGTATTATATTTACCTCAGAAGGTAGTGTTGTATATTCAGTAACACGTTCGGCTGACACTATGTTCATTTCCATCTCACTTATGGCAAGTACCACTAGGTTCAATGTGATGGTTATCTGAAGTAGTAAATCACATACATAATAACAGTTGTTATATACATTAATATACACAGTTCGTCGCCATACCGAAGCAGCGACAGGGTCTTGCAACTAACGCAAAATCTGACATGGACGGCAGCACTCAACAAGTCGAACATTTCCAAGAGGTTTACTATAAATTATATATATTTAAATAAGTATATTTAATGACTCGTCTATACGAATGAGTTTCACCACCTTTTCAATTATGATTCCTTTTTATGTGTAAATATATGTGCGAACTCGTTGGGTATCAATTGTATATGCATTCAATTCAATAAGTAATATTAATTGGGAAATATCCCAATCGAAAGATTAGCGGGAATTCGTTGATGAGAGCTGACTTTACCCGAGGGTGTGTCAATGATGACCAATGAGAGCTGACATTACCAGAGGATGTGTCAATGATGACCAATGAGAGCTGACATTACCAGAGGATGTGTCAATGATGACCAATGAGAGCTGACATTACCAGAGGATGTGTCAATGATGACCAATGAGAGCTGACATTACCAGAGGATGTGTCAATGATGACCAATGAGAGCTGACATTACCAGAGGATGTGTCAATGATGACCAATGAGAGCTGACATTACCAGAGGATGTGTCAATGATGACCAATGAGAGCTGATATTACCAGAGGATGTGTCAATGATGACCAATGAGAGCTGACATTACCAGAGGATGTATCAATGTTGACACAAATGAGAGCTGACATTACCAGAGGATGTATCAATGTTGACACAAATGAGAGCTGACTTTACCGGATGGTGTGTCAATATATACTAAGAGAGCTATTGAATAACTTACCTGCACCGCATATGTGATAGACAAACCGACTTGGGCGCCATTTAAATCGTCTGATACTAAGCCAAATACTGTTGCTAAAAACGCAATTATGTTGCCTAGCAACTCTAGACGAATACCAATCCACCTTGAAATAGAACAAACATAAAACTACATGTATGATAAAACAAAATCGAAGGAAAAACAGATACATATAGCGTATGTTCTCTATGATACATAGAAGAAGGCAATTTGGATTTACTTACCTTGCTCCTGTATTTGATGCAAAATAAAATTTGATGTTTTCATCGACTCTATTTCTTGATTCTTGAACAAATCTTTCCCCACTTTCATACGCACGTATAACAGCAGCTCCGGTTATCGTCTCACTAAAAACATGAAACATAGAATTTATAGTGATCTTGGTCAATATGGACACACCTTCATGTATAACGAGCTCTTATTGGTCAATACTGACACACCTTCATCAAACATGGGCTATTTGAGATTATTACGAGTAGTATTCAAGACTGAACTGACTGGACTTAAGTTTACATACAACCGATTTGATAACACCATATAAAACTATTGCTCAGTAACAAAAGCAATATTATTGGTTAGCCCTATGCTAAAATTGTTTTGTACTTAATTTGCAATGGTTTAAATAATAGCAAATGTACCTGAAATGATTGTAGATTGGTGAGCGTTTAATTGATTCTGTGCGTCTCATTTGGCGGGCAGTAGGAAGGTAGAATT
This sequence comes from Spisula subtruncata, assembly GCA_963678985.1. Classification (NCBI taxonomy): domain Eukaryota; kingdom Metazoa; phylum Mollusca; class Bivalvia; order Venerida; family Mactridae; genus Spisula; species Spisula subtruncata. The sequence continues at coordinate 30,917,907 of OY787677.1, read as the reverse complement.
TCTGGAAAACAAGATAATATAAATATCAGTCAAGATCCGTGTGATAGCGATCTTTAGCAATATGTTAAAGACAAACAAAACCAACAAACACATAATAACTTGTATTCACTTTATATCATGGCGTTTCGTGCCAGGTAAAAAAATTAAGTTTTGGTCTGTTCTTTTCTGCATGGGGGACACCAGTCGAACAATTAAACAAAACGAAAGTATTTTACCACAAAGTTTTCCGAAGGGAACGTTTGCTGCTATGTATATAGACATTGTACTATTACTTCCGTTCGGAGAGGGGGGATCAGACTAACAAGAGCAAAACTAAAGAACTGTATATTACCACAAAGAAAGCATACAGGATTCCAATAGGTACAATGGCGGCTATAAATATAGCCGTGGTCACACTGACTACAATAACAACAGCTAATGTAGAAAACACCATTATGTTCCATAATCTGAAACTTTCTGGAAGTTTGTTATCCATGATGTCTATATCACTGGAAAATCTAAAAATAGAACAAGATAGCGCGTGTTTATGTCACTGGAAAATCTAAACATAGAACAAGATAGCGCGTGTTTATGTCACTGGGAAATCTAAAAATAGAACACGATAGCGCGTGTTTATGTCACTGGAAAATCTAAACATAGAACAAAATAGCTCGTGCTTATGTCACTGGAAAATCTCAAAATAAAACAAGATAGCGCGTGTTTATGTCACTGGAAAATCTAAAAATAGAACAAGATATCGCGTGTTTATGTCACTAGAAGATATCAAACTAGAACAAGATAGCGCGTACCTATTCATCATTCGTCCGATTGGTGTTGTATCGAAGAATGACATCGGGGATCTTAGTATACTGGTCAACATGGAGTTATGTAGTATACCTGAGGCTCGCACCATTCGTGTCAATGCCATATAGAATGCCATAAAGATAAATATTCCTGAAAATATGACACATATTTAAATATTAACCTATCAGAAAGTAGTAAATGTGACACATCTTTAGATATTGACCAATCAGAAAGTAATAAAATTTGTCATATATTTAAATATTAACCAATCAGAAAGTAGTAAATGTGTCATATATTTAGATATTAACCAATCAGAAAGTTTTACATGTGACATACATTTAGCTATTAACCAAGCAGAAATAAGTCAGTTTGACACAAACGTAAACATTGTCCAATTTACAAGGTATTTTATATATAACAATAATAATAATAAAACAAGGGAGTTATTTTGTGTACCTTGTATGACCCCCATCATAAGGTACATCAAAAGGTAATACAAATATTTGGCTTCATATTCGTCAGTATCAGACAATGTTATATTCTTCAATAATTCATCTTCCGTCCAGTATGTCAACCAGAAGTTGGAGAAGACGTTTAAACCTTGAAATACGCACATCCCTATGAAGACGAGGACAACAGTGGACACGCCCATTGCTTTGATGTAAGTGGCTAATACCGTTCCCTTAATCTGTAACAGAAAAATAACTGGTCATATCATAATGTGACAGTTAGCATCATCATGATTGGTTGATATTGGTCATGTGACATTTATCACCATCATGATTGCTTGATATTGGTCATGTGACATTTATTACCATCATGATTGGTTGATATTGGTCATGTGACATTTATCACCACGCTGATTGGTCGATATTGGTCATGTGACATTTGTCGCAATCATGAATGGTCAGAAGTTATGACCAGTTCACCTAATACTAGAAAAGAGCCCAATTTATTCATCAACCTGTTAATGACATATTGCCATAAGTAACTGGATAAGTGCCAACCGTTTGTAAGGTGGAAAGTTAGATAATTCCCCGACCTTCTACCATGTATGACGGGGGAAATAAATGGGGTGCAAGAAAACTAAACCTTTTAAAAAGCCAAAACAAAAACCTGTCAACTAACCGCGCCTTCTGCAGAGACTTCGTCTACCGTCAATCGACTATGTTCTTCTGGTTGTAACGTCAATGATTCTTTCTTGTGAGTTATAGAGTTAGAATATTGGGTGATACTGTATTTGGTGGACCTTCGTCGTCTGAAAAATATAAATAGGCATCGAATATTTACCCAGACCAATGTCAATTATCTGGCAATTAAATACATGCGATAGAGTTAATATAGGGTGAATATGTATGGATTAATACAATAAAAAATACTAGTGTGCCTTACTATAGCATATGGTTTGCTGACACGAGTTCGTTGACTTGGATGTTTTGTGAAATTACGTAAGAAGAAGAAAAACGAAGAAACGCAAATGATTGATATCAAATCATTGATAAAGAAGCGACGTCATGAACCTATGTCAAGGAGACAAGTTCAACATACCTTCGTCTGTCACTTTCACTTTTAAAGTTTAGACGATAAAGAAATGCCATCCTTATCGGGTACACGAAAGATTCTACTGTTTTAGAAATGACGTCATTGATTAACACATGACGTCATCAACGTACGTCGAGGAAATAAATAATACATACAGTCGTCTCCCACTCTGACTTTCATCATCTGTTGTCATAGCACCGTCTGATCTCACTTCATCGATCTTTGATCTTAATGTATCCTTCATTTCTTGTACTGTTAAATATAGCATACATATAATCATAAATATATCCCCGATTGCTGTTGAATATCACATTCATACTATCTTACGAGTAACAACGTTGGTTTTTGCAATAAAAATATGGCTAGACTCTACATCAACATTGTACAAACTCTTGAACAAGTTGGCAGAACATAACGTCACACACGTCAAAATACCATTTGATCAAATGTGATGAGCTGATGACGACATAATTTAATAATATGACGTAATGTTCCCGCTAAAATCTTGTAATCTTACTTTCAGGATCATCATCGTCATCATCGTCTTGTTGTAAATAATGATTCAGAAATTGTGCGAAAGCTCCGTCATGGCTGATTAACTCTTCATAAGATCCGCATTCCGAGATGATTCCGTCACTAAGGACAACAATCCTATCCACCATTGGCAACCAATGTACACCATGAGTCACCAGTATACGTGTCTGTAAGTAAATATTTCATTAGGCAACCAATGTACACCATGGGTCACCAGTTTATTTAGGATACCAATGAACGAGAAAATGAAATACAAACTGTCCCAGTCTGACTGATCTGAATGATCTAAAGATATTCAAAACATTTGACCTCTGCATTGCTAAACAATGGTTTTCTAGAAATTGAGAGATAATATTACATTATTTTTGACCGCGCTTAATGACCCAATACAAAACTTTTCGAGATGGTCGTATATACTACAACATATTGTCTGATATGAATGTTACAGTGGCATATTTCATTAGACGTAACCGGGATTTTCATATAGTTGTGGTTTCTCAATCACAACCATTATGTAGAATGCTATATACATAATTATCATTTTTTGAATACATTCTAATCCAATACTAGAAATACATTATATTTATTTGAAATGTAAGGGGCTGGTCAAAATGTTCACTGACCTTGTGTCTCAACAAGCCATTATTTCCAATAACTTTCTGGAAAAGATGTTTACCAACGTGTGAATCAACAGCACTAAGAGGGTCGTCTAGAAAGTAAACATCGGCGTTATTATAAACAGATCTAGCCAAGCTCACTCTTTGTTTCTGGCCTCCGCTGATATTTATTCCCTGAAAAGACAAATCGAATTAGCGAATTATCGGTTAGGAAAGAATTGACCAATGGGAGCTCTCTATACCAGAAGGTATGAAAATATTGACCAATGGGAGCTCATTTTTCAAGAGAGTGTGTAAATATTGACAAATGAAAACTCGCAAAGCCGATATCTTGTTTCAGACAACCGCTTACAGTTGGCTCTCTGAAATGATTTTTTAAATTGATTTCGATAAAGAAATTAACTGCATCCCAATTGATAGTGTACATTGACACCAAATAATGCAAATTCACAAAATTACAAAAGGAGCCAGAAAATGTGTCATTATTGTCCTATGAGAGCTCTCTATGAAAGAAGGTGTGTCAATATTACCCAATAAGAACTCTCGTTTAAAGAAGGTGTGTAAATGTTGACCAATGAGTGTATTAAAATATACCTTTTCACCGATTTCTGTCATATCACCACCAGCCAATATCTTCAAATCAGGCAATAAAGCGCAAGCTTCTAGAACTTTGTTATATTTCTTGATTTGGTACTTCTTCCCGAAAAGAATATTATCTCGTAGTGTCATATTCTGTATCCAAGCTTCCTGTGGAACATACGCCACCTTGCCCTGAAATAACCATAGAAGGTGTGCCATAACTGACCATTGAGAGTTCACTATGCCTGAATGTGATTACTTATTGACCAATGAGAGCTCACTATACCTTAAGGTCTGTCATAAGTCGACTGATTACTGACCAATGAGATGTGTCGCTATTGACAATCGGGAGTTCAATATCTTAACTCACTAAGTCAAAAGGTACGACAATATTGACCAATGATAGCTCATTATATGAGGATGTGTCAAAAAAGACCAATGCTAGCTCTTTATGTCAGAAGGTATGAAAAGAGAAAGAAAGTCCAAAAATGATTTTCATTATTTTATAGTAGTGACACAAACCATGACTTCATTAATTGATATCTAGTTTGTCTGTATTTATCAATGGGAGCTCACTTTACTGGAAGGTGTGTCGTTATAAACCAATGAGAGCTCACAATGTTAGAAGATGTGTCAATATTAACCAATGATAGCTGACAATGTTGGTAGGAGTGTCACATGACTTACCTTAATAGATACCTTGCCACTAAGACGTTCCATTTCACCGAGGAATGCTGATATGAGAGACGATTTACCACTGCCTACTGTTCCTACAACAGCTACAAGTTCACCATCTTTGATCTTCAAGTTTATACTGAAACACGTCATTTTATAAACGTTTCTGTCTTTGATATTTAAGTTAATACCGAAATACGACGTTTTATAAACGTTTGTTTACATTAATTTGATTGTTTGATTTTCAGCGTACATTGTATATGTATTCTGAAATTGGCATTGTTAATTCTTAATTGTAATAGTGGTGCAGGGGGTATACTAAATTGTATTGTATCGTAATGCATTTTGAATATCTTTCGTAAAGAAAACTTACTTTGACAAAACTGGTTTTTCTATTTCCAGGTTCCATGAGAAATCAGCTCCTTCAACTGAGACGGGATACTCTGAAAGGAATATGAAGGTGTGTCAATATTAACTAATGATAGCTCACTATACGGGAGGGTGTGTTTATTTTACCCAACGAGAGCTCACTATGCGGGAGGGTGTTTCAATATCAACCAATAGGAGCTCACTATTCGAAAGGGTGTGTCAAAAGAAACCAACGAGAGTTCAATACGCAAGGCAGTTAAAAAAGAACTTAAAGCCACAAGGATTACTCATTGGACAATGTTGAAACACCTGTCTCAAAATTCTCATGTTCCACGTATCCCTAAATAAGAATTCTTTGAAAAGCATAACAAGCAAACTTAGATTTTTTGTATTAGGTAAATAACTTAATATGATATTGATCAATATCTGACCTCCAAGGAAAACAATATGCAGAAAAGTGAGTCAATATTAACCTATGAGGAGTCACTACGCTTGAAGGTGTGTCAATATTAACCAATGAGGAGTCACTATGCTTGAAGGTGTGTCAATATTAACCAATGAGGAGTCACTATGCTTGAAGGTGTGTCAATAATAACCAATGAGGAGTCACTATGCTTGAAGGTGTGTCAATAATAACCAATGAGGAGTCGCTATGCTTGAAGGTGTGTCAATATTAACCAATGGGATATCGCCAAGCTTGACGGTGTGTCAATATTATCCAATGAGGTATCACTATGCTTGAAGGTGTGCCAATATTAACCAATGAGGTATCACTATACTTGAAGGTGTGTCAATATTAACCAATGAGGTATCACTATGCTTGAAGGTGTGTCAATATTAACCAATGAGGTATCACTATGCTTGAAGTTGTGTCAATATTAACCAATGAGGAGTCACTATGCTTGAAAGTGTGTCAACTTTTACCTCCCAGGAAAACCAGTCAAATACCTGAGTGTTTGTCCCTGTTGACGGAATACTTTTGTTTTATACCCGATTATATTCGGAATACAGTAGAACCCGCCTTACGACCACCCCGAATATACGACCACAAAAAATGTACTTTTGTTTTGTACCTGATTATATTCGGAATACTTTACCTGATTGTTTCACTCTACTAACATTATCCTGGTTAATATCGTCAGTCCACAGGAACTCTTGTATACGTCCAGTAGAGACAAACCCCTGTGTGTAGAAAAAAGTTAACATTTAGCCTTCAAAAGATTTCAGTGAAAATAACAGTAACAAATAACAGTGAAATCATCGTTTTGTTATTTTCACTGTTTTTGTTCTTAACTGTTTTTAGTCAGAACTGTTTTGTGAACAGGTAAAAAATGGAACTTCAGGCAGTGATTAAAAATCTTGGACATAAATCTACCTTTAACTTAACATGTTTTCTATATCATTTTCGAACGTCATTGCCTACACATGTGATGGTTATGTTTTGGTCTATTTTCTTGTAAACCACATCACGCATGTGTGTGACCGCATCACCATCGTGGAAATGTTTGACGGTTCGAGATAGCTTCAGGATTCATCACGGAAAGACCCGAGTAGATGCGATCGTATATCAGTCTTAAGGATTTAGACTTACCTGGACGGCTCCGTTGACCAGAAATGGACACAATGCAACCGGAAAGCGTAAAATGTTAATTATTGAAAGAGCTGTAAATGCTTCCTCGGCCCCCAGTGAGTGTGTAGGTGACGTCAGCACGTAGATCATCACCAGTACAAAGTTCATCTGAAAATTTAAACTTTTCTTATTAGTTTTATATTATGTATCTTTAAACTAATTATTTTTATATTAATTAGTTTTATACTAAGTTTCTTTATATTAATTGGTTTTATCGGAGTACTAATTGACATTACGCCAGAGCCGAGATCGCTCCTCCTGGTTGTTTGTTGAAGTCATCTTGGCGAAGGTTTTAAAGTTAATCCATTGGACCATGTGTTTATATTTTATCGTTAAAATGGTTAATGTAAAAACGCCTTCCAGAATAGTGAGCTCTCATTGGTTAATATCTTACCATAAATGGACTATGAACAGCAAACACGACTGTAGTGGCAGTATATAAGGCATACTTCCACAGACACTGTATCTCCGCATCACGTATTGCTTGGATCCGTTTGATAAACGAAGGTTCCCAGGCGTACATCTTCAAAACCTGCAAAAACACACAAAACATATACAGCGTTACCCCAAACTGGCAAATATTAGCTAAGCTGTTTTAATCGGATTTTTGTTTGTTTAAACAATATTTATTTCGTAACATAATTAACATAAATTTATTTATACAAATCAAGGATTGAGTAGAAAGCATGTTTAGAAACTCGTTCCTTAGTATTCTTTTTTTTTGAGGTTATTAACTTATTAGAAAACAATTATTACTGCTGGCGTAAATTAGCGTAACCGATGCCGATGTTTTCGCCATTTTGATTGTTTTTTGACGTTATTAAAAAACAACTACAGGCGACGTTACGCTTATTGTTGGCGTACATGAGCGTAACCGATTCTGACCCTATAATCATGTTTACCCCTTTTTACGTTACAAATGAACAGTGGAACTCACTTATAGCGAACTCGCCTATAACGAAAACTCGGTTTATAGCATAAGGAAAAAATCCCCGATTCCGCCCCTTCTTTATTTCAAGTAATACCACTCGCTTATAACGAAATCGGATATAATGAAAAATCGTTTATAAGGTAATGATTTCTAGGCCCCGATGAAGCATTTTGTGTGCAATTCTGGGCTATAACAAAGGCGGTAATTGTGTAAAAAAAAGGTTTGAGCAAACAATTTTAAAAGGTGTAAGGTAGTTGCACCTCGGGTATTTATCAGTGCATTTTAACTGACATACCAATAATTTAACCCCTAAACTTCGTTGACTTTACACAATATTAACTTTTGTAAATGTAGCTGCAACTATAAAACGAAATATTAGACAGAGGATTACATACGTAGGGCCTTCATCAACCATGTCACAATCGCCAGCGTTACTTACAAAATTGTTTAAATGGTTTAACGGCTCGTGCTTACAACTTGCTAATTAGTGGGCTTATTTTAAAAACATACCTTGTGAAACTGCTCAGATAATGCATTACTTCGCGCGAGATAAGAATTGATATATTGGATTTATTTCCTTGAATTCACTTTTGAAATAGATCTTCGAAGCGTCAACCTCAAACTTACATAACGAGAGATGTTTCTTTAACTATTTCAAATCAGCGAATTTAACAAAACACCAAAATCACCATACTAATAATCCGCTAGAATTAAACCCGCCAAAATCAATGATTTAAAAAAAACTCATACGAGAAAGTTATCAGACTTACCTTAATGCCACTAATCACTTCGTTTAGAATTTTGATTCTTGCACCTTTTAACTTGAGAAGTTGTTTCTGTAGAACATATTGTCTGGTTGCTATGAAACCAACCACAGGTAACACAATCAGTATAACAGCCAAACCTCCCAGACTTGCCACTCCTGAATAACATGTTTATGTTGTTTTGTTTTGTCCCTTTATTTGTAACAAATATTTTGCAACTTGTTTTCATTAAGTACATAAACAACTACATAATTATAACCTAATTTTAGGCTAAATACAACATGTTTATATAGCTCTAGTTCTTCTTTTTTCTTTTTAAAAATTTATTTCAATCAGTATCACCGCTAAACCTATTCACCAACTTTTCATCTAAGCTGGAAAAAAGTTTATGATCTTATCAACCGATCAAATCAATTCGAAATAAGCACATGATTTCAACAACCAATCAACTCAGTTCGAAATATGGGGCTATAATAACTAATCACCGTAATCTGAAAGTGTCACATGACTAAATTAAGCAATCAAATAAATGTGGAAAGTGTCACATGACTAAATCAACCAATCAAATCAAAGTGGAAAGTGTCACATGACTAAATTAACCAATCAAATAAATGTGGAAAGTGTCACATGACTAAAACAGCCAATCAAATCATTTGAAAATAATTACATGACTAAATCAACCAATCATATGAATGAGGAAAAATTGACTTACCCATTAAATCCCACAATTGGACCACAGCAATGATCAGAATAATGAATATACAGACTACGTAGAATGAGAACATGAAGGCATCCTGGATTCTCTGACAATCTACACTCATTAGATTCACAATCTCGCCCACCGTTTTCGCTTTCAGTCCACTTTTATTCATTGTTAGAGCCTACAGAAGAAAGCGTACAAATGACCAAGATCATCTTTAAAAACGTCTTAGAGTCTGTGTGAAATAATACATACATGTAGTTACTATCAGTTACAAACTCTTGCAAACACTTCGCTTTCGGTCCCGCTTAATTCATTGTTAGCAGCACGTGAAAGAATAATGATAAGTTCAATTGTATTTACCAATTTTCGAGGGGTTTGACCTATTTAGCTGCTCAACCACCCTTTGGCGTTAAACTTCCCCTGGTTATTGGGCTACCTAATGAAACCTATATTCGAGTCTCCCTGTGAAGCCTATTTTTATTCTTGCTCAGAGATATCAACCAGTTATCCAGATGGGGATTGAACGCGGGACCTCTCGATCCCAAAGAACACTCTATCTCTAGACCAACCATATAGAAGCATTTACGAAGGTGTGTCTAAATTGACCAACCATATGGAAGTATTAACGAAGGATTTCTTAATTGACCAATCATATTGAAGCATTTCTGGAGGTGTGTCTACAGAGACCAATGATATGGAAGTATGTGCGAAGGTGTGTCTAAATTGACCAATCATAACAAACTTACCTTTTTATATATGAGACAGATGAGTGAAGCTTTGATTTGTAGAGCTAGTGTCATCATGTGATGGAAGGATATGTGGTAAAAGAATGTATTCATACACAACAATAGTAGTAAGGTCAGGGCATAGAAATATCCCTTCCATTGCGCAACTTCCGGTCCAGAGTTCTCAATCATCTGAATAATGTACCTGTAAAATACCGTGTACCAATACCACGTGACCTAATTTGGACTATTTTCATCTTGGGTTTGTAGTCCAAGATCACGTGATATTCCTTCACTAAAATATCAACATTTTAAAATCACGAAAAGATAATCGGGGGGGGGGGTAAAAGATATATTTATACGATCACCATATACATGACTTCAGATCAGAGAGATATGGCTGGCTTAGAATGATGTCATAACTACTACTTACGACCTTATAAGACTGATCAATATTTCACATCTGCATCATAATGCGCTTCTCATGATCCTTTTTTATGAAAATTGGAACATATCATGTTGACCAAACGGTAGTTTAAACAGCTTGGTTTACCATAAGTTAAGATTAACTTTCGAAACGTTTTTACTTGTTTTCTCAAAATATGGATTTGTAGTAACTATTGTCGATTCAAAGATGTCTGTCATAACCGCCAAAATGTTCCATCTCTTAATAGCTAAATGCAGTAAGTATAACCGCTATGCTATAGGACCATAAGAGTTGTAATCATATAAGTGTATTTACGATGGTAAAATTTAATCCTGAGAAACCTGTAATAATCGACCGGGGTGAATGTTTGTTTACGCGTTTGTGACAGAGATCTTTGAATCAACTATACCTTCTCATTTTAAGCCAATTGTATATTTACAAGTTGAATGTTCGTACGGCGAAAAATTGTTATCAGGCCATTAAATACTACGATGAAGATTACATATGTTGTAATAAGAATTTGCAAGGTTTCATAGTTTTTTTATTAAAGCTGTCATAGATGGAAGCAATATTGATATATTGACAATATCTTTTATCGGATCCTTTATCTGGTCACATTTTGAGATATCTATACATGGGAAAATGAATGGAACCACCAAAATCCTCATTTTCTAGCACAAGACAGTTTCTTTGTTAAGATTGAAGTTTACAGTCAAGTCAAAACTCAATATTTTCAAAAGCTGAATCTATGACCAACATGTGCAGTGTAGAATAGCAATAAGGCAATAAAGACCGAAGGGCCTGTTCGTTGTTTGTCTTTATATGTGTTATTCTATATATTGATGTATTGCCAATGCTCGTCTTCTGATATATTGGAATAGTCAATATGCCTCAGGAAATTAGGGCAAAGTAGGGCTCAGATCAAAATAGTAGGAATAGTAGGGCCCAGTAGAAAGCCTGCTCAGGTCATATCAATGCTAATTCTATTTTAAATATAATTTTGATATGAATAATTATGCATGTGCATTGTATGAACCAAGTATTGAACGAAAATGCATATCTGTGAAGGTCCAATATTACATGTATTTGGAAAATATGTTTGTGATTTTTTTGACAAAAAAAAACGTATGCTATCAACAAAGGACCATAACACTGGCAATAATCTTCCTACCAAGAATTCCTGACAATATGCATAACTACACTTGGTACAATCTGTTTATTTGTAGTTCAATTGAAATATTACCAGTGGTTAAGGAAAACTAGAGCCGAGAAACTTTGTGACATCCATTCAGACAGACGTTCAGCACAAAATGGCTATGTCTCCCGCACTCTGTGTTGGAGACTATTACTCAAGTGTTAAAAATGTTTTCAAGGTAAAATAGAACAAAATGGGAGTTAAACAAACGTGGTTTAATAAAATATATCAAAAACATTATGTACATTATAACATACGATGCGCATGATGTCTTTTTACTTTCTTTTACTAATTTTGGTTTGTTTAAATGCATATTGTAATCTATGCGACCTCGTTTTCAAAATGGTCACGTGACATCGGAATAGGTATGGGCAAATACCATGTTTCCGTGAACAGAAATCAATTACCGAACACACGAAGTTTTAATTAACGTGCGTGCCCAACAGAAGCAATAAAACATATTTTACGGATATTCACATAAGCCCGTAGTTTTATTATCAGTTTATGAAAGAAGAAAAAACAAAAACACCGGCACATTACGTATATTTCTGATAACCATATAGGTCCGCATATAGCCCCGCAGAAATCCACAGTTTTAACTTTGCCTTATTTCGGGATATTTCGGACAGTATCGTGAAAAGCGTTCGGGATATTTCGGACAGTATCGTTAGGTTTGGTGCAAGAAGTTGCGATTGGTGCATGGTCATTTACAAAAAGCCTTTACAGTACTTCGGCGCTTTCAAGCGCCGTAGAATAACATAAATAACATGATGTTCCAACACGTGTGACAACAAATCCGCAAAAACAGGCTTGAAAATAAATTGTGTTTACTTAACTCGTTTAAGAATCTCATGACGGATCCTATACATAATGTACGTTTTCAATTACATGTACATTTACTGTTATTTAAATCGCACAAAATGTATGAGGAAAACATTGTGAAAAAGTAAGTCTTTAATGACCAGTGATATTGATGAATTTATGCTTCATCGATGACTATGCTATTGGAGCATCAATGAAGAAATATATATCTTTAACAACCAATGATATAATAGAGCATTTTCAAAGGCGCCTAAATAACGACAAATGGTATATATGAGCGATTTAAAGGCGTGTCTTAATTGACCAACCATATTGAAGCATTTATGAAGGTGTGTCTACAACGGCCAATCATATTGAAGCATTTACGAAGGTGTGTCTAAATTGATCAATCATATTGAAGCATTTATGAAGGTGCGTCTACAACGGCCAATCATATTGAAGCATTTACGAAGGTGTGTCTACAACGGCTTATCATATTGGAGCATTTACGAAGGTGTGTCTAAATTGACCAATCGTATTGAAGCATTTACGAAGGTGTGTCTGATTACTTACCTTAAGACGATAGGTTGTAGCAACCAGAGTATTTCACCACCTGCCATATAGGATGTCGCCTCCCACCACAACAAGTAAAATGTTCTATATATAGTCCGGAAGAGGTTTGGTCTCAGTTCATCCATTTCTAATTCGAAAACGAGGAAGTGAAAAATGTTTATGGTTTTTGTGATAAAATACGATGAGTGTCCCAGAATACTTCAACCATCGCTCTATATTATACATTAGTATTACGACTTATGAATGTTTACTGCCGATTCAATGAGTACTACCAATGAGGTAATTATCGCTTTCGAAAGAATAAGGGAGCTACTGTTAAAACATTACACTCAGTTAAACCTAGATAAACATAGTTTACCTGATGGACGATCCAATGTTTATACCCGTTGTCTAGTCATATATTAAAACGATGGGTGTAAAATTATGTTGTGTATACATAAAATAACTCGTAACTCCTACACTTTATGCTAACTAGACATTACTGGTTAATGCATATTTGAATACATTGAAGTATTTACCTTCGGATTGCGCATGCGTACCGTTCTGTATTAAGGGCGTGTCCTCACTGATACCCCCGTTATACACGTCCGATTTTTTACGATACCTTACAGCTAAACTTATGACAAATAGAAAAACATTTTGTTATATAACAATGTATGTATTGTCTACAGGACAAATCGCAAAGTGGAATACAGCGTGACGAATCACATTTTCCGTATCATACATGTCTGGGTTTCCGAAACCGTATTATGCATGTCTGACGTGTGAGATTTTTCTATATGCCGAAAATAGGTCAACGTCGATGACGTCATGACGTAAACGTTTACTTTTTTATGAATGGGCGTTGCGTTATATGCCGAAAATATGCCGACGTTCGTGACGTTAATGTTTACACAGTGAACGCATTTTTGTTTTAACGGATGAATAATGAAAGGAATTTCACTGCAGTTGTTTAGATACGTCTGTACCTATTACCTCTCGTACAGCCCGACGTATCAACACACTGTAGTGATATTCCGTATGTAGCGTTACCATCACACCAATGGAATGTTTTATAAGCATTTACGCCATGGCATCTGAGGTATACCGTTCACTAAACATTGCGAATAATGTTGAGTTACGACAAAATAGTAACTATCCTCAAGTTTCCCGACATTGTAGGGTTAACGCATGCTTGTTCGTGCTATCACATCTGCAGAGTCCCGAGGGACGGTTGGTGCCCAAGCCCGTCAGGGCAAGGAAACCAACACTCCCGAGGGACTCTGCAGATGTAATAGCACGAAAAAGTTTGCGTAAACGCTATTATAACATAAAAACAACACTTTATGAGTGTTTTCCAAAATTATGACACTTTGGCGCGAAGCAAAACCAGCCAATCAAAGCGAATGTTATATCTTTCACTCAAAATTGAATTTAATGTGTTCTGAGAAAAATGATTGGCCAGTTCTATGTTAGAGCCCCGAAAAGAGCCAATCAAAACGACTGTTACATTTACCTTAACCTTTCACAGCGTCTTATTTCATCTTTCCAAGCGTGTTCCAGTAAAGGTCCTACATTATCTGCCTTCAATCTCGTAGTCTGATTCCAGAATTCTGAGATGTTCAACTGTTTCTTGAAACATTTTATTACAACACTAAAAGGTAGAAAAAGGTCAGCAATATACATGTACTAGTTTAGTCAGCCGGTGATAACCTAAAAAAAGAAATGATGAAATCGGAATGCAGTACTCAACTTAAACAGTCGAGCACAGAAAACAGTTACATCACAACACAACTACACGTAGCAATGTCTACAAACAACTAAAAGAAATTATAATCAGCCCAAGTCCCATCCGCAAAAATTCAGGTTGACCCAATTTCCCAAAGAAATTACAAAATATACTACAAGGAGTGTTTTTCACCAATAGAACCTTGTGTATTTTGCGTTATTCGCGACATATGAAATCAAGAATCTATCGCTCGTTGTCGTTTGAGACTTTTTAATGTAACTTTATATCAATTGAAAACTTGTGAAAGATCCTCTATATATAACTTACGGTGTCAGCCAGTTGAACGTAATTCTACTAAGTACAGAACAATCCTCATCTGGACACGGGAACTGTATAAATATAACAGAAAAATAAATCTCGATATCGACATTACAGAACAAAACACGTTTTCCAGACACCGGAATGGTGTAAAATCATTCTGAATTCAGCGTTTATACAGACAAACAAACTGAATATTATCACTCGACTTGTTGTTTGCTTTGACGCTTTAGCAACAATATCATAAATAACGGTTTATGCTTGAAGTTTGGCATTTTCATCTAGACTGCCGCTTTCGAAAGCTGGAACGAGCACACCTTCTGTATCTGCACTATCCCCCGAAACCTAAAATGACTAAACTCTTCTGGAAAATTGGCCCCCTATCGAACATCCGGTGGCAAGGATAGATAAAAACATAAATACAAAGTTTAGGAACTATTTATATGGCGGATGAATATAACCATACCTCATTATCCATATTGCTGTAACCTGACCGAGTGTGTTGCTCCGCGAAACAATGAAGAACTATTTGTACAGCGATCAGTGCAAAGTATATATAATACACGACATCTTCCCCACACGACCCCTGTTATGTTATAAAACAATATACATATATTATAAAACTAAGAAAAACCAAAATTACATTTTGGAAAATCTATGTTAACAAATGTTATTTTTATTACATATTATTAAGTAAACAAACAATATGTACTCGTGTTTTCATTCATAAAAACCATATAAAGCTTGAGAACGCAGGTTTTCAATTACTTTAAAGTAAGCGCACGTTAAAAGTAAAGGCTCATTTATGAACGAGTAAGTACTGCAACAAAGAAAAGAAATAAACCGGAACTTCCGGTCATACCTGTTTCTGCGCATGCGCGTAAAGAGGAAGTAGTTCACAACCAAACAGCAACATCCAGAATGAGAAAGGTACACCGGAAGTTTTGATCCCTTTTCTTCTCTGTATGTGCTGTAAGGCGATCGCCCACAACTGAAAGAGATCAGTAGGTAAGGAAAGCATTTACACAGTATTGTATTCAAGTATTGTTTTAATTCCACGTGATAAAAACACATTCAATTAATCTGCAAACTGGACAGAATACTGTGATTGTTTATCAAAATGAAACGATGTATACGTATAGATAAACCATGTTTTTTTAGCCGTGACTAATTTATGCAGGAAAGTTGATTTGCCCTCAAAGGATATATATAGGGTATGTATTAAGGCTTAAGCAGTATATGTGATCAATGACAGTAACCAATTCATGGCACAAAGAGATTTTAACAAGGTATATTCACATATCATGACTAAGAAGTGTAACCTTCCGTCATGGCTAAACTAACGTGACAAACTTGATGGCTGTAGCTGTATATGAAGCCGCGGATATTGTAACGATATATGTTTATTGTGTTTGTAGTAAATGACACAAAAACACCGTGAAATGTAACAAAATAAAAATAAGAAAAGAATAAAAATATATACGTACAAATGTGACAAACTTGACGGCTATCGCGGATATTGTAACGGTATATGTTTGTTGTGGTTGTAGTAAATGACAAAAAAAACGTAAAATGTAAAAAAAAGAAAATATAAGAAAAGAAATAAAAATATATACGTACAAATGTGACAAACTTGATGGCTGTCGCTGTATAAGAAGCCGCTGATATTGGAACTTGTTTATCACACGCATATCCATTATGTTCTTGTAAGATCAGTTGTAGTACCACCATACATATCATCAGAAATGATACACACTGAAACAAGACAGGCCCCATGTTTACAAAAGATTTATTGATCTGGATCAAATCATCAGAAATGATACCCACTGAAATGTAGGCATAGCTTGGCGATTTTGACGTGAACCTGGCCTTTTAATTAGCATAATTTAACTGCTGATATGGTGTCGAAGTTTATAACACTGATTGTATGTTTTCATAATCGGGGAATATCGCGAAGATGTTCGAGGTACAGTCCAGTTAGAATAAATTGACACTGACGGCATCGTTTATGTGTACTATAAAGATTAAAACCATTGCTTAAATAGGTAGAGTTCAATTTGGCATGGAACTGTTAGTATAATCCTTTATACATGTTTTACACCGTACTAGTGGAATGTTCCACTGCGTCACTGGATTTGTATCCTAACTGGACTGTAACTATGCAATTGTATATCAATACATTATGTCATGTTATAATACAACCAAAAATTTGCTTTCGGAAATTGTCTAATTTGATATATTCAAAGCAAAAACATTGTAATATATTCTTGAATAAAGGTCATGATCATGTCAAAATCTTCAAGATATAGGTTAGTTAAGACTTTATTTTAAAGATGTTACGCATTTTGGTTTCACATTCTGTTGTGAAAACACCCAACATGACATGTGCATTAATAATTCATGTTACATATGAAGAATATCTTAAAGTAATCAACACAAATCCAATTATAAATTGATCTATGTTATTTTCGCCATTTGTTTTGAAAATGTACAAAAAAATATATTCTGTTATTTTTGACCGATGAAGGCCGTAGGGCTGAAATTTTCAAATACAACAGTGTAAATTTTGCTTAATTTAACGTCATATACTCCCTGTGGAGTATGTTTTTAATTCTATTATATTTCTAGTTCTTTTTTCTTATTTCATGAAAGGAGTGATGTCCTTTTGACAAAATCCCATGAGAAATAGCGAAAAATATCGTGTTTTTTTCAAATTTGATAAAAATATAGAGAACATTTCACATACTTTGCATTTAGGCGAATAAAGCGAACGTGGTCAAAGCATCTTTATCATGTGGAAGCGGAATAATGGAAACTAACGTTTCAAGAATTAAACAAATATTTGCGTGTAAAGTTTAATGTCTGGAAAGTGAATTAGTGATAAAGGTGAGGAAATCAGACAGGGAAGGTAGCACTCAACCTAACCAGCCGAGCACATAAATCAGAAACACCACAATACAACTACACTGAGCAATGCCCACATGCTAGCCAAAGAAACTATTTAAAGTCCAAGTCCCCGCCGAAAAAATGCAGGATGACCCAATTTCACAAAGAAGTTATAGAATAGCGATAATTGTATGTGACCGAATGAAACGCAGTCAATATCCGACCATGTTCCCCAAGGCCCCACGCTGCACGTAAACCATATCTTACTCTCAAATAGTGTGCCTTTGAACCTCCAAATGGTGTATTTCAATATTTGAGTGTTGAGTGCAAGTCATGGCAGTAATCCCGGACATATCGCTGGCTTAGAAGGTCGTTACTTCTTATTGCGACCTTATAAGACTCAGACATATTTGAAGTCTGCATCATGCGGCATGAAAATAGGAACTTGTCATGTTGACCAAATTGAAGTTGTAAAAACTTGTTTTACCATAAGTAAAGAGTAAATTTCAGACAGCGTGTTCTTGTTTTCTCAAAATATAGATTTTGAGCTAACGACCTTCTCATTCTAAGCCAGCGATATATCCTACTTACCAGCTAATCTTTTCACAAAAGGGTGACAGGTGATTAAAATGATTACAATTTTCTAAAGCTCTACAGTGTAAACATTTTTCAGAGATAATATATGTGTCAAGGACTGCAGAAATCAGGCCAGACGCTAAAATTTCACATTTTGAGTTGTCTTCATAATCTTGAAGAACAGCCTTTTAAGAATAAATTCTGAAAATTTCAGATGATTCTGGTGATTATTTTTGGTTTTATAGCATTTTCTACACATGCACTTGATGCCGAAAAGGACAATAAAAAGGTCAAACGGCTGTAAAAAACCTATAAATCCGTCAAAAGGAAAATCCAAGATCTTCTGTTTTTTCTTTGTTAATTTTATGCCTTGCAACACCATCTAGTTGATATATTGCTTGAACAACAACATTCTTTCTAAAACGTGGTTACTATGGTAATATTTTGCACATTATAATAGTTACCATGGCAACAGTACTTCAATAACTATACATGTGGCGCTGAATTAGATTTTCATATCAAATAAGTCATTTCTTTGTAGTAAATTATACAATGTGAAAATTCCGATAAGCTCACATTGTCATCTTGAAGATTTACATTAAAATGAAATAAAATGCTGTTACTAAGTAACACTGCCTTAGTGCACAACTATTACTGTTTAATGCCAATACAATAAGAAGA
This sequence comes from Spisula subtruncata, assembly GCA_963678985.1. Lineage (NCBI taxonomy): Eukaryota > Metazoa > Mollusca > Bivalvia > Venerida > Mactridae > Spisula > Spisula subtruncata. The sequence goes on along the minus strand of OY787677.1, from coordinate 30,898,890 downwards.
CATTAAAACAGTGTATCTTTAGTACAGCAATAAATACACAAGACATGTTATTCTTTTATTTTTTTATTATTTTAACAACAAGTTATAATATTTAACACCTGCTTGTAAATAATGACATTTTGGTTGCCTAGCAACAGATAGAAATTTAAATTTTGACCAAAAGAATCAAATTACATTGAATCTACAGGTATTAAGTTAAAAAAAATGCTTAGGTCAAGCTAGAACAATATTTAGGTTTATACTTTTGAGAACATAATGCAAGTTTGCATTTGAATTATAGATTTACATGTTTAATTATGAAGCTATTGATGCATTTTCACAGAAAGCTGGATCACCAATTACCTTCTATTTAGACATGTTTAGAGAACAACATGCAAACATGGTATACACTATATACAAGTAATATTCAAGCTGAACTATACATCATCTTATCATAACAATACTGTATAAAATGATCATGCATTTCCAATCATGAAAATGTCCTTGGCAACTGGTGGAATAGAACATTTTGCATACTAGCAACCGCAAAAATATAACAGACCGTTTCATGTGGGTTTTTGTACTGAAATGCTCTCTCAATTGTTTTCTTATCCCATTTCAATGACATACTATTGTAAAGGAACTGAACTACAGTTCAGTCACATCAGAATAATACAAGGCTTGATAAACAATTCATTTTAAACCAGTAGTAGCAGCAAAACCAAATAGAAAATGCCTTAATTCATATGATCAATAGACAATACATGAAATAACATCAACATTTGCATAAATTAATAAGATAAGACCAATGCAAGGCTATTGCATCATATACATGATTTACAAATCTAAACTCATGACTGGAACATGCTTCGCTTGACAGAATACTTGTATAATTAAACTTTTAGAAAATAAGTTATATTGTTAAAATCCATGTACTTTCTTTAACAATTACAGTTCTTTAAATGTTAGTTATGTACAAAAATGTACATGATTTCCATCAGCAATGACAAGTCAGGTAGAATTAACTTTCAGTCATGACTTGTTGACTTCCACAACTGACTAATTGTGTTGTTATAATCATTTTAGATGTATCTAATCTTCAATCTTTGCCATATGGTCTCAATTTCTGAAAAGAAATAAGATTTTTTTTATTTAAAGTCCTAATATTAAGCATTAATGTGCAAATTACTGGTACACATTTTATGCTGGGTATCATATCCATTAATAAATAGTCTTGATAAAACGAAAGCAACTAAAATATTGGGCATATTGCAATCAAATTTAGGCCAATACTATTGGAAGAACTGATAACTAAACCAATTAATATATTTATGCAGCATCAGCCTTCTATATTAAAATTAGTGGACACAGCTCAAATAGTCTTGCAAGCATTTTTTTGTAGATGAATTACAGAAGATATATGTGTATTATAGTAGCCTATATTTTATTTAAAAAAGGAAATGACATTTGAAACTTATTACTGATATGTTCACTATTTATAAAATATACAGAAATTACTGACATAATATCAGCTTCTGTCATAATTATGATATATTATGTTGAAATAGTTCTGTGGATCAACCACTTTATGATCAGCAGTTAGGTCTACAATATAACAACTGGTATTAATATCCTTAATCCAGTAACCACTACTGATAATTAGTGGAATTAGTGAAATGAAGGATTTACAAATGGAAGTTTAATAATTGGATCAGTTGTATACCTGAGTCCAAACCCAGCCTCCCCACAGTAAACTCCACATAGCTGACATGATCATGGTTTGTCCACACATGTTGTTCAAGATCAATTATGGAACATCCTGAAAATGAGAATTAATTTCATAAAGATCATTATTCATATGGAATATAACTAAGTATAATTTGCATTTTATTACATGAAGTCAAACTATAAATACTAACCACAAAACAGGCATATCTTACTGTTAGTGTTAGATGCATCAAGGATTTCCCAGTACTCAGTAGGCCTACTACAATGTGGTTATAAATAGAACAGCTACTAGATGTATGTGTACATTGTATATACCAAATTGTTACATTGTTGTAGAGATGTGCAGTTATTAGGCTGTGTGGTTGAGCCCGGATGAACCTTATGCACATGAATTAAACCAATTTATTCCTAAGTAACCCGGCAGGGAATTGGCCTAGTTAATTTGAGTCGCTTACATTTTTGGAGGGATGGAAGCCTAGCTTAAGTGTCAAATAAATTTACTTGTCAGTTCAGACAGTTATGGGTTTGAGCCCTAAACCAGACATATTTCCTTAGTAAACAGTAGTGTAGATCTATGAACATTACTGAATTTCAGCATGTAAGTTGGATCTATGCATTCAAAAAAGTGAAAAATGAAGACAAATGACAGTCATTTGACTTGATGTGTACAAAGCAAGGTGGGTGGGGGAATGTCTAAAAACAACATGAATACATCCATAAAATCAGTCATGAAAATCCTCATGTTAACTCATTATCTACATACATAAAATTTACACTATGCTATGAAGAAGCGAGTAAACAATAGACTCATTCACATAAAAATAAACTGTTTTGTGGCATTTTGAAGTCAACTTTCGCTTTCAAAGTCAATGTTATCAACGCAATTTAACCTATAATTCACAACAATTAAGCAATGGCAGACAATAAAAGCTATGCTTACCTCCAAATAAAAGCTTTATAATTCGATAACACCCAGGTCAAACCAACATCAGCGTCATTTTTCATCATTAAACCTTACAAACTGCACTCAAAATAAACATTCAACAGTCAGCCATTTTTGTTTCGTGACCTTTACCTTTACACAGTAAAAGGGGAATAACTATCGCTAAAATGGCTAGACTACACTAAAATTTTCGTGAAGTGGTTGTGAAATGTTGCAAATATTTCTTAATTGAATATTTTCTTAAGCAGAACCTTTTTTTATACAAATACACTTGAAAATATAAGTTGATAAATTAGAAAATCCGCGAAAAAACAGCGCAAGTTTTTGACGTCATTTTTCTAAAAATAGACGTTACCGCATCTGGCCTGATTTCTGCAGTCCACGTCACATATAAGAGGAACCCTAACCCTAATATTACTTACCGACTTGGCAAAGCTTAGTTTTGAAACCGGAAGTGGAACATATGACTTTCCTTTATAGATGTAAGTGAGAAATATTGGCGAGCAAATCCACAGGAATGCACTGGGTGCCCACACAAGTACTGTGTCCAGAAAACATGGTGAAAATTCCGGTATAGCTAAATCTATTGTCTCCGGGTCCTAAAAATAGAAATATCACGTGATGAAAACTCCGGTATAGCTAAATCTATTGTCTCCGGGTCCTAAAAATAGAAATATCACGTGATGAAAACTCCGGTATAGCTATATCTATTGTCTCCGGGTCCTAAAAATAGAAATATCACGTGATGAAAACTCCGGTATAGCTAAATCTACTGTCTCCGGGTCCTAAAAATAGAAATATCACGTGATGAAAACTCCGGTATAGCTAAATCTATTGTCTCCGGGTCCTATAAATAGAAATATCACGTGATGAAAACTCCGGTATAACTATATATATTGTCTCCGGGTCCTATAAATAGAAATATCACATGATATTGTAAATATTAACGTAGTCATAGTGACAACTTTATCAGCATTCTAATGGAATGAATTTAGTGACATCACGTTATACTAAATACAGGCGTATCGACTATACACCAAAATTGCAAACATGTAATGTCATAACAAACTAAAAACTCCGGTAAATAAAGGATCTATCAGGAATGTTCAATTTATATAAACTTTTGTTATATACCAATGCATGTATTGTCTAATATGCAGAACAAATCACACAAAATACAGCGCGACGGATCACATTTTTTGTATCATGCATGTCTTACGTATTAGATTTTTCTATATGCCGAAAATATGCCAAAGTCGATGACGTCATGGCGCAAACATTTACCTTTTTATGAATGTACGTTGCATTATATTCCGAAAATATGCCGCCGTTCGTGACGTCAATGTTTACACACTGAACGCATTTTCGAACGTAAAAGCACTTTTTCGCTTTAGCGAATAAATAATAAAAGGAACATTAGTTGAACAGGAATCTAGTGACACTGATTCAGACAGTAATTATTCTGAACAGGAATCTACTGAACTTGAACTCCCACTCGATTTTTGTGTTCTTTGTGGAAGTACGGAAGACCAAATTGGAGTTATACTCAAAACCTGTACTGGTTGTAAAACATCACATATTGCAGTGGCGAGTGTCAGAAGAAGGTTTGGGTCATGTACAAACTTGAATGTGTCGCTTTATGTAAAATCAACTAGTGCTACCACCGGATCAAATCACTATTGTTATTGTTCGTGTTAACAACATTTCGACTGTTGAATAAACCGTTTTGAACTGTTTTAATTGTGTTTATATTCATACTGTTACTTTAATATTAGTTCATTTATATAATGTATTCTCTGGAAAGAGAAGTGCGATACCTAGCGGCGGAATGTATCTGAACTGAACCGAACTGCAGCTGTGTTGATACGTCCCGTGAAATACGGCGTAACACAAGCAACTCTAGGTAATACGGACATACGTATCAACATACTGCAGTGATATTCCGTATATTATCCGCAAAAGTATAAAAGGGCTTTTACGCCTGAAAATACGTTCGAACGTCGGCATAAAACAATTTAATGTTTACGTCATGACGTCATCGACGTTGGGATATTTTCGGCATATAGAGTAATCCTATATCTCAGATATGCATGCTACGGATTCCGAAAACCAGACGTGTATGATACGGAAAATATGATCCGTCGTGCTGTATTCCATTGTGCGATTTATTCTGTATTTTAGACAATACACACATTGGTATATAATTAGTCCATATCGATTGTCTCTGATTTTACGTGATTCTAAAGTTTTTATAGTAAAAATTAATAATAATTAAGTGACAACTTTGTCAACAAATACATAAAGTGCCTTCATTTCCACAAATGCATGGAATAAAACCGACTTACCCATAATGGAATTCCTCCGCAAAAGTCATGAAATAGATCCAATGTGCCGGTGCTTTGGTGTGATACGTTAACACTCATTTTTGTAAACTCGCTAAAGATAGGTGTTCTTCTTTTTGGATCCAGTTAAAGTCTCATGAAAATCACATATCAAATTTCACTCAATTTAGTGTGTTATGGTCAATTGTCTTATGTCTAAATATTCTAATTTATCTCAAATTATAGTCAGTCAGTCTTCCACAGTCAATTTAAGTTTTACAGCCTTGTCTTCGGATGTGTTCGGACTTTTAGCCAAAACCTGAAAATAATGTCATAGAACTGAACTCGTCTTCATAAATGGACCATAAAATGGCATCCACCCACCTCCCGTCTCGCCGCCCGATATCAGTGAAGTAATACCACGTGACTTTGAGCTACAAACCCATTTAACAATGCTACACAATTTAGTTTCCCATTCTTCCATGAACTACAGCCATGACGAGATTTGCTTCACTTCTAAAACAAGAATAGCCATACGTATGCTAACTATTCGCCCAAGTCTATAACATACGAGTAGTATATTGTAAATACATTAAAAAACAATCGGAATGTTGGACTACTATTTAAAGTCATTTTCTCCAAAGTTTCATAGACATTTAACGGTCATATTGTTGATAGGGATCCTGCATTTTGTTGAAAGTTTACATATTTTCCCTTAGCGTGGCATATAGTTTATAAAACAAAGAGAAAAAATAACTACTTATATACATTGTATCTACTTTTTATATTGTTGTTTAGTATGTTTTTCAAAATTAAGACATTTTGGCGGGACATTTTGAGCAACGTCGGGAAAACAAACGCGACGTCGCTTAGCAAACATTACGTCACATACAAGTTTTTGTTATGAGCGTCGACTTCCGGTATCGGCAAATACCAAGAAAACAGTGACATTGGGGTTTGTTTACGTTTATTATTCTACTATTATAGAAAATCGATTAGTAGTTACAATAAGAATATGAATTACAGCTCATATAACGCTGTAAATCATTTATTTTCGTCGGCTGGGTCCTGAAATGAGCATACTTAAAACTGAACTCCAACAGCGCGTGCGCGCGAGAATCTTTACAATAACGTACCTTTCTTTTCCCGTTTAAGTATGAGCAAAATCACCGTTTTTATGCTGTAATGGAATACAGCATACAACTTAACCAGTCGAGCACAGAAAACAGTAACATCACAACACACGGAGCAATACCCACGAAGAACACAAAGAAATGATTAAAAGTCCTGCCACAAAAATTCAAAATGACCTAATTTCACACACACAAAAAAACACGACAAAATAGCGATAAACACAAGAGGCCTAATAAAGCGTAGCTAAGAACCGACCAAGTTCCCCCAAGTCCAGGCTGCAGGATGACCTTATTTCAAAAATATACATGTACAAGTACATCCCAAAATGGTGACCCAATCGAACAAATGAGGCATACGTGACTTGACCTAGTTAAACACCATGTACAGCGACCTCATTTTAAAAGTTCCCCCTGGTAAGTAACAACAGTTAAAGGGTGACAACATAACATATTTCTAGTTATATGTAGTTCTAATTCTAAAAGGCCGAACGTATAATAGGTAATCACAAGTTATACAAATACAAATACATGTCATTTGTATAGCGCAAAAATTATGAAATCATATTCTATTGCGCTTCACACTTATATACATTCACTTAAAAACATTCAATTTAAAACTTGGATTCTAGAAACTAGATTCACTCATTGCCTATGAAACTTCCTTTACAAATAAGTTTTCAAATATGCTCTGAACCTGGTTTCACTTTAAATGTCTTTGAGATAGTTTGGTAGATCGTTCCACCATTTTGGACCAGTGACGGCCATAGACCTGTCTGCTAATTTTGTTCGCCGTCTAGGGATGTGAAAGTTAGTGTCATTTTGTGATCGTAGTCTGTACCCTTGCCGAATAGGATCAAACATACAGTAACAGATTACACATCAACGTCAATTAATGTATAGATGGAAGCAAACAACACCTTACATTGTTCTTAGCATAGGAAAAACTAGCTTCAAACACTACTGTAAAATCATTTAATTTCGTTGGGACGAAAATTCGTGGTTTCGGTAAAAAATACAATTTCGTTGGAACTTGATTTCGTAGATTTTGCATTTCATGTAATAAAACAAGGGTCAAAATTCATGTTCGTTGGGATAAAAGTTCGTGGTTGAGATGAACCACGACATCCACGAAATTTAAACCCCCACGGAAATTAATGAATTTACAGTACATATGGGGTGCAAAGAGCACGGATGAATAAATTAGGTGGGCCCGGTCAAAATGACGAATATTGCCAATTAAGACTTCTAGTTGAAATTATTAGATTGAAATATTGAACTGTAAACGGTTCTAGAGCTATATAAAACCAACATCGTTGTATTACATGAATTGCTTTCAGCAAAACTACGAAACTACAGACATAAGAAAGGACACGAAAGGACACGTGGAAACAAAAATGCACCGACAATGTCGAGTGTAATTAAAAAGGGAAGGGGGTCACAGACACTGCTCAACAGAAACAACAACGTGTATTAAAGAACACACATTTATGACAAAAAAATTAAACAATTTACACATATCCGAAATCCAACCCGTCAGTCAAACTACGCGGGGGGCCCAAGTGACAAGAATAGAACAAGTGAACTTGCAAAAGAACATGTAAAATAAGAAAACTGTTACAAAAAGTCACTAACCAAAATTGTTTAGTAGTTTTCTATCTCAAGTATTAATCACAAGTAACTGTATCATGGACAGGGACTAAAACGAAATAATAATTGTTTTTTTTTGTAAGATTTATATTTTTCTTTAAAAGGAAAATATATTTTTTCAACAAAAAAAATGTTTCTGTTTTCATTATCAATGATTCAGTTACCTATAGTCGAAATGTGTCAATTTCAAATCAAATTTAAATCGTACGTGAAATGGTTAAGGTTTGGGTCGAGGAAATACCGGATATTTTACACTAACCTGTACGTGTCAAGTATTGACTTTAGACCCTCATAGACTCAAGTATGTTTTGATTACTGACGTCTTTTTAAATATTTAAAAAAATCACTATGAGTAATAATTACCTGATGCAAACTGAAAAAGCAAATGTTACGTTTATTTCGCTGATGAATAAACACAGCGCGCACTTGTATAATTAATTAAAATTAAATCAAGCGAAATAAGATTGCTGGTAAAATATAATTTAACCAATCAGATTTGTTTAAAGTTTAAATCTGATCCATTACAACCAATCAAATTCCTTTAAATTTCAGATCTGATCAATTTCAACCAATAGAAATAAAACACATTTTTGTATATTAAAATAAATCTCTGCACTTCTTTTCACACGGTTTGTAAAATAATTCTTCTACACAACAATACTATAATATACCCTTGTATGAGATCAACACCATGGGTGAAACGTTGATTATTAAAATATTTATTCGCAACGTTAATTGAATATAATTAATTCCTAATTAATTAATACACGGTCACGTTTATTAGTAAATGTCGTCATTGCAGTCCAAATAGGTTATACCTTGGCCAATTTGACACGGGTCAGACCTTTTGATTAGCATAAATCAACAGTTGATATATTGCCTACGTTTATAACGCCGAGTGTATGTTTTCATAATCGGGTACTATCATGAAGACGATCGAGATGAACATAATACAAACACAAATTTGAAATACCGATATCGCACGATTTACTCGCGGAAATTGATATTTTCAAAGCAAGAACCTTGTAATATATTCTTGCATAAAGATCAGACTCAGGTCAATATAGCCAAGCTATAAAACGAACGTGAGTGTACAAGAATTGTACATGTTAATATTTGGTGTTCTAGATTTATACATACTTATGAACATGTACATAAATTCATACGCACGTGTGAAAGACAACGAGAAAAATTATGAATAAAAAATGAGGACGCCATCTTGGAACGTATAAATTCCACACCATACCGTACCATTTTCCGTTAAAAATATAAAACTCGCATTTTACTCGGTTAAATGTTCTTTGTTTTAAACAACTTGACAAATTATCAATTTTTAGGGGGGGGGCTCAATCGATATAAACATCGGGAGTTTCCGTATCGTTCCTGGGTAGAGATCGACAATTTCCGCAGAATGTTTGGTAATTTACGTAACATTTCCGCATAGAGATTGGTAATATCCATAAGAATATCCGTTAATAATTATCGGCAAATTCCGTTAGGTAACCATAGTTCAACTAAAGACAACGAAAACCTTTTATGGTCAAACTATGGTCTAACTATCATTTCTAGGAATTCGTTCTTACGCGGCAAATTTTAGTATTGACGACTGGGAAACAAAACACCCGCTTTTAAAGTTTATATCATCGCACTAGACCAGACGATCGATCGCTCCAAACCCATCCATTCAATAATAAATCGCTGTCTTAGAATGAGAAGGTCGTAATTACAAAAAAGATATTTTGAGAAAACAAAAAAAAACTTCAGTTTGGTCAATATGACAAGTTCCGATTTTCTTGAAAGTAAGAAGCGCCTTATGATGCAGATTTCAAACCTGTATCAGTCTCCCAAGGTCGTTTGTTGTAGTAACCTTCTCATTCTGAGCCAGCGATTTAACACAGGGAATTGTACTCGGGTTGATTTTGCCTCATTTGGGCGCTGTTTTGGCATGGATGTGTGTTGTTGTGTCGCCGTGCAGCGGGACCTTGGGGAACTTGGTCGGGTCTTGGCTGCGTTTCATTCGGTCTTGTGCAATAACAGCTATTCTACAATCTTGTGAAATTGGGTCATCCTGCGTTTTTTCGGCGGGCACTTGGAGTTTTTATTGTTTCTTTGGCTTATGTGTGGGCATTGTTCAGGGTAGTTGTGTTGTGGTGTTTTTTATTTCTGTGTTCGGCTGGTTAGTTTGAGTGTTACTTTCCCTGTCTGATTTTCTCATACCTTTTATTTACCGGGACCACATGATTACATGTACAGTATAGTGTAACATGATTATGTATACAGTATTCCGATTGCTTGTAAACGGTAAGCGTGGATATGTATTAAAGAATCTCATTAATCGAATAATTATATGTCCTAATTTTATACGGAGTTCAAACTGTGCTTTAGTACGAAACTTTTGGATTAATCCTGACCATTTTGAATAAATGTATTATAATGTTCTTGCGTTTATTATTATTATATTTGACTTTCGCTATTTGAGCAAATCGTGCGATTGTGGTCTTAGTAATTTGTGTTGGAATAGCTTGGGTTGTTTCACACGAACCTGACCTTTTGATAAACATAATGTAACAGTCGATATAATGTCTGTAATTTAAACTCGGTTGCATATGTTTTCATAGACGGGAAGTATCACGAAGACGCTCGAGATGTAATATAAACAGAAATTTAAAATACCAATATTGCACGATTTGCTTGCGGAAATTGATATATTCAAAGCAAGAACTTTGTAATATATTCATGCATAAAAGTCAGGTACGTGTCAAATTCACTGAGCTATATCACACAACGAGCGTCTTCGTGATATTGCTCGCACATGAAACATAAAAAGGGTGTTGTTATTATTATCGACACTTCGTCAGCTGTTATATTATGCTTACAGTAGGTTGAGGATCTTGTTATGTTTCTTCGCGCTAGCACATATATTTTATGAGTGTATATTATAGTACGATGTTACATAATGATTTAGTAATTATCATGGCCGGAACTTGGACTAAAAAGTAAAAACAGTTTTAACTCATTAGTGTCTAATGATAGATGGGTCTCCAGATACTTAGTCTGTATGTTAATTTGTCAGACCGAAGCAAACGTTGAGCGATTTTAAACACAATTTCAGCGATATTTTAATAAAATTTGTGCGTTATTTTAACAAATCGGAGTGACATTTTAACAAAATTTGAGCGATATTTTTACAAAAGGTGTGCGATATTTTAACAAATCGGAGCGATATTTTAACAATATTTGTGCGATATTTTAACAAATTTGCGCGATATTTTAACAAAAGGTGTGCGATATTTTAACAAATCGGAGTGATATTTCAACAAAATTTGAAAACATTTGAGTGATTAACGTATACAAATAACTGTGAAATAATATTGAAAGTGGATTTTTTAAAAAATATTATTTTGAAATATACAGTGTACAGTGTAGTGTTTTAAATTGTGGTGTCAAATATCGATTTTACAAATGGTGTTTTAAATGAACCGTGTTTTTCTTCCTTTCTTAATTGATCGCATTTTATATTGTTCGTCATATAAAACATACGAATTTAAATTGATATAAGCCACGTTGTTTGTTAGGAAAAATGAGCGCCAATATATCACAACATGACTCGGTGGCAGACGATATATTCTATAACTTCTGTGGTGGAATTCGATTCTGGGTAAATATGCCATAAATTATAATTAATTCTAACACTCTCTGTATTTCTCTCCATGTAAACGTATAGGAATGTGCCCGATCGTAATTATTTGGGTATTTCCGTGATGAACCCGGAATCTCACACGGATGTTATGTAGTGTAGGGATTTGTGGAAAATTTCCACGCGGTGATTCGGTCACACATGTGCGATGCAGTTTGCAAGAAAATAAACCATAACATATTCATAGTATAATATTGTAAGCTATGACTTTTTAAAGAACATAAATAATTATAAAATTACAACACGCTAAGTTAAGAGTATATTTATGTCCAAGATGTTTAACCTGTTAAAAAAACCGTTCTGGCTTCATTAAGAACCGTTTGAAAGATGCTGGCGTTCTATTTTACGTCCGAGATATGATTCGTCTTAGAATTGTCCGAGGTGCCCCGATTAGACTGTGCCGTGAATAAATAGTTCTGTTATATCCTTACTACTTTTGGCTTTTATCAATGAAATTTACGTTTTGTTAATCACATGACGTCACGAATTATATGACTTTTATTTGGCGTAAATGGGAAGGTGACGTTGTGCGAACTTTTATTTTCGTAGCGTTCTTTATTTATTTATTTGCTTATATCCGTACTTTTGCTACATAAATTGCTTTTATCGATTCATTTAAGTTTTTTTTATGAAGTGGATAGTCGGGAATGAGCTCTAGCTATGCGTTAGTTTAAATAAAATGAGCACAAATAAAACGAAATTCCAGGGGTGTGTTTTTTATACTTTAAACAGCGGAAGCGGAAGTTGTCTATAGCAACACGACACATAGCGTATCATTCTGTAATAAAAATTAGTCCGTATGAAATTGCTTATAGTGCACGTGTTAGAATGCCAATAGATCTAATTGTTCCGTGATATACTGATTTATTTTGTCTCAAAATGAGCATAATATCGTGTTATTAATATCTTATAAACAATGTACATGCAACCATATTCTCTGTATGAAATACAAGCACTTGACATTAAGCGCGTTCATAGCGTTTCTTCCCTGGAACAAGTATATTGAACAGTTGAATACCTGGGCACGATGTGGCATTGAGTGATAATATCCCCGGCTCTTGATAATGGCACTCGGGATAAAGCACTCGATCAATTATCGACGCACCGGGGATATTATCACTCAATGTCACAGCGCGCCCAGTTATTAATCTCTAAATAATTCACTGCTGATCGATGACGTCACGTTTGACGCCATGTTTGATGCCATATGATAAGACAAATAACCTAACGCTCCTTGGAAAGAATGTAGTTCGATGTCAACCTATTCTGTGGTGCTTTAAGTTGAAAATGTTAGAATCGAAATAATACATAAAGCAGTGCTTTGTTGCCTGATAAAATATAGGCATTCGTTTTGGATGCGAAAATTGCAACCTTGATTTAATTACTACGCATCCAAACTCATGCCTATATTTTATTACAGAATATATACCACGTGATATTTCTATTTATAGAATCCGGAGACAATAGATATAGCATTACCGAAGATTCATCACGTGATATTTCTATTTATAGGACCCGGAGACAATAGATTTAGTTATACCGGAGTTTTCATCACGTGATATTTCTATTTATAGAATCCGGAGACAATAAATATAGCTATACCGAAGTTTTCATCACGTGATATTTCTATTTATAGGACCCGGAGACAATAGATTTAGCTATACCGGAATTTTCACCCTGTTTTCTAGACACAGTACTTGTGTGGGTACCTAGTTTGTTCCTCTTGTTAGCCTCCCCGTTGTTCCTGACCTACATCTACCAAGGAAAGTCGTTAGTACCACTCCCGTTCACAAAACTCAGTTTTGGGAAATCGGTAAGTTGTTATTTTACTTCATATTGATCACATGGCGATGGTACCGTTAACCACAGTATCGAATACGTACATGCTATTTAACACTATTATCCCACCAGATAAGACTGAGACTCCTTGCATAATTCGTTTAAGTCCGGACAATTCTGAAGTTTTCAAACATATACTTACAATTATATATGGCCTCATAATGTAGGGTTAACGCATGTTTTTTCGTGCTATTACTTCTGCAGAGTCCCGAGGGACAGTTGGTGCCCAAGCCCGTCAGGGCGAGGGCACCAACACTCCCGAGGGACTCTGCAGATGTAATAGCACGAAAAAGCTTGCGTAAACGCTATTATAGCATAAAAACAACACTTTATGAGTGTGTTTTTCAAAATTATGACACTTTGGCGGGAAATTTTGGGCGACGTCGGGAAAACATACGCGACGTCGCTTAGTAAACGTTACGTCACATGCAAGTTTTTGTTATGAGCGTCGACTTCCGGTATCGGCAAAAACCAAGAAAACAGTGACATTGGGGGTTTGTTTACGTTTATTATTTTACTATTATAGAACATTGATTAGTAGTTACAATTAGAATGTGAATTACAGTTCATATAACGCTGTAAACCATCTATTTTCGTTGGCTGTGTCCTGAAATGAGCATTCTTAAAATTGAACACCAACAGCGCGCGAGAATCTTTACAATAACGTACCTTTTTCCCCGTTTAAGTATGAGCAAAATCACCGTTTTTATGCTATAATGAGATACACAGTAAAAAAACATACTAATCGTATACAACCGAATATAGCCGAACGAGGTTACAGACTTTGATGAATCGCAGTTTAATCTAGTCAAGCTATACCTCTCAAAAACAACTGAACTGTTAACATTAAGAATTAATGCATGTCCCTGTGTTTTGTACTCGGGTTTAGAAACATTAGGATTACTTAATTCAATCCTAGTTTAAAAAAAATGATTCTGTTTTTTAGGATCAGTTTTGTATCAAGCACAATAATTTGTACTTTCCAACAGAAAAAATGAATATTTTGACGATGTTAACTTTGTGATTATGTGACAGTGTTATCTAGTAGACTACATTGCTATAATGATGAAGGCTTTGTAAAAACCGATACGTCGGTCTAATAGAATAATGATAACCTTAACCTGTGTAGATCGTGTGGCTACACTTCGGTGTCTTTATCGCTTTTATTAACTTCGATTCAATAGGAAATTCAGGATCCAACATGATCCATGGTCGGTGATTATAAACATTGGAGTACGTACTTCATGCTCATGCTCATATTTGGAACTCCAATTGGAGCATCACTCACTCAATCACTCACTCACTCACTCACTCACTCACTCACTCACTCACTCACTTACTTACTTACTTACTTACAAACTTCTTTATTACTGAATGTAACATATGAAATTGTGGTTAATTTTTTTAATTAGTTCATTTGCTACAAGTGTTGGTTGTGATACAAAATTCTAAAAAAACTGTTTTTCAAGTTGGAGTATGGAGTTTGAGTATGAAAATGAGAACATATTTATAATCATCGGGCCAGATGAGTTAATCTTTTGTAAACACGGGGTCTGTCGTGTTTCAGTGTTCCAATTTGATCCAGATCAATAAACCATTTGTTAACATGGGGTCTGTCGTGTTTCAGTGATCCAATTTGATCCAGATCAATAAATAGTTTATAAACATGTGGCATGTATTGTTTCAGTGAACCAATTTGATCCAGATCAATAAATACTTTATAAACATGTAGCCTGTCTTGTTTCTGTGTTCCAATTTGATCCAGATCAATAAATACTTCATAAACATGTGGCCTGTATTGTTTCACTATTCCAATTTGATCCAGATCAATAAACCATTTGTTAACATGGGGTCTGTCGTGTTTCAGTGAACCAATTTGATCCAGATCAATAAATCCTTTGTAAACATGTGGCCTGTCAAACTATATCAACATTTCAGTGTGTATCATTTCTGATGATATGTATGGTGGTACTACAACTGATCCTACAAGAACATAATGGATATGCGTGTGATAAACAAGTTCCAATATCAGCGGCTTCATATACAGCGACAGCCGTCAAGTTTGTCACATTTGTACGTATATATTGCTTTAATTATTATTTTATCATTTACTTCAATCACAATAAACAAGTTCCAATAACAGTTATTTCGTAAACCTTACCTTACCTTACCTACCAAAAGTACATATCCTCTTCGTCCCCTGTGGGACACAAGGCCGCAACATTTTCCCCTCATTTCCCTTCGTCTTTCGCTGTGATCTATGTTCGACCCCTGGTGTAATCAATCTCAGCTGGCTCAGACGTCAACGTTCTTTGCCATATGCGTCGTGGTCTTCCGGGTTTCCTTTTTCCATGCGGTGTCCAAAAAAACAGCCATCAAGTTCGTCACATTTGTGCGTATACATTGTTTCATTATTTGTATCATAAACTACAAAAAAGATATTAAACATCGGTCAGGGAAGGCAGCATTTAACTAGCCTAGCACAGAAAGCAGTAACATAATACACGAAGAAATACCAACACTCAACTCAAGATAATTATCAAAAGTACCGAGTTCCCCGCAAGCATGCAGGGTGCCCTAATTTCACAAAGACATTACAAAATAGCGGTGGTCCAAAAAGGTCATATGAAGCGCAGCTAAGAACGAATCAAGTTCTTCAAGACTTCCTAGTTACACTAATGATCTAAAACTGTGGCCCAAGCAAACAAATGAGGCATAAAGTTCTGCGACTTGACCTAGTTTACAAACACTTAGCATTACAAATTTATACATAGTTCTAAAATATATGCCAACTCGGTGACCTTAGCGACCAAACGAGGCATATTGCTTTTCACAGTAACCATTAATGGCGACGATTATATGCTTCATTTATACAGCATATAATTACTCTTTTATAACGTTTACAATGTGTTATACTTGCTAATAAAGGAAGTTCTGTTCGTCAGCAAACGAACATTGGAAAATGGTAATTGTTTAGTTATGGTAGTCGCAAACTAAACATTATATATTACAATACCGGTATGTTAACTGTGGACGTTTCGTCTGTCATCTTTACTGTGATGCACTTTGATTTACATAGAAAAATATACATTTTACAAAAACAATATTTTTCGTTTTCAAATTGTCTTTATCAATGTTACACTTACCTGTGCTTTAACTTCTGATCTCTTTCAGTTGTGGGCGATCACCTTACAGCACATACAGCGAAGAAAAGGAATCAAAACATCCGGTGTACCATTCTCATTCTGGATATTGTTGTTAACATGTGAACTACTTCCTCTTTACGCGCATGTGCAGAAACAGGTATGACCAGAAGATCCGGTATATGTATATATTAAGGGGTTTTTTTGCATTTTTTTCTTCGCCTTCTACATTATGCATGTCTTGATATATTCTATAAATGTTATGTTCTTATATATTTTTTTTCTTGCTAGAAGCTCTGTATCTGGCTTCTTTTCTTTCTTACCTTCATTGTAATGGAGGGCGTCCGAAATGAGGTGTAATCCACTTGAAATAAATTAGTATAAAATAAAGGCATAGCTAGAATGACCCAAAACGAACGAAAACCAGACAGTAATTATGCTTTACAATGCCCAACACGGCCCCTACTGAACCCCTGATACTGTGCACTAGTTGTTAAATTGTTAGAAAACAAAGTTATATATCGACAACAACCCCCAGCCAAAAATGTCCACGCAAAAAGATAACAATTATCGATGCAATGAAACTGCATGTGTAATATTGTAATGTAGCAAATAGAATATAATACTAGGGGTATGGTAGTGTTCAAATATGCATCGGTCTTATACACCTGGAAGTAGTACATACGGCCTAATCCTTCTAAACAGGCGTCCGGCCCCTTTATTCCGCTACCTTCCTTTCAATTGAATATAGAAGGCATGTGTTGCCTCCCATGGAAAGCGCTGCGTTGCGCCCCGTTTAGGCAACAGACACCATTATATATACAAGACAAAATATTTCATCGCGGCGATAGTCAGACGACCAGTATTGTTCCTACCAAATAGTTTTGTTCATTCCGATTTACTTATCAATTTGAATTAGCTATTGGTATGTAAACGGCGATATGAGTAGTGTAGTACATGTAGTGGCAATACTGGACATTGGGAATCAGGATTACTGTCTGATTTTGTTCTTTTTCTGCACTTCTTCTTTTGTCTATAATTGACATTACGCTATTTGTCAATCAATACCCTTTAAAGCAATTATAACGGTAAATTATAATCACGTGGTCCAATGGATTAACTAGAAAACCTACCTCGTTTTTCAGGATCAATTTCTGTCTCAAGTACAATAAAACAATTTTGCAACAGAACAATTATAGTGGTCTGACTAGTTTGAACATGTAAACCTGAAATACAGGGTGTCCCAAAAAAAGGGACCTAGGATAAGCAGTTGTAACTTTTTTGTCTATTATAGATATCACACTATTAATATGTCAAAACAATAAGGGAAGAACACAGTACACAATACTTGCATCACTGTCATGATTATTTAGTTCTATACCCAGAGTTATCTCCCTTGTTTACAATCGCATGTTTGAGTAAAATACCATAAAGTGAAGCAGGGATTTCAGAATTCAATGAGTTATATTTACTTGCTGACCTCAAACTTCTTCTCATGTGCTCCAAATCATTGTTTATGGTTTGTGAAAATATTAGTTCATTATGTATAGCAAACAGGTTCACTATTGGGATCAAGTTTGAGTTATTTTAGGTCATGTGGCCTGCGATATGAGGTAAGATATCAGTACTATTTCGCAAACCTATCATGAATTTGCTGCTGATTTACTACAAGAAGTGTATTCTGCTAGCGTATGATGTTTCATTTTTCTAAAGTCTGAGCTTCTTTTTGTAATTATAGTCCTTGACAATGTTTATGTTTTTAGTCATTGAATAATTGTTGATGCTATTTTAGAAGAATTTCGACTTCGCCTTTGGTCAGTAAACTTGCCACGTTTTCCTATATTTTGCTATTTCTTGTCATATTTGTTTTATTTTCACAATATTTTGATCACCCTTCTGACTTTATATGTTGTTTTCTAACAATTATTGCCCTGATAAAAATGACCTTTTCTCATAATGCCACTTTTCAGATGAATAAGCAAAAATAACGTGAAATGGTGCCATAGAGAAAATGATGACGTCACTTCCTGTTTTGAAGCACCATATTTCAACAAGTACCCTTTTTAGAATTAGGGATCCCTTACATACACTTTCACAAAATATCAGCATAATTCATCAAAATATAAATGAGTAATAAGGGTTTAAGGTAGGTCCCCGTTCTTTTGGGACACCCTGTAGATTAGGTATTCTCTACATGGCTATTCGTTTTAATTGCCAAAAGTTACCAAAAGCTTCTAATAATTGGGAACTTAATATTTCCAATTTATTATTTTTTAAATTACATTGGTCATTTTCTTGTTTTGCCTTTCATTACTATAAAAGTTTCAATTTATTGTTGTTTTTTTTTAAATTATAGGGATCAATTTTTTATTTTGCCTTTGATTACTTTAATAGTTTCAATTAATTGTTTGTTTTTTTAAATTACAGGGATCAATATTTTGTATTGCCTTTAATTACTGTAATATGTTCTTTTTTTAATTTCGGGGATCAATTTTTTGCCTTTAATTACTGTAATAGTTCTAATTTATTGTTGTTGTGTTCTTTAAATTACAGGGATCAATTTCTTGTATTGCCCTTAATTACTGTAATATTTTCAATTCATTTGGGTTTTTTAATTACAGGGATCAATTTTTTTGTATTGCCTTTATTACTGTAACTTTTCCAATGTATTGGAATTTTTAAATTACAGGGATAAATTTCTTGTATTGCTTTTAATTGCTGTAATATGTTCAATTTGTTTTTTTTTTAAATTACAGGGATCAATTTTTTGTTTTGCCTTTAATTACTGTAATGGGTTTAAATTGATTGGGTTTTTTAAATTACAGGGATCGGTTTGTTGTTTTGCCTTTAATAACTGTAATATTTTCAATTTATTGTTTTTTGAAAATACAGGGATCAATGTCTTGTTTTGCCTTTTATTACTGTAATATTTTCAATTCATTGTTTGCTTACCTTACAGGGATCAATGTCTTGTTTTGCCTTGAATTAATGTAATATTTTCAATTTATTGTTTGCTTACCTTACAGGGATCAATGTCTTGTTTTGCCTTGAATTACCGTAATATTTTCAATTTATTGTTTGCTTACCTTACAGGGATCAATGTCTTGTTTTGCCTTGAATTAATGTAATATGTTCAATTTATTGTGTGCTTACCTTACAGGGATCAGTGTCTTGTTTTGCCTTGAATTAATGTAATATTTCCAATTTATTGTGTGCTTACCTTACAGGGATCAGTGTCTTGTTTTGCCTTGAATTAATGTAATATTTTCAATTTATTGTTTGCTTACCTTACAGGGATCACTGTCTTGTTTTGGCTTTAATTACTGTAATATTTTCTATTTATTTGTTTTTTTTAAATTACAGGGATCAATTTCTTGTTTTGCCTTGAATTAATGTAATATTTTCAATTTATTGTTTGCTTACCTTACAGGGATCAATGTCTTGTTTTGCCTTTAATTACTGTAATATTTTCAATTTATTGTTTGCTTACCTTACAGGGATCGTGTGGTGAAGATGTCGTGTTTTATATTTACTTTACACTGATTGCTGTACAAATAGTTCTTCATTGTTTCGCGGAGCAACACACTCTGTCAGGTTACAGCAATATCGACAATGACGTAAGTTTACATCCGCCTAAAAAGAAGATCCTCATAAATATAAATAACGTGATTTTATACGCATTTTGTCGAGTAAATACAATTAGCAATTTTGATTATTTACATGTGCATATATATTGACAACAATGTCCGCGTTATTCCACCTATACCCACGTGTAATTGTATCAATGATAAAGAAATAAAAAAAGAAAAACGAATTTGGGGGGATTTATATTTTTCTTTACAAAGATAAAAAATCGTTTTAGTTTTGTCTCTATCAATCATATAGTTATACCTTGTATAACGTGTAACACAGTTTTAAACAGTGTGACAATACCCTACATATGACAAGAATAATGAAAACTTATTTAAACTACATCTACATTTTTGCATTATTATATTTGTATGAAATTTTAGATTAAGTCTGACAATGTACTAAGAATAAACGTAAACTGTCAGAAAAATGGTCAGATTTAAAATAATTGTCATAATTCCGTGATCTGGCCTGGTGATTATAAACATTTCACAATCTCGTACTCTAACTCCATACTCCATGCTCAAACTTTAAACACATCTTATTTTAGAATGTTGCATCAAACCAATGCCAATTTGTTGCAAATGATCTAATTAAGAAAATGAACCTCATATAGTTTGTTTTCATTAAGAAACAAAGAAGTATTAGCAGTTTTTAATTAAGAAATGCTCCTATTGGAGTACGGAGTACAAGTTGGAACATGGAGTACGTTCTCAAATGTTTATAATCAACGGGCCTAATTTCACTTACTTATTTTAGCACATGTGCCCAGAAGTAGATGCATCCCAATTATGTGCTCTAGTCCCGATCTCCCGATTTATCTCGATTTTGAGATAAATCTCACCTCAAATATTGCCATGTGTCGTTTTGATAATTTCTAAGGGAATGTGTACTCGAAATTAGAATCTAAAACCGCACATGCTTTTGTTTGTTTATTCCAGTTTATGAGTTCTAACTTCAGATTTATTAGAAATTCAGACTCTGATTTTGGCAAAATCTCAATTTGAGATTAGATTTCTACTTGAGTTGCTTTGGCAGATCGGGCCCTGATTTCACTATATTATTTTAGCACCCGTGTCCAGAGGAAGATGCGTCTATACTGAGTCGTATAACGTTCAATTGGCTGACGCCGTGAGTTTTATCTTTATTGACTTTTTATAAAAAATACAGATCTTTCAAAATTAGACGTCGTTTGTCAAGATCGAGTCGTCTGTCAGGTAAATTATGTTTGATTAGTTATACCCGAGTTAACGATACTTTACATTGAATCATAGTACACTTTAACCTAATCCCGCAATTCTTTCGAATGGGAAAGTTCCCACATAACTTACATGTATTGAATCGACTATAACTCTACATTTTATTTTTATTTGCTAGTTTATCACGGAACGAGCTTGTATTATGCTTGATTTAATTGTACAGATGGTCTGGTATTTACCTAGCATCTTAAGAGAAAACGTAGAAATGTCTTAAAATCTCAAATTTTCCTTAAGTGTTTCAAGAAAATTGGTATTAACAATTATTGACATTGTTTAGAACCATTATGTAAAGAGCTACAGTAATCTTATAGAAACATGGGCTATTTTTCGTTTCGTATGCATTATGGGCACCTCAATAACCAACTAGAGTAACTGCTGAAACAGCCACAATCATAGACCATCTATACTCCAATATGCCATGTAATATTGTTGAAGTTAATGTACCAATGTTGTCAATAAGTGACCACTATGCTTTAAGTTTTACTCGAAAGTTAAAATTAAATACCCAAAACGGGCCCCAACATAAAACAATTAATTATAGATCACTTAAGACTTTTAACGAAGTCGACTTCAGAAACAGTCTCAGTATACAACCCTGGTCAGTCTTGGAGTCCTTTGATGACCCAGATGATGCAATTGATTGCTTCAATAAATTATTTTTAAATGTGTTAAATGAACACGCACCAGAAAAACAAAAACGAGTAAAACATCAAAATTAGCCAGACTGGTTCAATAATAAAATATCTGAGACCATTAAAGCTAGAGACAAAGCAAAGCAAACTGGGGATAACATTTTATTTAAAGAATTGAGGGAACATGTTAAGAAATTATCATTTGATGCGAAAAAGTCATTCTTTTCGAATTCAATTAACAAAAACAAAATAATCCGAAAGCTCTTTGGAAAAACCTTAAAGATCTTTCTGGTAAAAATTCAACTCATCAGTCGAATATAATTCAAGATGAAGCTGGAAATCCAATTACTGAACCATTAAAAACAGCGGAAGCATTTAATAACTATTTCTCCAGCGTCTTTAAGAAAGCCCCAACTTTTGATAATGATAATTATAACTTTAACAAACTAATTAAATTTGTAAATACAAACCTAAAAACGGAGCAAGAATTTGAATTACCAGAAATCTCACTGGAATTCATAGAAAAAGAACTTAAAACTCTTGACCCTAGTAAATCGACTGGAGTTGATGGCATTGGCCTAAAATTTCTAATGATAGGGTATGACATGATATCTAAACCAATACAATACATTTTTAACCTTTGCATTTCTAAGTCAATATATCCAGCAGCATTCAAAATGGCAAAAATAACACCTATCTTCAAAAAAGGGTCAAAGTCAGAAGTCAAAAACTACAGACCTATTTCTATCCTACCGGTTCTTTCTAAAGTATTTGAAAGACATGTATCAAATCACTTAAAAATATTTCTTGATAAAAAGGATCAGTTTTAGGACCCTTACTTTTTATTATCTACATAAATGATCTTCCCCTCTATCAACAAAATAACACAAACATTGACATGTTCGCTGATAACACTACATTGTCTGCTTCAGGTAAAACATTCAGTGACGTAAAATCGTCCCTCCAAAAGCAAGTTAATATCACAAAACAATGGTGCACACAGAACGCCATGTTACCAAATGCACAAAAAACTAAAGTTATGTATATTGCTGCATCTCACCAACAACTAAAAGACAGATCTGAACATAGTGATTCAAATATAATTCTTAACAATCAAGTTCTTACGAACTCCAAAGAAGAAAAACTTCTTGGTATCAAAATAGATCAAACTCTATCATGGAAAAGTCACGTTGATCATGTTCTTAAAAAATGTAATTCTCTTTTATACTTACTACTACGCATCAAACATTGTCTCAATCTAGACTCTCGTAAGCTCTTCTTCAATGCATATATCCTGCCCCACCTTGACTATTGCAGTACAATTTGGGGATCATGTGCAAAGGAACGCATAGATAAACTTTACAAATTTCAGAAACGGGCAGCTAGAGTTATTCTAGATAAACCATATGATCACCCGTCAGATGAATTATTCATGAAATTAAACTGGATGAAAATTGACGAAAGAATAATATATATATAAAAAGCTATTTTAATGTATAATTCAATGCACAACAAAGTTCCAAAATATCTAAGTGATAAATTTGTATTGAACTCTAATCTTGGATTAAGATCAACAACAAATGAAGAATTGGTTATTCCATTCCAAATATGGAGTTCTTTAGGAAATCATTTTCCTACTCAGGAGCTTCTATTTGGAATGAAATTCCATTACATATTAGGCAGGCAGAACACATCAATTCATTTAAAAGACAATTCTTACAATGGAAACAAAATCAATAGTACATGTAAATTGTGTCATTTAAATGAGTGCTGTCCCTTGTTCTAGTCTTGTCGCTTGGTTCTTGCCCCGCGTAGTTTGACTGGCTGAGGCGGCAAACGCGCGGGGTGGGATTTCGGGTTTGTGTAATTTGTATACCAGTTGTCTTCAAGTTGTACTCTGGTAGTTGTGTCGTGGTGTTTCTGATTTCTGTGCTCGGCTGGTTGGGTTGAGTGCTACCTTCCATGTCGGATTTTCTCATACCTTTTTTGATTATGTATATACTATGTACAAAGTTATTTATTTATACATGATTTAATGCTTTAACAACATGTGTGTTTTCATATTCTGATCATCTCATTAAGTTATATGTGATACTGTTTGTATTTATCATTAATATGTTTGTATATTATCATGTAATTAATGTATATATGTTCTTTATGTAGACCATATTGAAAATTGGTATTTTACCAAATATGTTATCTACTATAAATAAAGTCGTTACTTAATGCTGAAGTATTTCTAGGATTCTTTATAAATACCGGCCCTGTTGACCATTTGTCAGTTCTGGTCATATATTTTGTTATTTTACTGTTTACTATCTTTATGTAGGGTTGTAATTAAATGTTACAAGAAGCAGTTGAACATATCTGAGTTTTGGAACCTTGTCACGAGACTAAAGGCGGGAAATATCAGCCCTGTTCTAGAACAAGCTTGGAAAAATGAGATTAAAATATGTCAGCGAGAGAGGTAAGTGATCATTCAATTGAAATTCAATTACGTTGGTATGTAGAACTATGACACTACACGTATTCTATATTTATTTTGTGCCATGTATTCTCTTTTAGACATTTAGTTTTGTTTTAGTTCTTCAAACATCACTACGTCATATGATGGCAATATGACGTTATCCTCCACGAAATTAACATGTTCCAGTAACATGGTCTTGGTCAAAGACTGCTTCAAAGACTATTACAGCTTACTAGTTTAACAAAGCATCTTGTAACGACACGTTACGTACCATTTTCGAACGACATCATGCATCATCATTTTCAAAGAATTTAGGATTCTAGGATAAATAGAATCTTACATTCGCGCTCATTCCTTACCATATTTTATTACACTCGTCGGCAGAGCCTCGTGTCATATTGTTGTATCCACTCGTTTGATAAAAATGGTAAGGTATGAGCACTTATTCAATGTCCTTTATTTATTGCTCCGCATAGTTGTGCTGTATTGTTCCTGTTTTCTGTGCTCGGCTGGCTGTGCTTCCTTCCTTGTCCGATTCCTTCTTATCGTTTATATATTGACAAAAAACATGAATTTCAAGTGTTTGTGTTAGTAGTTCGCTTTACAACCTTATCTGGTATAACCGGTAGAGCGCCACTTTTCCCATGATTATAAACATTGTAGAAGGTACTCCATACTCCAACTCATACTCCGTACTCCAATTGGAGCAGTTACTAGTTACAAAAACTGCCGTAACTTTTTTTGTAAATGAACGGAATCATATATAGTGGGATTCATTTTTTAAAAACTATATTATTTGCTACAAGTTGATGTTGGTTTTGCCGCAAAACTCTAAAATAAACTGATTTAAGTTTAAAGTATGGAACATAGAGTACGTAGTTTGAGTATGAGAAAAATGTTTATAATCACCAGGCCTGATCTTGTGGTCACTACTAGCGTGGCTGTATTAAATGTGAGACGTCTCTAAACATCTATACAACCTTAAATAGTAGGCAACCAAAGCCACACAGCTACACGGCAGCACCTAGCCTCCCACACAAGAGTCAGACATAGAACAAGCCATTCACACCCACAAAAATGGATGCTTTAAGCAAAGCTTACATAGTCACTCCGCAATGAATGACACACTGTCGACTTTAAATTTTGTGCATAATTAGCCATAACGGGAGGTAATACCAGTATGTTTTATTTGTCAGGAATGCTTTCCAGAGAGCTAAGAGTGATTCAGTAACTTACGTAAGCTTTAATGGAAGTACGAAGAACAAGATGGGTGAAACCACGCCCTTACTCGTCAGTGCAACACATACACAATCAAGCGGTAATTGTTGTAATATTTATTATCAATAGGAAACTATAAAAATCTCATTAACATAAGATCTGTACTTTACGTTCATCAACTTAATGGAATATAGCTAAAGAACTGTTACCAAAGTAACGTGAAGTAGTGTAGCGTTATTAATATTAAAGTTATAATACTGCTACATTAGATCAAAACATTTACAGTCAAGAAAAGTCGTTTAAACAAGTAAAATGTTTAGAAAATTAACAATTACTATTGTACAAATGTATACTAAACAATATCACACAAAAAGTATGTGAACTTTAACCTAAGAAAGTTAAAAGTTAAAATTATCTCCCTTTATTTGACATAGGGGAAGCACCATTGCGCCCGAACCTGTTTAAAGCTATATGGAAGACATATATATTGCTATGGTGGGAAGCGACTGGGTTCAGAGTGTTCGGTGAATGTTTAAGATTGACCCAACCCATAGTACTCAGGTGAGATATTTTTGCCGCTTTATATTTTTTGTCGTTTAGCGACTTAAGATTAAATGTATACCTGGACTGGTATTCACAAAGCATCTTAAGGGAAACCTAAAATATTTACTTAAGTTTAAAAAATCGAACTCCACGTGTTTTGCAAGAAACCAAAAATAGTTCATATTCTCTTGGTGATAATTGTAGCGCTTTACACAACGCTTCAAAACAATGCAAAACGTTGATAATCTTCTTTTTAGTTTTGGAAATATATTATAATAGCTCATAAAATAAATATGGAGATTGAGATGTTTAGGAAGATTGGGGCCTGACCTCTGAACCGAGACCTCAGCTGATTCACTTTATAATCACGACTGCTATAAGAGCTGTCATTGTTCCATAGTATTTCATTACACGACCTGTTAGGTTTACAAAAAAGTCATGTCATTATTTTGGCGGCCATCTTGGATTTCATAAACCGCCAAAATTTGACGCACATACAAACACTTCTGTATCTTAACCTTGTTGATGTTGCAAGATCAAATTAGTGTCAAAATGCTCCGAAGAATTCGTAAAAGATTTCTTATTTGTAAAATTCAATGATAAAATGATGAACGACAATGTTTATCGACGTGTTTTCATTTCACTGGATTGATCTTACAAATGATAGAAGGTTAGGAAACTGATAATATTTCGGACTTCATTAAACAGTCAAACTATTTGTCCGAAAGAGGTTCAAACAGCCAAAAAACGCCTACTCTTCATACTACATTTCTGCAAACTATCATCAAATCCGAGTCATAGACGATTTTTACCGAAATGGGTCCACTGTACCTTAATTTGAAAATCCGCGCAGGGACCTTGTTAATAAGTTGTATTTTATTTTGCATACACTAGGTTAATCATACAGATGATTGAAAGTTCGGGTGAAGACCTTGCAGAATGGAAGGGATATTTCTACGCGTTGTCTCTCTTCTTAGTGATGTGCTTGAATTCTTTCTTCAACCATATATCATTCCATCATGTGATGACCCTTGGCTTGAAACTGAAATCAGCTCTCATCTGCCTCATCTATAAAAAGGTTCGTGAAAGTGAAAGTTTTCTTACAGTTTCTTTACGTATTTTGTTAAACTATGCTGACTTATTATTTGCTTACATATTTGATACAACAAATTATATACTATCATAAGCATTATTAGTATTTATAACTATGGTGTGGTGAAACTGAAACCAAAAGTGGACTGAAAGCGAAGACTGTTCGAGAGTTTGTAACTAATTGTAATTATGTATTATTTCACACAAGCTCACTGACGTTTTTAAGATGATCTTATTTTTGTTCATTTGTATGTTTTCTTCCACAGGCTTTAACAATGAATAAAAGTGGACTGAAAGCGAAGACGGTGGGTGAGATTGTGAATCTAATGAGTGTAGATTGTCAGAGAATCCAAGATGCCTTCATGTTCTCATTCTATACGGTCGTAATTGTGGTTGTCCTGGTAATCTCTATCGTCCAACTTTGGGATTTGATGGGTAAGGCGACTTTCATACTGATTTGATTGGTTGGTTAAACCATGTGCTACATTACTGCTGATTTGATTGGTTGATTAAATCACGTTCTACATTACTGCTGATTTGATTGGTTGATTAAATCACGTTCTACATTACTGTTGATTTGATTGGTTGATTAAATCGCGTGCTACATTACTGCTGATTTGATTGGTTGATTAAATCACGTGCTACATTACTGCTGATTTGATTGGTTGATTAAATCACGTGCTACATTACTGCTGATTTGATTGGTTGATTTAATCACGTGCTACATTACTGCTGATTTGATTGGTTGATTAAATCACGTGCTACATAACTGCTGATTTGATTGGTTGATTTAATCACGTGCTACATTACTGCTGATTTGATTGGTTGATTAAATCACGTGCTACATTACTGCTGATTTGATTGGTTGATTTAGCCATGTGATACTTCCCATCTAATTTGTTTGGTTGATTAAATCATATTATAATGTACAGCATATTTAATTGGTAAATTGAGCTGTAACTTGGTGATCTCGTTAGTACAGCCTTTGATCTAATGGGTAAAACAGATTTAATACTGCTTTAATTGGTTTATTTAGTCATGTAATATTAACTTTCCTTGAATATTTGGATGTTAAAGTATGTCTTGATTCAATATTATTTGATTTTTAAAAAAATATTTTAATATTTCAGGTGTGGCAAGTTTGGGCGCACTAAGTGTGCTGCTGATTGTTTTACCCCTGGTTGGTTTCATAGCAACCCGACAACATAAACTACAGAAAAAACTTCTCATGCTGAAAGGTCACAGAATCAAAATCCTCAACGAAATGATTGGTGGAATAAAAGTAAGTTTCCTTGTTTTTTATTGGTTATCACAAACACACCTTCATGGTGAATGGTTCAAAGAGACAGACCTTTATTGTGATTGGTTATCAAAAGACAATGTCATCGGTTATCGGTAAAACGGATTCATTTTGATTGGTTATCCGAGACGAGACACAACTTCATTTTGATTGGTTACTAGAGACACGCATTCATTTTGATTGGTTATCAGATACACACATTCATTTTGATTGGTTACTGGAGACTCACCTTCATTTCCTTGTTTATGATTGGTTATAAAAACACACATTCATGGTAATTGGATCAATTACATTGGCTACTATAGACACGCCTTCATTTTGATTGGATATCAAGGACGCGTGATTCATTTTGATTGGAGAGTGGCGATTTACCGAAGCGAAGATTGCTCATCAAAGATACTCTTTCATTTTGATTGGTAAAAAAACGATCAAAACGTCGAAATCGGTTACGCTAATGTACGTAAACGTCCGCTGTGTTTTTTTCTTGCAGGTTTTGAAGATGTACGCCTGGGAACCTTCGTTTATCAAACGTATTCAAGCAATTAGGGCGGCAGAGATTCAGTGTCTATGGAGATACGCCTTGTATACAGCCACCACCATTGTATTTGCTGTTCACAGTCCATTTGTTGTAATATAAATTTTAGATATTTTCATCAGCACATTCCTCTTATATTCATCATTCTACAAAACTAATAGTATAAAACAAATTAGTATAAAAACAATAAGTATAAAGCACACGAGTATAAAACTATATATTTCTTATACAAGTATAACAAATAACTTTAAAACCAATAACTATAAATGAATAACTAAAAACCAATTACAAAATCAAGTATATAACTATTTAGTATAAAAAAATTAGTATAAAACTGGTAAGTATAAAACTGATTAGTATAAAACTAATTAGTTTATACAAACATGTAACTAATTTAAACGTTTGTTTTTCAGATGAATTTCATGTTGGTAATGATATACGTTCTGACGTCACCTACACATTCACTGGGGGCCGAGGAAGCCATCACTGCACTGTCAATTGTAAACATATTGCGCTTTCCAGTAGCACTCTGTCCTTTTGTTGTCAACGGAGCTGTACAGGTACATAGTTAATGTGTTTATTTGTTGTCAACGGATCAGTACATGTTAATAGTTCATGTGTTTATTTATTGTCAGCGGAATTGTACACAGGAATAGTATAGTGGCTACTGGCTAGTTGTTGTTAATGGGTTGTGTGTAAGAGTAATTTAAATTTTAAGAGCACTTTTATTGTAAACGGAGCTGTCACTTTGGGTAATAATTCAAATGTCAATATACAGAAAATAAGTGTATGTTTTCAGGGCTTTCACTAGGCTCCAAATGTGAAGAGTCAATATGACTCTTGACTCTCAATTTTCAAGAGTAATCAAAATATTCCAAGAAAAGTTGTAGTATAAGTATAGTAAATTTGACTCTTCATCTTAAATTTTCAAGAGTTAAAAGAGGCACTTTTGTCAAATTCCAGAGTCAAAATGCAGTTTCAAGAGTCAAATGAAAACCCTTGTTTTACTTTTTAACAACAAGTACTCACATTGGTATGTGCAGAAAATGTTTAACCTTTTTAACATTTTTTCTACTCTCAGTGATTTGTGAAGAAAATGTTTTTCACATTATTTTCTTCTCCTATTCACAGAGATTTTCGAAGATGTTAGATTTTTAACACATATTTTTATTTTTCTACTCACAGGGTTTTGTATAGGAAATGTCTTACTTTTTCAACATATTTTTTTTCTTTTTTTGCCCACAGGGATTTGTGTCTGTTGGTCGTATACAAGAGTTCTTGTGGACGGACGATATCAATGAAGAAAATGTAGAAAGATTGACTAAGTCAGGTATAAAATATATTTTTTTATTCAGTTAAAAATATTAGATAATAAATGTTGCATAAAAACAACTTCAATCAAACCATATAAATCCTTTCCAAATGCCAGAATCATTGGTTCGGATGTATTCCCCTAAAAATATTTCTGGTCTGACAAGTTCAGGCAATCTGTCTGGATTTAAGAATTAAAGTAGTTATTACACATATTTACAACAAAACATCTCGTTCATATTAACCAAAGACTGATCTCAATTTAACGGAATATATTTTGATATTGATATTGATCAATATTCGCCCATTATATCAGAAGGTGTGTTACTATTGACTAAATTGAGCTAATTGAACGAGGGTTGTCAGTATCAACCAATAACAGCATATGACACAAGAAGGTGTGTCAGTATTGACCAATGACAGCTCATTATACAAGAAGGTGTGTCTATATTAACCAATGGGAGTTCTCTATATTTCAGAATATCCAGTTGCGGTTGAAGATGCTGACTTTTCCTGGAACATGGACACTGAAAAACCGATATTATCCAAGTAAGTAAGAAGTGATATTCAGAAAGCATATAAAAGGGACTAAACTCCAGTTGGTAAATTGCAGAATTTATCAACAAGCTCTCTTATAATCGCATTTTTGGCTTTATTGACCTTATACATTTATACTGTAAAATCATTAATTTTCGTGGGGGATTAAATTTCGTGGATTTCGTGGTTCACCTCAATCACGAACTTTAATCCCAACGAACATCAATTTTGACCCTTGTTTATTACCTGAAATGCAAAATCTACGAATTCAAGTCCCAACGAAATTGACTTTTTTACCAATACCACGAAATTTCGTCCCAACGAAATTAAATGATTTTACAGTATACGAAACTAGTCTAATTCATATACGAGAAAATATCACATAAAGTCAGTTTGTTACCTTTTAAACCCCTAAAATCTATTGCGTGACTTACGCAGTAAAATATATATATTTAACGTCGCTACAGCATGTCGTAGTGTATAAATACCGAGAAAAGCCGTAACCTAATTAACGGACGATAAAACCTGATCGGAAGATTAAAGACACAAACGTTTATAAAATGTCGTGTTTCAGCATAAACTTGAAGATCAAAGATGGTGAACTTGTAGCAGTTGTTGGAACAGTAGGTAGTGGTAAATCGTCTCTCATATCAGCATTCCTCGGTGAAATGGAACGTCTACGTGGCAATGTATCCATTAAGGTAAGTCACATGCCACAACCTCTAGTATTGTGAGCTCTCATTGGTTAATATTAACTCACCAGCAGGTATACATTCGAAAAAGATATGTACTAGACTATCATCGTTCAGCATTGACATAGTGACCTCTCATTGATCAATTTTGTCACACCTTAAGGCATAATGACTTCTCATTGGTCAATATTGACACAACTAAAGGCAAAGTGAACTCTCATTGGTCAGCAAAGAATCACTTTTATAATTATTTCAGGGCAAGCTGGCGTACGTTCCCCAGGAAGCTTGGATACAGAATATGACACTACGAGATAATATTCTTTTCGGGAAGAAGTACCAAATCAAGAAATATAACAAAGTTCTAGAAGCGTGCGCTTTATTGCCTGATTTGAAGATATTGGCTGGTGGGGATATGACTGAAATTGGCGAAAAGGTATTTATTCTACATTTATTCATTCATTGTTCGATTTGCCATACAGAGCCCTCGTTGTTCAATACTGACACACCCTCTGATATAGAGCTATATAAAGAGTTCTAATTGGCTAATTTTGACACAACTTTTGGCATAAAGAGCTTCGATTCTTTAATATTTTTCGAATATGTTCAATTTGTCTTTTAGTAGTTTCCAGAAAGAATGTGTCAACCTTGCGATTTTTCATTGATGAATACTGACATATCTTCTCGCATCGATAGCATTCTTTTGTTATTATTGACACATCTTCAGGTATGAAGAGCTCTCATTGGTCAATATTTTCCAAAAATGCTCAATTTGTCTTTTCAGGGAATAAATATCAGTGGAGGCCAGAAACAAAGAGTAAGCTTGGCAAGATCTGTTTATAATAACGCCGATGTTTACTTTCTAGACGACCCTCTTAGTGCTGTTGATTCACATGTGGGCAAACATCTCTTCCAGAAAGTTATTGGAAGTAACGGCTTGTTGAGACACAAGGTAAATGACCATTTTGACCAGCCCCTGACATTCCAAATAAATATAATTACAGGTAATAAATATTGTCTGGATTTAAATGTGATTTATAATTGCAAAGGAGTTACAACTTCTACTCAATATCAGTATAGGGGTGGAGAACCCACGATTATATGAACATCCGTATTGTTCCATTGCCTAGTTGTGTCTTATAAAAAAGGCCACAATACCGTTCAAACAAATAAACTTAAATCCAAATAAGTACGGGTGTGTCTTATAATAACCATGTCATCAAGGGAACAAAGCAAGATCATTAAGTCAAATTATAGAAATAGCTTGTGTAGTCCATAGAGGTAACATATTTGAATACCTTCATAATACATTGATTAATTAAATATTTACTTACAGACACGTATACTGGTGACTCATGGTGTACATTGGTTGCCAATGGTGGATAGGATTGTTGTCCTTAGTGACGGAATCATCTCGGAATGTGGATCTTATGAAGAGTTAATCAGCCATGACGGAGCTTTCGCACAATTTCTGAATCATTATTTACAACAAGACGATGATGACGATGACGATGAAAGTAAGATTTTTTAACTTTGGCGCAAACATTTCGCTACGTGTTGAACGAATGACGTCACCAGCTCGTCACAGCTGTTCAATGTGTTTTTGTCGTTTATAACGTCATTGTCTGCCACGTGTTCGAGAGTTTGTAGTGAGTCCAGTAACACTCATAAGATAATATGAAAGTTATAGTTAAGAGTATATGAAAGTTATATTTAAGAGTATACGAAAGTTATAGTTAAGAGTATGAAAGTTATAGTTAAGAGTATATGAAATATGAAGACTATCTTATGATAATATGAATGGTATATTTAACAGTACAAGAAATGAAGGATGCATTAAGATCAAAGATGGATGAAGTGAGATCAGACGGTGCTATGACAACAGATGATGAAAGTCAGAGTGGCAGACGATTGTATGTATTGTTTATTTCCTTGACATACGTTGATGACGTCATGCGCTCATTAATGACGTCACTATTTTAACAATTGATTTTTTGTGCACTAAATGATGACATCTATCCCTCAAAGATGACTCATGTGCTAAATGATCGCGTCATGCTCTCATCAATGACGTCACGATTTGAACGATGTAATTTTTCGTGCACTAAATATTGACATCTTGCGCCAAACGATGACGTTTTGTGCTAAATGATGACGTCATTTCTTTAATGCTTAAGTGACAGACAAATGTATATTCAAATTGTTAGTTGGGTCTCTTTGACGCTCACATATGACGCAACTTCTTAAACGTTTGATTATTTAATACCCCATACTTCGAACAATGACGTCACTTCTTAAACAATCGATTATGTCTCGCCTTCATTCAGTTACCTCCCGTTCAATTAAATACAGACTGTTTGCATTATTTTGTTGCTACAGGCGACGAAGATCGGGTAGAATTAGTGGTTCTCAATATTCGACTACAATGACAGAAAAGAATGAATCGTCGTTAAAAACCAACACTCTTAACCGACTCACAGTAGACGAAACATCTGCACAAGGCGCTGTAAGTCAAGTAAATTATCTTCCTATAGACGAAATAGTCAAAATAATTGGACGAACTATCGATAATTCAAAGTCACTAAATATTAAAAGTAGTTCATTCATAATCCAATGAGAATGACCAATCATAATAACTGTCACATGACCAATAATAACTGATCATGAGGATAAATGTCTTATGACAGAATATCAACCAATCATAATGATAATAAGTGTCACATGACCAATATCAACCAATCATGGTGATGATAAATGTCACATGACCAATATCAACCAATCATAATGATGATAAATGTCACATGATGAGATTACCGGTTATTTTATGTTACAGATTAAGGGAGCGGTGTTAGTCACCTACATCAAAGCAATGGGAGTTTCGACTGTAGTATTTGTCTTCATTGGGATGTGTGTATTTCAAGGTTTAAATGTCTTCTCCAACTTTTGGTTGACATACTGGACGGAAGATGAATTATTAAAGAATATTACATTGTCTGATACTGATGAATATGAAGCTAGATATTTGTATTACCTGTTGATGTACCTTATGATGGGGATCGTACAAGGTACACAAATTATCTCCCTTCTTTTAACGCAACTAAGCAAATATATAACTCGATAATGTATAAAGGTGTGTCATTATCACTGCTTTCTGATTGGTTAATATCTAAAGGTGTGTCACATTTGCGAGTTTCTGATTGGCTAATATCTAAAGGTGTGTCACATTTGCGAGTTTCTGATTGGCTAATATCTAAAGGTGTGTCACATTTGCGAGTTTCTGATTGGTTTATATCTAAAAGTGTGTCACATTTGCAAGTTTCTGATTGGCTAATATCTAAAGGTGTGTCACATTTGCGAGTTTCTGATTGGTTAATATCTAAAGGTGTGTCACATTTGCGAGTTGCTGATTGGTTAATATCTAAAGATGTGTAATATTTTCAGGAATATTTATTTTCATGTCATTCTATATGGCATTGACACGAATGGTACGAGCCTCGGGTATACTACATAACTCCATGTTGACCAGTATATTACGATCCCCGATGTCATTCTTCGACACAACACCAATTGGACGAATGATGAACAGGTATATATATGAACACGCGAAACCATTCTACATTAGATTTTATGAACGTATTCAAAAGTAATTGTTGAATTCAGTATTCCGCTTAATTTCTAAAGTTGTTTGCGATTGTAGATTTATGTCTATTTTAGATTCAATGTTTTGACAGGTCATATGTTTATTCATATCTATTTTAATGTTAATTTTTAGATTTCGCGTCTATTTTTGGATTTTAATGTCTATTTGTAGATTCTCCAGCGATATCGATATAATGGATAACCGACTGCCGGAAAGTTTTAGATTATGGAGCGTTATGGTGTTTTCAGCATTGGCTGTTGTTATTGTTGTTAGCGTGACCACACCTTTATTCATTGCAGCCATTGTACCCATAGCTGTTCTCTATGTTGTGTTTGTGGTAAGCACTAAAAGTTCTCATTGGTCACATTTGACACACCCTCTAGTAAAGTCAGCTCTCATTGGTCAACATTGACACACCCTCTAGTAAAGTCAGCTTTCGTTTGTCAACATTGACACAAACTTTGGTAAGGTCAGCTCTCATTGGTCAATATTGACACACCCTTTGGTAAGGTCAGCTCTCATTGGTCAATATTGACACACACTTTGGTAAGGTCAGCTCTCATTGGTCAATATTGACACACCCGCTGGTAAAGTCAGCTCTTATTGGTATTGGCTTATTAAGACTCCATCACTGTATCAATCAAACCAAAATACTCAATCATAAATCAATTATAAATCAGTTACTTCTTATTTTTATATTTTACTTTCAGAAATTCTACCTTCCTACCGCACGAAGTATGAGACGCACAGAATCAATCAAGCGCTCACCAATCTACAATCATTTCAGGTAAAAATACCATAACTTAATCAATTATAAATCAATTATAAGTCCATTATAAAACAATTAATGTTACACAACCATTTCAGGAAAATATGCCATCACTAAAACCATAGTAAAACAAGTATGAATTAATTATAAAGAAATTAACGTGACACAATAATTTCAGGTAAATAGTCCATTACTTAAAATTACAATTGTTAATCAATTATAAGCCAATTAACGTAACACTGATTCAATTTTTCATATTATTTTAGTGAGACGATAACCGGAGCTGCTGTAATACGTGCGTATCAATGTGGGGAAAGATTTGTACAAGAATCAAGGAAACGTCTAGATGAAAACATCAAATTCTTTTTCGCTTCAAACACCGGATCAAGGTAAGGCGATACCGACTCGTATATTTGTTAAGTGTTCGATGACGCCTGGTTTGTGTAGTTTGGGAACAAAAAATAAGTGTTTAATGTCTTATTCAAAATCTATTGAGATATTTCTTTCATACTTGTTCATCATCGTGTTCTCACTCTCTGCTTTTGGTCCATCGGATTGTCCGGTCCATATACCATAAAATGCATAATGATATTTAAAACGTATACAATGGTAAATGTATTGTAGCTTTTATATTGATTTAAGAGATACAAAGACATGCTACAGGAAAGGTTAATTTGCAATGCTATAAGTAGCATTTATATGTTTAACAATTCTATGCAGATATTATCTTATAATGTGTTTTAAACCTATTCATATATTTTCAGGTGGATAGGTATTCGTCTAGAGTTGCTAGGCAACATAGTTGCTCTCCTTGCTACTGTATTTGGATTAGTATCGGACGATTTAAATGGCGCCCAAGTCGGTTTGTCAATCACATATGCGGTGCAGGTAAGTTATTCAATGATTGATCATCATTGACACACCCTCCGGTAAAGTCAGCTCTAATTGGTTAATATTGACACACCCTATGATAAAGTTATTCACTGACTCTTAATCATGTTTACTGTATAGTTGTATTCAATGTTTCCTTTTTAAAAGCCGGATATAACTTAACAAGATCATTATTAATGCGATTCTTCAGATTACGATTACATTGAACCTAGTGGTACTTGCCATCAGTGAGATGGAAATGAACATAGTGTCAGCCGAACGTGTTACTGAATATACAACACTACCTTCTGAGGTAAATATAATACATTGAATATACTACACTATCTTCTGAGGTAAATATAATACAGTGAAGTTCCGCTAATAAGACCAGTCAAGATGTGGTCTTAATAGCGAATCGGTCTTATTAGCGGACCTTTTTTGTTCTAAATTTAATACTTTGGGACCTTAAACTTGCAAAAATCTGCATGATTTCGAAATAATCAAAGTGGTCTTATTAGCGAAACTTTATTGTACATTGAATATACAACATAACCTTCTGAGGTAAATATAATACATTAAATAACTAAATATTCAATTAGTATCCAAATAAATCATGAACGACAAAAGGTATTTGTTTTTGTGTGTAAGATAGAAAATTACTTAGTGAGTATCATACTTAAATTTTCAATTTTGATTGTAACATATATAGATTCCAGGAAAAGATAATTCAAGTGCGGATGTTCTGTTGCGACTGGTATCATGTGATTAATAAACAACTATTATCTGTATATATTTAAGGCTCTGACTCAACCTTTTTAGGTAGCATAACCTCAAACTGACAACCTCTCCAATCCGAATTTTAGTCGGTCCGGAGGGAGTTCAAATTAGGGAGTTTCTACTGTGTATAGATGTTAATACGTCTTGATATTGTCTCACTAATATTAATAATTATTTGATTGTATTCGGATTTAAAAGTAGTCATATTCCAAGAAAATATAATGTGTGTGCTGACGTTTTGTAACGACTGGTATTAAGAGATAAAATAACAAATGACATCCTTATATGTTTTAGGCCGGTTGGGTATTAGAAGGCAACAATCCACCGTTAGAGTGGCCTAGAAGTGGGAAGGTGGAATTCAAAAACTTTATGACAAGATACAGAGAAGGGTTGGATCTTGTATTGAAAGGAATAAATTGCACAATACAAGACGGAGAAAAGGTAAGAATTTTCTTCAAACTATAATTCTGTGTGTTTGTCTCAGATGTTGTCAGGTCCGTCCACAAAACAAGAACTAAAAGCCTCAACTAGACCCTTACAATTATTTGCCTTTGTGCTTTGTTTGCGGACACGACCTTTGCATCAAGATAGTTACTGCATGCTTGCACCTTTTAAATGTCTAGTTTGTTCTTTAGCCTACTGTTTCCCTGCACTTGTTTCAGGTCGGTATAGTGGGAAGGACCGGCGCCGGTAAATCGTCTCTCACATTGTGCCTGTTTCGATTGGTTGAGGCGGCTGAAGGTTCCATTCTCATTGATGGCGTCGATATTTCCAAGTTAGGTTTACACGACTTGAGAACAAAGTTAACCATACTTCCTCAGGTAAGTAATACTAGTTTTGTTTTTGAAAACACTGACACACAGTCTAATTGTTCTTATTTAAGTTTTTTATGTTCTTCTGATTTGGCACGGGACTGTATTATTCACTAACGGGCAATCAAAGTAATGGGAGGATGTTTTATTCTATAAATTAATTTTAACAATGTATCCATGGAAACAAGAACTAACATTGCCATGGTTTCAAGAACAATTGTTTCCATGGCAATAAGAGTAAACATTTCAATGGTTTAAAGAAACAACGTTTCTATGATTACATAAAACCAACTTTCCTTAGTTTCAGTAAACACAATTTCCATGGTTAAATTAATTTTGTTCTATGTATTTCAGGATCCTGTTCTGTTCTCTGGATCATTACGAAGTAATCTGGATCCGTTCCTCAAGTATAACGATGAGAGTATATGGTACGCCCTGGAATGTGCACATTTAAAAGATTTTGTGAACGGTTTGGATGATGGGTTAGATTATGAGTGTGGAGAGGGAGGTCAGAATCTGAGGTAAGTTAAAATCAAACAAAATCAACAAATATCCTCTATTTACAGCATGGGTCAAAGACAGTTAGTATGTATAACTAGTACTCTAAAACCAGGGCTCATGGTGCCCTATCTCAGTCAAAAATCAACAAATATCTTCTATTTACAGCGTTGGCCAGAGACAGCTTGTATGTCTAGCTAGAACTCTCCTACATAAAACAAGAGTATTAATACTGGACGAAGCTACAGCGGCTGTTGACATGGAAACTGATGATCTTATCCAAGGTACGTTTTGAAATCATCTGGGTGTATCGAGTTTCGTTATATCGAGTCCTGACTGATAACTTTATTGAAAGATATGAATGTATCATAAAATTAAAAAACCATTCATTGATATATTCAAGGACTTTCCTTCTCAATTTTGAAATATTGGAACTAGAGTAATGAAATTACAAGCTGGCGTAGATCAATCAATTATCTCGCGATTTGTTTAATTTACTTTATGATAACGTCCTTATTTACTTGATGACGTCACTTTTTGTAACCATGGTGAAGCACGCATCGTCGAGCATCTCGGGCGTAATGTTATTTCTGAGAAATAATATGCTATGAAAATTAACGCGAAACTTGTTTAAAATCCTCGCGATATCTCCAAAATGACTTGAATAACTTGTGCATTCTGTGCGCTCCCAATTGGCCATTTGCATATGATTCCGTTGTTTATGTGATTGTTGGGTCTCTGTCAAACGGTTGAGTCGATAAAATAAGGATAAACAGCAAAAATAACACCGCCTTATGGACACTTTCCATTAAATTCTGCGAAATTAGGCGCACTTATCTCAACCGAATGTTACTGGCGAAAAGGAAGACTAGTATAGGCTACAAAACATTAAATCGTTGACTCCAAATCAAAAGGGTTATTTCGATATTGCGTCCTAAACCTGACAGGTCATGCTTCATTCTTAATTGGAATATTATAATTTTGTAAAACCAACCGCCCTTTTCCGAGATTTGCTTCCAATAACACTCTTTTGTTCCACCTCACATTCCAAAACCGGCTATGAACTACTTATTTCAGTAGTAAAAGAAAACCAGTCTCATTCATGGGAGCGGGTATCAGTCCAGAAAGGAGCAATGTGCTGCTTCGACAGTGAGGTTTGGAATTAGACAATTAGAATACAGGGATTTGCTTACTTTAGAATTATTGTGTCTGATTTTCTGTTACAGATACTATAAGGACACAGTTTAACGACTGCACAATTATCACAGTGGCTCATCGACTCAACACAATAATGGATTATGACAGGTATACTTCAAATTGTGGTTAGGGCGACGGCCTTCTGAGCGGGAGGTCGATCGACGGTTCGAATCCCGGTTGAAGCTGGGTTAGAACTGATTAAGCTAGTTAAAAATGGTTACCGTAGGTCCATCTCAGCCAGGCGCCCGTAAATACGAGAAGGGATTCGGGAGGTACTAAGCGCATGGAAGAAAGAGTGTCTCATAAGTCAAGCTGTGGTGACACTATAATTAACAAACACTTTACCTTTTTGACCGACACTTCCATAAAACGACATTTGATTGGTTGATAGGATAACATAATTAATTCATCATCTTTCATTGGTCGTTATTGACACTCATTCCTGCATATTGAGCTTTCATTGGTCAATATTTCAAAACAAAGTAAGCGTTCATTGGTCAGTATTAGTTCACTTTCTGTTATCCTGTGCCCTCATTTGTCAATATTGGCACACCTTCTGGTCTCATTGTTCGATATTGACACTCTTGCTATAATTTGAAACATTCGTTTTAAATGTCTTTTCCAGAGTTATGGTTCTTGATGCTGGTCTTGTTAAAGAATTTGATTCACCGAAATCGTTACTTCAAGATACGCAAGGTGTTTTCTACGGAATGGCTAAAAATGCCGGACTTGTTTAACTTTGTGATCATTTCTTAACTATGTGTCGCAATTCTATAACCTGAATATGATCAATTTATAATTGTCAGTACATGAATAATATGTTAGATTTCTGTAAAGGTCTAAATGTGGTCAATTGTTAATGGTTGCACTGAAAAACACATTAATATTCGAGGGGTTCAATTTTGTGGATTGCGTGG
Source organism: Spisula subtruncata (assembly GCA_963678985.1). Taxonomy (NCBI): domain Eukaryota; kingdom Metazoa; phylum Mollusca; class Bivalvia; order Venerida; family Mactridae; genus Spisula; species Spisula subtruncata. Next base: position 30,857,767 of record OY787677.1, on the reverse strand, counting down.
ATCATCTCTACCACGAAATCAAATCCCCGCGAATATTATCAATTTCAATAGTATATGACTATGTCGATAGGATATCCTTTAAATTACGTCACCTCGAAATGAGTTTTTGAACTAAAACCACAAAAGTATGTCCCATTGGAATTAATTGATCTTACACTAGTGTCATGTTTTATGTTCATGTTGCTAAAATATGGTTAATATATTATTGTCCGCACCATATATTATGTTCCTGTTTTTAGAATATGGTTAATATACAATTGTCCGCAAAATATATTATGTTCGTGTTGCTAAAATATGGTTAATATACAGTTATCTATACCATATAATATGTTCATGTTGCTATATTATGGTTAATATAGAGTTGTATATATGATATATTATGTTCCTGTTGCTGGAGTATGGTTTATATACAAATGTCTACACCATATATTATGTTACTGTTGCTGGAATATGGTTAATATACAAATGTATGCAGCACTATGTATTATATGAACAGAAAGAACAGAAAATAGTTTTTATTAGGACTTATACAAAGTACATCGTCCGAATCACAAACATATTTACATAATATACAATAGTCACGTGATCTATATACAAAGAAATTTCACACAAAATAAAAAACAATTGATACAAAATACAGTTGTAGATGAGGATAAACAATACTTATACATTCAATAGGGTTGTTCGCAAGAACAAAGCTTCCTTGATATATAAAGACAAATGAATGAGAACGTTTTTGTTACAGGAATTTTTAAAATAACTCAACAAATTTGTAAACGGACGGACGTTGGCAAAAATAAATGCTGATATATTTCCTTTTAATGGCGTTAAAACATGGTCATATACAAACAAAATGAAACTCATCTTCTAAATCTAATTGGTTGCAACATAAACAATACCTTTTTCCCTATTTACACGATTACGTGCATATCTAGTATATTATCTACCCGTTTGCATTCTTTAGGGAGTACTGACAATCTAAGTCTACAAAAGTAAAATCTAAGGTTTTGGGCAATGCGTCTAAATAACATTCATATTCATGTACTGGTTTAAATTCTTTATATAGTATTACAACCGGACTGTACAATTGCCCACGCCATTCCTGATTAAAACAATCAATCAGTCTACTTTTAAATTCAGATAGAAATAATTTCTTATATATTGTAGAAGCGTTTTCGAAAAGATACGTGAATCCATAATTATTTAAACGTCTTCTAATAAAAAAAATTATTCGTATAGTAATGTATGTTATCTGAATAAGATCAGTATTGTTTATTATACATAATAATTTGTTTTTGTTTTTTGTGATTTAACTTTTATTTCCAATATACATAAAGTTACAATATATAAACATACATATTTAACATATAGTTTTTCAAAATGCAAATTTGATATTTCCACAAAGTAAATATAAATGTACATATAAAATGACTGCATACAATACGGGATTATTATGTGTGAGGAAATTTTAAAGAAAAAAAACAGAATTACGAGGGTTTAGAATAAAACAAAATAGAGAAAAAAAATTATATTGCATGAATAGGATCTGACTTGGAATGGGAAGATCATAAGTACAAAATCGATATTTTGAGAAAACAAGAAAAAATGTATCTTAAAATAACTCTTTATTTAAGGAAAAACAAGCTGTTTCAACTTTAGTTTGGTCAACATGGCATTTTCCAATTTTCATAAAAATAGACTCACGAGAAAAGTCTTATGATGCAAATTTCAAACATGTACTAGCCTTACGATGTCGTAAATATTAGTTACGACCTTCACATTCTAAGCCAGCGAATTTTCGGTATAGTATTCACATTCCATTTGTACACAAACAATGCAATAAAAAAGCAAACATTTTGATTTTCTTAAAACATTTTATTTGTCTTAAAACATTTTAATGAGACTCAAGTAATAACATGAGTTCCAAATAATATACATGCACACATTTATCTGTTAGATTATGTTAATTGAAAAAAATGGCAATGTTAACATAATAATGGTCATTTATTATTTGCTTTCAATGGATTGCGGAGATTTTGTTGTAAAACTATGGGTGAGAAATAATATCATTTTGTTATTTTCACTGTTTTGGGGCTGGTTTCAGTACCACAGAAAAAGAGTTTTTGTTTTTAAAAGCAACCTTTTTAAGTTTCATCTAATCAGCATCGTACATTCATAAATGTAGAAGAATGTGTATATTTTGCGCATAAACCGCACACACACGGAACTATTTTGTCTTCAACTGTATTTGGCCTACTTTGGCTTAGATTCAGAAACGCACTACTCACCTCCTTTGAAAGAGGAGCGGACACACGGACAAGAAAATGTTCTCTAAATTTGCCTGTCTCGTCCAACCTGTGCTAGTTCACCGCGACTGGTTTTGAAACACAAGAACAAGAAAGAACCGTTACCAATCATATTTGGTGCATGGAATGCCCGGACACTTATTAAAAGAGACCACACCTAAAGACCAGAACGACGCCCAGAACTCGTAGCCAAAAGACTGTCGAGAAACGTACGGCGTTTCACAAGTTCTGGGAAAAGTGCTCTATAATATTTATCTTATGGTCAATATATTTCAAACTTTGCATTTAAATAGAACAATGCATCTTGCATAGTGTACTGTGAATAGAACGCACGAAGTTGTGCCATATAAAATGATACGGATGCCTTAGTAACATCAGTTATGGCTACCCGGGTACACGTTATCTCTGACCGTACGTTATTAGCATGTTTTGACTAAATCTCACTCTGTCAGTCAAATGGCACACAAATACATATGCTACAATAACAACAATGCTTTATATCCTAAAGAAAATGCCCCGCTTCAAGGTACTAGAATGCACTTTCAGGGTCCGTTTGCAAAGCACTCGAAAGTATCACAGAATCAAGCAGGAACGTTCAACGCAACGTCTAGCGTCTGATACAAAACAGACCGTGCCTTCCTATGATCATCTGCAGCAGTACCATATTTAGTCTGGAAGCGTTAATACTATGCATACATCCTACCCGGTGACATACAACGTTCTTAACAGGCAGTTGCTATACATTCTACTAGTTGAAGTTTTAATTTACCTATCATAAGACAAAAACTGGTCAAATTCCAAAAGGAACGAAACAAGTAACTACCATCAGCTGCTACGTACCCACAATGACGGACGACACGAAATACATGTTTATGAGGAGCTAGACAATATAATTTCTGCTACTACAAAACAGGACAAAATAATCTTGGTGATTTCAACGGACGTGTTGGATCAGACACCAGATCATTGGACAAAGTCATTGGCAAACATGGAACTAGAAAATAAACAGCATTAGACTTCTTCTACAACTCTGTGCAAGACATTGTCTCTGACTTATTAACACAGTGTTGCAGCTACCAACCTGCAACACGACAACACAAGCTCCAGACACAAGGTACTACGACAATGACACACGACCATCGCATTCTAAGCGTGAAATATATATGATATATTCATATAAATAATCTGCTAAAAATGGAATCAACAAATCAATTACATAAAATCAATAATGTCAAACAAGAACTTTACACAACATCAGCCCAACAAATTTCAATTCTCATAGAGCTCACTCAGCTTTCACTGAGTAATTTCACCTTACTGAATGAGAATGTCGTAAGTACAAAACCAATACTTTGAGAAAACAAAAAAACTGTATGACAGTCATTCTTTACTTATGGTTAAACAAGCTTTTAAACTACAATATAGTCAACATGGCCAGTTCCGATTTTCATAAGTATATACTTGTATTATGTTTTAAATTAGCGATTTTCATTAGCTTGAAAAGAAATACTGAGTCATAGTTATCTTTTGCTTTTAGACGTGTACTGAACATATGAAAACCTTGAATTAGGCATGAAGTGACTCATACATTGTACATGTATCTGAACATATGAAAACCTTGAATTAGGTATGAAGTGACTCATACAGTGTACATATATCTGAACATATGAAAACCTTATATTAGGTATGAAGTGACTCATACATAGTGTACATATATCTGAACATATGAAAACCTTGAATTAGGTATGAAGTGACTCATACATAGTGTACATATATCTGAACATATGAAAACCTTGAATTAGGTATGAAGTGACTCATACAGTGTACATATATCTGAACATATGAAAACCTTGAATTAGGTATGAAGTGACTCATACATTGTACATATATCTGAACATATGAAAACCTTGAATTAGGTATGAAGTGACTCATACAGTGTACATATATCTGAACAAATGAAAACCTTGAATTAGGTATGAAGTGACTCATACATAGTGTACATATATCTGAACATATGAAAACCTTGAATTAGGTATGAAGTGACTCATACAGTGTACATATATCTGAACAAATGAAAACCTTGAATTAGGTATGAAGTGACTCATACATAGTGTACATATATCTGAGTTATAGCTATGTGATAGTGACTGTGTATATTGTATTCATGATAGAAGGTTTAATTGATTAAAACACCTGTAAATGATGTTTCGCGTCCGCCGTTTATGCCATACAGTTCATTCATCTCTTTAGTATACCGCACGGCAGTTCTCACAGATGCATTCTGTCCCGCTGTCATGTAAACAACAGCACTATTACTTCCTGTGCTATACCTGCCTTTATGTACTAAGGCATACGCCTGCCAACTTCCATCAACAACAATTATAGCACAGGCCATATGATAAGCATCATACGCACCCACATTCACCTGGAACATGTAGAGACCGGATACCGGAGCAGTAAATATACCGGTTCTTCCATTGTATCCATCACCAATATTTGTTCGAACGATGTCAAACACAACGTTTTTCCAATCATCATAGTTTTTCATACTCCTCTTCAACCATGCTGTAAATCCAATTCTTTTACCTATAAAATATAGATGTGATAAATAGTATGATACATGGTTATACATACATAAAATCGACAACTACTACACCATTCTCCTTTCTGTAACATTGTCTATACAAGACAAATGTTGATGCAATGCATCAAAATAGCCGCAATTGTGTGGTTTACATGACATGAATACCGTTATATAAAGCATCAACAATAACGCTGTTATAAATTATTCTATCAACTGAAATCTCTAATACAGTAATCAATATCAATTGATATTGTTTGGGATTTATATGATATGTACTAAGTACTAAATTAAATACACATGGATACTGCCACCTAGGGATCTTGACATAATATTGGAGTATTGTTTGCACTGCAGGCAACAGTCACAGTGAACTTCTGTTAGTGGACTCAAAATTAAATTATGTCATATATACTGCTGATGACCAACATACCTGTATGCGCCTATGTCAGCAAAATAATCTAATGGAAACTGTTTCCAGTCTAAGGTCACAGTAATCTTAACTTTTGATCTGGTGACCTCAACATCAATAAAGGTGATTTTCTAATGAAGATCAACATCCATGTAAACTTTGAGAATCCTATTTCCAACCGTTCTTTAGAAATCGGTTTGCAGGTAACAATAAGGTAAAATGACAACATAATAAAGATACTGATTACACATTTTAATATCAAATATGAAACCACAGGTAACTGTATCGTTGAAAACGAAAAAAAAATTAAAATACAAATTTTCAAAAAAAACATTGTTTCGTTTTTAGTTTCACTTTTCGAAGAAAAAAGTGGAGCTATAATTGTCATGACCCACTCGTCGGCGGCGGCGTTGGTTAACCTTTTCGTTTAGGTCCATTTCTCAGTAACCGTCATTCAAACTTAGTATGCATGTTAGACTATAGCGTCACTTCGCTTGGTTCCCGATTCACTCGGTAAGAGTTATGAGTGGACCAGCAACCAAAATAAAAGGCTATTTATAGACCCTTTTCACCGTTACTAAAAATAGCCCTATGTATATCATTATCTTGACCACATGTTCAGCTGGAGGCAAAACATTGACTGATGATCTTAAGGAAGTGGTCATGTGCTTGTCTTTCTGAAACCACATGCATGTAGATTATTATAATTAATTAATAAATAAAATAAAAGGCAACCTGCTAATGTGCTAACTATTTTAGCACACTACCTTAGGTGATCGTACGTAGGTATTTAATCACAACATTTTAGGAAGCTTTCAAGTATGACTGCTTGGTAGTAGATCTAGGTTGTTTTACTTGAAAATGTGCATACTATACTATAAACACGGAATATAAAATAATAATTTATAAATAAAAATATTTTTGTAAATGCAGTTTAAATGCAGTATAAATGCAAAAACACCTGCTATGAAATTCATATTAGATCTACAAACACGAAGAGTATTTGTCCATGAATTTTGCTCTGAATGAGTTGAGTCTTTACGAAGTCAGTTAATGTTTTTAAACCATGCCTCTCTCATCAACATCGGATATTTAGGAATTCTATTCAATACTACTCCCTTTTCTTTATTCTGGCGGTTCCCACAACCAGCAATGCAACAGTTATGTACCATATTGTTGCAAATACTATCACATGTATACTGAATTTACTACTGGAGGCTTATCACCAGCCTACATTATATAATTCATGAGCTTATCAGTCAGGTGGAGATTTGATGAAAGGGGTCTATACATGTAGTAATGAATTTATAAATAGACTTAACCCGGTGATACACAAAATGTTTAACGATAAATTTCAGCAATATATTTTCTTTTCATTATCTATATTTGATAAATAAGAAAATTTATATGAAACTCTATATTATTGTTATCACGCGAAATCATCAGCATCATTGGTAAACGAATAAAACTAACGATAAAACTAGCGATCAGTTCAGTAGTAAAAAAAAATAGACACCCCAGCAAGTCTACGCTAAAAGGGATCAGCAATTGAATTATTAAAACGGAAACATTTTCTATTTTACTTATGAACATTATCCATCCAAAATATGTAATTTATGGTGGAATAAATAAGTAATTCATTGTGTTAAAAAAGTAATCAATTAATAGCTTCAATATCCACGCAAACAAATTTATTCATTTTATTAACTATCAGTAACTTGTCCTTTCACCTACATGGGAGAAATTTGATTCCTATTCCATTAGATAGCCGGCTCAAGGCCGGCTATCAATAAAACAAGGTTATACGTAGATAAAATCATCACCTAGTACACCATTCTCCTGTCTGAAACATTGTCTATATAATACATGGTTAAACATAGATAAAATTATCAACTAGTACACCATTCTCCTTTCTGTAACATTGTCTATATAATACATGGTTATACATAGATAAAATCATCACCTAGTACACCAATCTCCTTTCTGTAACATTGTCTATATAATACATGGTTATACATAGATAAAATCAACACCTAGTACACCATTCTCCTTTCTGTAACATTGTCTATATAATACATGGTTATACATAGATAAAATAATCAACTAATACACCATTCTCCTTTCTGAAACATTGTCTATATAATACATGGTTATACATAGATAAAATCATCAACTAGTACACCATTATGATTACCTTCACATATATAAACATAAAACATAAAGACATTATGATCACCTACACAGATATAAATAGAAAACATAAAGACATTATGATCACCTACAGAGATATATTATTCCATATCTGTTCACCAAAGATTTGTCTCTGACAACAAAACTTACCTACAAAATTTCGGAAAACTACTTACGCTATGTTCATTGTTCGAAGACTATACAATAGGCTAAAATGTAACCATATTGATAAATGCGACCAATTAGTTTCTTAATGAATGAATTGTATATTATTATACTGTACAAGAAACTCACTTATATCAGTACCAAGCTGGGTGAATCTCTCCTTCATGTGTTTGTTCATAGTATCAATGGATTCATTCATCTGGGTACCTGGAATACACAAGTGTATGTTTGTTAGTAAACATTTCTTTTTAATAAATCGCTTGCTTAGAATGAGAGCATTTCTAACAATCGACCTAGCGACCTTGTTTTTGACCCCACATAACCCAGTTTTTAATTTATCAAATATGTTACGGAAATCAACATTCTGACTAAGTTTCATGAACATTGGATCAAAACTGTGACCTCTTGGGTGAACACGATGTTTTTCAAAGATTTGGCCCAGTGACATGGTTTTTAACACCACCTGACCCAGTTTTTAACTTGACCTAGAATTTAAAAAGAACAAATTTGCAACCAAGTTTCGTAAAGATAAAACCGTTGCCTCTAGAGTGCACACAACCAATTGTTGACAAACAAAGGACGAACGGACGAATGACAAAGTGTGATCACAAAATTTCACCCTGCCACTATGTGGCCGATGAGATAATATGTATCGGATATAACAGTTGTGATGTAAGTTTTATGCAAGTAAAGCAGAAAATTCTTATCGAAATCACAGTTTATCTTCTAAAATAAACATTACAAAATAGGTGGGTGGGGTAACAAATAATATTCTTTCTATCTATACTAACTGGGGATCGAACTTGTTTTGTATTGATTATTTATTGTGTGTTTTTGTTTTTTCATGATATTTGCATGTTAAAGAAATTTTATTTTTCACGTTTTTATTGATTTTCAAGACATTTTATCCAAATTTAATATTTAATTTAAAATTAACAAAACATAACTTGCGAAAATGTCGGTGGCATGTATATTTTATTGCATAAATTTAAAGATCTATATCACACAAATTACTTTACAAAATCATTTAAAAATTTTATCAGTGGAATAAAGTTATTAGAAGTTTACCCTGGAGTCATATGACTATTTTTAATCTGAAGTGGATGGGTAAAACTTGTAATGGTAACTTGACGTTATCCAAGCTTGTCCTTGTTGAGGTTAATATTCAGTTAATACCCCTACAGATAATCAAATCGTTGTACACCACTATTTTATTGTGGCAAATTATTTCTTTATACTTTCTATAGTCGACCTGGTTATTACACAATACTAAAAGTTAAACTCGATATAGAATTGGTATGACCTTAATCTAACTTTTATCGGGTATATGCATGTATTAAATGCTCGATTCTTTTTATGTATTAAATTGCTATTCTGACAAAGAAATGACTATTTTCATTAAACAAATGGCTAATAATGAAAGAATATGTACTTACCAACACGGCTATCTTAATAACGAAATTTTATTCAAAAGATATGCTATACGAAGAAAAAACTGAGGTCAAATATCAAATTTTAGCTATTTTTCTCACGTTGACCTTGAAATTACATTGACCTTTGACCTCAAACTGGTCAGTTATGTATGACTATTTTATGCACAACATTAATTGAATAATATCCAACCAACTATATGGCAATATATTCATAAACAAAAAATTCACACCTGAATTAAGAATGTCATGTATATCCGTAAATTAGCTCGGAAGAGTTGTTGCCCTGTTAAAAAAATCTGCACCACTTTCAGATCTGGCATCCACCCTTTTCTGAAGCCTGAATGTATGTATTATTCGAAAATACCAATGGACTTTTTCTACCAGATGGGGTAAATAAACTTTCTTTTTAAGGCCCTTTGGAACCTGGCTCCTGGACTATGCATTTTCATGCATATTTTTGTATTTATTGTATGAGCTCTCCAACTATGGAGGTTATAAAAGTATTATTATTAGTATTTACCCGTTTGCATAAATGAGTGGTAGATATGTTTTATAGATGATTAATAAATGTGTCCATACTTGTATATTTTATGTACAGTATATATTGTTTTAACCATGCATTAGTCGTGATTGTACAGCACTTTTGAATGTGTGTATACATGAAAAAAGGACAATATAAAAATGGTATAATAATAATAAAAGAGTAATAGATATAGGACCAAAAATAAAAACATTTTGGTCATGTAAAACATGTTCTATCCAAATTTATCATTTAGATCACAGATATCATATTTCAACACCACCATCAATTTACTAATTTCTATGTTATCATAAAATGTAAATGCTTAATTTTTAAGCATTAATAATGGTTTTCTTCATTCAACCTATAACCTCACATCGAGTTAGTCTAGTCTACTTTCGCTTTCGACTTCATAATACAGCTAGACTAACTCAATGATGTGATTTGGTTAAAACACTTAAACCTTCTGTATATATATACTTTGTTTTCTTCTTTTTAGCAATGTTGTATTATATTATGTCACAGTAGTTCAATTACAAATTGTTAACGTAGTCTTTTAAAAGCCCTGGAGCTTGTATGTAAATTGATATGATTTATTGAAAATAAAATATCCTACTCCCAAAAAAAACTATCACACACACGTCAAACAGGGCTGATTACTCGGTTAACATGTTCAGTGACCTAGTGGGTTTTTCATCATAATTCGTGTCAGAATAAATTTCTTGAGTACAGTAAAGTTCCGCTAATAAGACCACTTTGATTATTTTGAAATCATGCAGATTTTTGCCAGTTAAAAGGTCCCAATGTATTAAATTTAGAACAAAAAAGGTCCACTAATAAGACCGATTCGCTATTAAGACCACCATTTTGACTGGTCTTATTAGCGGAACTTCACTGTATTTTTGTTTCACAATTCGAACGACTTGATAACGGGATCGAAAAGATTATAAAGCAACTGACTTTGAAATACAAATGAAAACAATTATCAAAACATTATGTTGACCGTTACAATTTCGGCCACTTGACCAGTGTTACGGTAGATAAATCATCTTAGGTTTGCAGGGATCATAAAGTACGTAGTGTTACGTTATTGACAATATACTATGATTTGACATAAATAAATTAAACTTACTTAGTGTGCTCGTTGTTTTGTTGGTTGTATCCATAAAAACATTCAAATAATTGAACTGTTCGTCCACCGTGGCTCGAAGTTCAGTGATTTTCTTGTCTTGTGAAACATTCAAATAATTAAACTGTTCATCCACAGTGGCTCGAAGTTCAGTGATTTTCTCGTCTTGTGAAACATTCAAATAATTAAACTGTTCGTCCACCGTGGCTCGAAGTTCAGTGATTTTCTTGTCTTGTGAAATATTCAAATAATTAAACTGTTCGTCCACAGTGGCTCGAAGTTCAGTGAACTGTCTGTCATATGTCACATTAATTAGTTCAAGCTGATCACCTACCAATGACCGAAGCTGTTGTTGTTGTTTGTCTTGTTCAGCCAAAAAACTACGTATATAACTTTTTTCTTGTTTGAATGCCTGGAGAAGTGATGTTTTGGTGACATGAAGTGTCTCAACAGTATCGTGTTTGTTTGTTTGTCTGTCCGTAGATATATCAGATTTATCAGATGTGAACAATTTCTCAAGGTCACCAATACGTTTCTCCAGTTTTGATACACTTAATTGCAGAGTGTGAGTATTTAACTCAATGGCATTGAGTTTAGTACTTAGTAGTGAATAAACAACACTGGCACTCAACTCTCCATTAGCTTCCAACACTTGACACATAATCAAAGAAAAGTACAAAGATAGTCCAAATATTCCCATTTTGATCTTTTTCAATATGACGATATTAGTGAAAATAAATGCTATATTCAACAACAACGTTCGCGCGCTCTGATGCTATAGTTATAAGTGGTTTGAGTATATATAGGTATTCAGTATCAACACGAGTCTCACAGATATCTCGTGAATGCACGTGACATGTTCAAATTGCTTACTTTATTTGTGCATTGTGTTTGCTCTTATAACTGCTATTTATAAATCAGTAGCCAAGTGTTTTGTTGTTATGCAAAAGATTCTGTAATACGTTTCAAGCAGTTCCCAGAAATCATAACAAACTCCAGATTATGACCCATATACTTACATACCTGTTGTTGATTCATGCACTGGTTTTTTTGTAATTACGCAGCATTTATACAGTACAGTCGAACATCTAGATAAAGAACAGTTTTAACACTCGAGTAACATATCGCTGGCTTAGATATCTGGTGCAGCATTTATACAGTACAGTCGAATCTCGAGGTAAATGACAGTTTTAACACTCGAGTAACATATCGCTGGCTTAGATATCTGGTGTAGCATTTATACAGTACAGTCGAATCTCGAGGTAAATGACAGTTTTAACACTCGAGTAACATATCGCTGGCTTAGATATCGCGTGCAGCATTTATACAGTACAGTCGAATCTCGAGGTAAATGACAGTTTTAACACTCGAGTAACATATCGCCGGCTTAGATATCTGGTGTAGCATTTATACAGTACAGTCGAATCTCGAGGTAAATGACAGTTTTAACACTCGAGTAACATATCGCTGGCTTAGATATCGGGTGCAGCATTTATACAGTACAGTCGAATCTCGAGGTAAATGACAGTTTTAACACTCGAGTAACATATCGCTGGCTTAGATATCGGGTGCAGCATTTATACAGTACAGTCGAACATTGAGGTAAAGAACAGTTTTAACACTCGAATATCATATCGCTGGCTTAGATATTGGGTGCAGCATTTATACAGTACAGTCGAACATTGAGGTAAAGAACAGTTTTAACACTCGAGTAACATATCGCGGACTTAGATATCGGGTGCAGCATTTATACAGTACAGTCGAACATTGAGGTAAAGAACAGTTTTAACACTCGAGTAACATATCGCTGGCTTAGATATCGGGTGCAGCATTTATACAGTACAGTCGAACATCGAGGTAAAGAACAATTTTAACACTCGAGTAACATACCGCTGACTTAGATATCGGGTTTTGGTAAATTGTAGTTGTGTTCTGGTGTTACTGATTTCTGTGCTCGGCTTGTTAAGTTGAATGCTGCATTCCCTGACCGATTTAATCGGAACTTGTCATGTTGACCAAACTGAAGTAGAAACAGTTTCTTTCAACATAGGTAAAGAGTAATTTTATGACAGTTTTTTCTTGTTTTCAAAATATCGATTCTCATTCTCAGCCAGCGATAAAACAGGCCCGTGTTCGTAAATAATTAGTTTTCAGGATCAGGCTTAAGCTCAAGTCTGTAATTGCTATTTTTTAAAGTAGGCCTACATATTATTGTGAAATTGAGATTTCTACTATCTGAGTATTTCAGGAATACCTATACATCTTATAAACGCAAAAAGATTGGAAACCTTCCAAACATTGATCGTCATGTAAAATGTATTGTGTATACCATTGGTCCGACCAATTAGCAGACAGAAGTAATCTGTATTATATATATCAAGCAAGGTAGGTCTGCATCACTGTTTTGTCAAGATGTAGCATTATATTTTCAGCTACATGTATAGTAACTAACTCGTTGGATATTATAGTAACCTACTCTGAAAACACTAGAAATATGCTCTAATTTTGAAGCAAAACTGAATTGAAGCCCAAATACTATGTATTCACTTTGTCACAGTGTGACATTTCACCGTTGTAACCCCTCCGTATACGCGCCAGTTTAATTTTAATCGTAATCCCGGAAATTACTATCGATTTGTTCCTGTGTCGTAGATGTATTGTATTTGTCGTCTGCTAATTGTCCGAATCGGATATCTTCGGCATTTCTCGGAAGTTCCCGAGGACGGCACTTCGTGAAATTGTCCGTGCATGATTCCTAAACCTGTTTCTGGAACCGGCTCAGGACTTGTTGTATTGTCCTTGTCGAATTGTTTTGTTTGTTATGAATGAAAGATGGATGTGAGAGATGATTTTAATGGTCCGTTGATTGTTTCTTGTTGAGCGTCCACGCCTCTCCGGTTGAGTCCGTCATTCTGCGATTTGTTCTCTTATGAGACAGACATGAAATTACATTTTTTTGTATTCTTTTAAATTATTTTAAATGATTAGATTCATATTTATTTATTGGAGCCAACTAGAATTGCTTCACTGTGGTAAGGTTTAGTTTATTAATTTGTTTGTATTAATTGTATACTTATAAGAACGCGTTTGTGTCTTGTATAATGTGAAATGTTGTATTGATTCTAATTAATTATACCACCTTTGTTTGTTAAATTGTTCTATTCTTTTGTTTTAGGATTCTCCTTCTTATGCTTCATTTCTCAACATATTTTACTGTGTATTAAAAGAAGTACTTCGAGCCTACCCAGCAGGCACAGCAACGTTTATACAACGTTGAAAAAACGTTGCGGGGCAACGTTGAAATAAGGTTGTATAAGCGTTTCATTTGCAACCACTATGTTGCAACATAACTTCAACGTTAATACAACCTAAATGCAACGTTGCATTAACGTTGAAATAAGGTTGCATCAACGTTGAAATAAGGTTGCATCAACGTTGAAATAAGGTTGCGTGAACGTTGAAATAAGGTTGCATTAACGTTGAAATAAGGTTGCATCAACGTTGAAATTAGGTTGCATTAACGTTGAAATAAGGTTGCATCAACGTTGAAATCAGGTTGCATTAACGTTGAAATAAGGTTGCATCAACGTTGAAATAAGGTTGCATTAACGTTGAAATAAGGTTGCATTAACGCTGAAATAAAGAAAATCTGTATCTGAAAAGTGATCACAAAATCTCGATGGCCTAGTGGTAGAGTGTCTGCTTCGAGTGTGTGAGGTTCTTGGTTTGATCCTATGTGTGGCCGTGTCATACCAAAGATGAACTTTAAATGGTACCAGAAATTCCCTATAAAAGGGAAACTTGCATCTCTTCTCTCAGTATGTATACCTTTTTGGTGATGGATAACATCAGCAATGAGGTGTCGAAAGTGATCAATATAAGTTAGAAAAACTGGTTTCCCAATCGACCTTAAATAAATAAGTAAAAACGGAAAGCTTAATACGTACCACACTTCCTGGTCAAATGAACTAGTCAGCATGTTTTAGAATACATCTGAGGTTCATCACTACCAACTATACATAAATATTCGAATTCAAACAAATATAAAATTATTATTTTATTTGTTGTCTATGTTAGTTAACAAGCAATTGACATTATCAGCCCAAGTCTATCGCCTTCTTCCTAGCCCGTCTCTCCTTGGCAGCCTATTTCGCCTTCTTTAGTTCCTGTCTTCTTCTTATTGATCCCCCATTTACTTAGTACTAAGATGACACTGATCAACAGCTTCTGAAAATACATTGATCAATAAAACATTATGAAATGGTGTGCCCAGGATAACAAGAAAGGTGGGAAAATTTGGTATGACCCACATCAGTTGATTTACCTGTGTTCACAATTTATCGATGTTATTTAAGTATGAAATTGAAGTGGGTGACAACTGTTTCTAAAATCTCCGGTATTTCCCTGGCCCTGAGAACTAAATATTGTTCCCCGGGTAGTGGTTCAGACAAAGAATCTGCCACATTTCCCGTCAGTGCAGGGTAAGCTGGAAGGTAATAACATGACCGTTTCCCCGTCTATTGACCTCCATCCCTGGGGTAGGGGGCTGTGGTTGCAACTGACTGGTGCGTAAATTCAAGGACATTTCAATTTCTCAAGGCATGATGGTTTGTGGCGCGGTATCAGAAATGCTATTTTCATGAGTTAGCACCCTAAATGACTTAGATTACCAGTATATTTTTGAAAGGTAGTATATTTTCTGTCTATGATGTAAATAAATTAGACCTAAAATGAAAGATATAATTCTGAAAATCATAGAACAGAGTGATTATCTGACAGTTTTTCTTGTTTTCTCAAAATATTGATTTTGTAGTTACGACCTTCTCATTCTAAGCCAGCGATATGCTTCAATGGACCATAAAAATATGATAAAAATTATGACATAATGAAGCGCATATAAAGTAATAAAATCAATATACATGTATAGTTTTACTTACATTTCTGTCGAACACTGAGGCTGTTTCATAGAACTGTATATAAAATCACTTGTTCTACAGCTGTGGTCAGTTGTAATATCCTAGTTTAAATGTTGATTCGGGAACTCAGTTGGTATTTAGTTAAAATTACCACCATAAAACTCCTGTCCATATACTATATATGATATAGCAACACTCGCTGTACAAGCAGAGTCTTGGTCTTGTACAAAGTAATCACAATTTTCAAAAAGGCAAATTCTATAGTAACTGTTATTTATAATCAGGCCTTTCTGATCTTTAGTTGAACATAAGGTATAGCACTTGGTTAATAGTTTTGCTGACTTCACCATTAAAGGAGGATGTTATATGTCACTAATATCTGCAATAATCAATTTAATCTCTTTGGCAAATTTATGGTGATGATAAGTCCATGTATTAAGTGCACAATTTATCAATCTCCTATTGAGCTATTTACTTTTATCTGATAAGAATCCAGTATGGTGATATTATCCTTTATAATCCTTGTTTTGAAGCTAAGAAGAAACTTTCTGACCACTGCCAACGTTTATTCAACGTTTTAACAACGTTGAAGAAGAAACAATTCATTTTTCGTTGATATAAGGTTGTACTCGCGTTGAAAATGGATGCAACGATTGTCAACGTTTATTCAACGTTTAATCCACGTGGATTAAACGTTGTGTGCCTGCTGGGTACGCCCTGAGTTATCTCTACCCCCGTCCCGAAACCGTAGAGTAGCCCTGTGATAACTTTTTGGGGGAGAACTTATTCAAAGAGGTCCAAACCTCTAACACTATCACACTTTATTTCTTCTCACTTTCTCACTTTGAAGTCATCTTTCATTACTTTTCATTACTTTTATCTTTCACCTGACACCCACCTGCTAGTTTACTCGAAAGAGGCATAAGCAGTATAAAAAGATAGATAGACTTATTGGTGAATTCATGTAAGATAAATAATAGCAGGTGTGCTTCGTGTATGTGACACACACACACACAACTGTTTTTAACACATCACGCGGAAATAGGCCTGGGGTACCGCGGAAATATATGAGACATATATACATATGGATAATTACTTTTTTAAATAAATAATATAACTAAAATTTAGTTCTGTCTCAATAATAATTGTATTTTGTTCATTCTGTACACAATTCACACTTCTCCATTTATCCTTTATAACCTAGCCACATGTAGGTGTCAGTCGTGATAACACTATAATACCCCACACGATAATGACAATATACAATACAATATGCACGTACAATAGGATACCGGCGAGTACCGGCATTTCGTAATAGCCAAAATATTTATCCGACTCCGCCCACTTATGACATCAGTGTATACTCTCACGGATTAGACAATAAGATTTATTTCAGTAAGAAACATGGCTGACGAAATCGCCAAAGCCCAAACGGCGAAGCCAGAAAGCGATACAATATTTGGGAAAATAGCGAGAGGAGAAATTCCTGTAGATTTTCTACACGAAGATGAACAGGTATGTGTTGGATTAATTTACTAAATGTTGCATGACAATGCTAGCGCGTGCATAGATCGGCGGCTACCGGTCTCACAGAATCATTCGTACCAAGAAAATTCGTACTCGTATAGATTTAAGTCATATTTATGAAAAATTTGATCTGGTAGGTGTTATCAACTTCCATACATCATTTCGACCAAATTTTTATTAATTAAGAAAATGAACCTTCTTTAAATTATTTCAGGGTCGATTCTTGGGCATTATCAGATATCGTAAACTAAGAGACAGAGGTGAGATACAAGGAATCAGGGTCCATTACCCTAGTCCTTATCCAATATATCCCTTTGTTCTTTAACGTGCCCGCGTAATGCATCGGTCAGTTGCATCCATGGCTCCCCATCCCAAGGGATGGACTTGGTTTTTTACTTTGGGTTGTCAAAACCCCCACGCTTCCACGGTCCTGCGGGGACAGCTGATCCTAAAATCTCTCATATTTCCCTGGCCCCTCAACTCAACTAAATATTTCCCCGGGGTATTCGGTCGCAGAAAAAATTCCCAACTTTTCCCCGGTAGTGTGAGGAAGCTGAAAAGGTAAAGACATGGCCGTTTTTCTGGCACTAGGGCAAAGACAACGTCTTTGACTAGGGGTACTTATATCAAAGCAAGAAGTTGATTGACACATTTCTAGTTTGAACACATTTTTTCTGTTTCAGTGTGTAGCCTTTAAAGATCAGGGGCCACAGGCGCCCACACATTTCTTAGTGATACCCAGAAAACCCATACAGATGATAGAAAAAGCTGAAGATAGCGATGAGCAGGTAACTAACTACTTCATTTTGATTGGCTAACAAAGACACACCTTCATTTTGATTGGCTAACAAAGACACACCTGCATTTTGAATGGCTAACATAGACACACTTTCATTTTGATTGGCTAACATAGACACACATGCATTTTGATTGGCTAACAAAGACACACACCTTCATTTTGATTGGCTAACAAAGACACACATGCATTTTGATTGGCTAACAAAGACACACCTTCATTTTGATTGGCTAACAAAGACACACCTTCATTTTGATTGGCTAACAAAGACACACCTTCATTTTGATTGGCTAACAAAGACACACCTTCATTTTTATTGGCTAACAAAGACACACCTGCATTATGATTGTACTTTTATGTAATTTTGATTTCAAGTACATCAAATAAATACAAATATTTAAAACATATTGTTGGATGATTCTACTAATTGTGAGGCGAGTGCGTTACATATCAGCCCTGATATGATATAATGCAAGACTATTTGGTTGCCATGGGGACATGTTTTACAAACACAAAAGTCCCTTGTTCGATACCAAGCTTCTGCTTTGAATAGAATACTCATTACTTGTTTCAATACTAATTGTATTTTGTTTTATTTATTTAGCTTCTAGGGCACCTGTTAGTGGTTGCTAGGAAGGTTGCTAAGGAACAGGGCCTTGACAACGGTTATCGACTGGTTATCAACAACGGTGTACAGGGAGGACAGTCTGTGTATCATCTACATATTCATGTGATGGGAGGTAGACAGCTTGGCTGGCCACCAGGATAATCTGTTTCAAGGTCATTGACACAAAGTCAAGGTCATTGACACGAAGTCAAGGTCATTGACACGATGTCAAGGTCATCTACAGTGTATGATTGAAAGATTCTGATAGACTTTGTAAGATCACACTTTCACCCTGATTTCCATAATCATGTTTACCTTTGTGCTGTTTTTTATGTGGCCCTTAAAAAGCATTAGCCTAGGTGCTGCTTTAAATTAATGCGGTATTGCACTCTTATAGTAGATCTACCATTTTATATCATTATTTTTCAAACTTTGTTAACAATTTATATTTCCGTTTAAATAGTTACATGTATCTGTATGTGCTATTTCTCTGTAACCATTGCTTATATTTTATTAAAATGTTGCATGAATGATCAGTACCAATATAGATTCCTTGGTTCTTTAATGTTCCCGGTGTAAAGCTCCGATACACACCAGACTACCTCTGGGTTTCCTACCAGTTCATCTCTAGTTGGGTTGGAAACACTAAATAGCGTTTCTGAAATGACCAAGTGTCTGGGCCAGGAATCGAACCAGGGACCTCTCGATCAGGAGTCATGCGTCTTATCCACTCGACCACCGTGCCACTATCATCAAGGAACAGAAAACAAAACACATTGCAGCATTCTTCGAGTTTTATTGTATTAATGAATCGTTGAAAAATCTGCTATCCAGTGTGACAAATCACTATATTCAACTCTTATTGGTCAATATTAACACACCACTATTTAACTTACACACATATATATAAACACAACACACAACATATTGTCAACAATATTACAACCTGTAAAATGTAACTCATTGATTGTCATGACTAATAGTATGTATAGAATGTTCACATTTGTAAAAGTTTGTGGTATGCCCAACCCTGTATTTGTATAGCAATCAATTGATTCATCACAAAATTATGGTTAAAACAAAATAATAACAGTAAATAAAATAAAATAAAAGTTGGTTTTGTTCACTAACATAATGGTAAAATAATTTCAATATTCTCAAGATGACTGCAAAACTAAAAATAAGTGACACTAAAAGTGTGTCAATGTGTGTGTAATTATCACACATAATTATCATTTCAATAATGCTGAGTGTTCCATAGGCTTTAAAGCGACTAAACTCCATTTCGATGATAAAAACACATTTTGTAGACATCAAGTATTCTTGCATTAAAGGCGCTATTTGTGAAAAAATCCGGAACATGTTTTACTGTCTGTTACAGCTTTTCTCGGTATTCATACACTACTACGCTTTAACACATTAAATTATATATTTTATTGTGTTTGTCAAGCAATAGATTTTAGGGGTTTAAAGGGTAATAACAAAGGTAATAAACCAATGTTAGCCAGTTCTCTTTCTTCTAGATAAATAAGTCCAGATTCGTGTATTAATGAATTAGGTCGGTCAACCAAAAATGTGATTCTAAGAGAGCTTTTTGATAAATTTTGCAATTTACCAACTGGAGTTTAGTCCCTTTAATACCCTTTAAATTGACTTGGTGTGATAAATATCAAATTCGGACTAGTGACCTTGAGGTATAGCTTGGAGAATTTGACTCAATTCTGACCTTTTAATGAGCACAATTTAACAGCTGATATCTTGTCTATAAACTTTGTTGTATGCAGGGAGTATCAAGAAGTCCCTTGATGTGAAATTCAAACACAAATATGAAGAACCCATATTGATATATTCAATGCAAGAACCTTGTTTATAGGTCAGGATCGTGTCAAAGTCTCCAAGCTACAAATACATAAAACACAAGTGACCCTGTTTAATGATTTTTCAAATATCCTAGAATTTTTTAACAATTTCACAAAATATTGATAAAATATATCGCTGCAAGGATTTTCCCAAATTTTCAAATATCTTGGAATTTTTTAGCAATTTCACAAATACTAACTTTCCGAGTGTTTCCAATTTCTACACTAATTTTGTTCAAAAACTTGTTCCTCAATCATGGAACGCATCAAATACGAATGCCATGATAGAATAATAGACATTTTATGCAGCGCCATTTAAAACTGTACACTAAATAACATGAAATTATTAAATTATAATAATCATAAAAATTAACAATAAAAACAAGAGATGTTTGTAAAACACAAATGCCACAATGATAGCCAAATTATCTAAAATGGTATAAAGGTCACCTAAAGACCTTGACCTACTGCCCTCAAAATCAATAGGCGTTATGTACTGTTGCTGGCCAATCTCCATGTAAAGTTTGAAGATCCAAGGGCAAACGTTCTTGAGTTATTGAACGCAAATGTTTCGGTCTACCAACAGCCAGATCAGTAGGGGCCTTAACAATAAAACACAATATTGCATTGGTATTTCACAGATCTGGATTAAATAACCGTATTATATAAATATAGTATACTAGACCCCGATCTCCCTAAGCATCTCAATCTGAGATAAATCTCAAACTCTACCATGGTCATTTGGAAGCCAGAGTCAAAGTTTACATCACAAAACAGAAAGGACTATTCTTGATTTATTAAGGTAAACTTTAAAGACCTTAAACTTCAGATTTATCTTAAGTTTGGAATCTGATTTCGGCAAAATCTCAATTTGATATGTGATTTGTACTTGAGATGCTTCGGATGATCGGACCAATCACGTCCCAACATGTTTACAAAGAAACAGTTTTCAAAATCAAGCTCAAACCTCGGCTATTTTTTTAAGAATACTGTAAAATGATTCATTTTCGTGGGGGGGATTAATTTTATGGATTTCGTGATTCACCTTTAACCACGAAATCAAATTTCACCGAACTATAATTTTGACCTTTGTATTTATTACCTGAAATGCTAAATTCAGGAATTAAGGTCACATCGAAATGGTCTATTTACTTAACCACGAAACTTGGTCCCATCGAAAGTTAATGATTTTACAGTATTCACATTTTGCTTTCTATTACAAAACATAGGTGAATAAAGGTATGCCTGTAAAATAATAAATTAGTCAAATAATCAACGGTTGGATCTCTAAAATGAGCACAACTAGTTACAAATAAAACTTCTATACTACAAAAAAACATTGACTGCATGGTTTAAAAGATTAGACATTCAATAAAAATATCACTAAAATACACAACTTGATACCGGTGTATAACAATGACAATAATAATGATGTTTTCACTAAAATACACATTATGATACCGGTTTAAAACAATGACAATAATAATGATGTTGCTATGGCAACTTAACAAGTTATTTTAATACTTTATATTTGAGACATATGTCTGGAATGAGTATTGTTTCATGTATAAATAAATCACATTTTGAACACACAAACAAGTCACACAAAATCTACACATTCAAGCAACAGTTAAAAGGGGTCAGGCCCCAATCTCCTGAAGCATCTCCAG
Source organism: Spisula subtruncata (assembly GCA_963678985.1). Taxonomy (NCBI): domain Eukaryota; kingdom Metazoa; phylum Mollusca; class Bivalvia; order Venerida; family Mactridae; genus Spisula; species Spisula subtruncata. Next base: position 30,835,656 of record OY787677.1, on the reverse strand, counting down.
CAGAAAATCTCAAAATTTCTGTCAACTAAGAAAGAATCGGTCATCCTGGTGCCATGGCAATCATGTTTATACATAATTGAATCATTCACATCATATTTCTTTGGGATGAAAACTATATCTATAACTAACAATCATTTTTAAAATGTGAGGTAATTATCTATGCTCTTATTATTAGATATAATTTTGATTAACAGCTGAAAAAAACTGTAACAAGAGGGCTCAAAGGGCCCTAGGTCGCTCACATGTTGCACATTGGTCTAGGTAACAATACAACTTTCATTCTGACAATATTTCATTAAGGTTGGATGTAAATGGCGACCTCTGGAGTGTTCACAAGGTTTTCTAAGATTTGACCTAGTGACCTAGTTTTTACCCCACATGACCCAGTTTCGAACTTGGCCTATATTTCATGCAGAATACAATTCTGGCTAAGTTTCATGAAAATTGGATCAAAACGGTGACCTATGGAGTGTACACAAGGTTTTTCTAAGATTTGACCTAGTGACCTAGTTTTTGACCCAACATGATCCAGTTTCAAACTTGGCCTAGATTTTATGGAGAACAACATTCTGACCATATTTCATGATGATTGGATCAAAACTGTTGCCTCTAGAGTGAATACAAGCCAATTGTTGACGGACGAAGAGTGATCACAAAAGCTCACCTTGTCACTATGTGAGAGGTGAGCTAAAAATGTGAGGTAACTTCAATCAACTAATTTGATAATTGTAAAAATCTGAGGTGATTTCAACAAATTGATTGATAATCAAGAATTACAATTTGAAAAAAAAAATTTCCACGAAATAATTTGTGAAATTTAAACAAGAAGTCATTGTTAATGTTTCTAACAATGCAACCGTCATTAACTGGACTTCTTCTCGAAGAGTTCTTTCATTTCGTCGAGTGTTTGGAAAAGTTGCGACATAAACTCGGACGAGTCGGTCCCTTTTGTGGATTTCTTGGATGAGACATGAAAGAAGATCTTGAAGTCGCCTGGTATCATGTACGACACTCCGTATCCGTCATCCGATACTGGTCCAAAACCACCTCCTGGGCTTACCTATAAAACATGTAAATATGAAATAGATCTGATACCGGTCCAAAACCACCTCCTGGGCTTACCTATAAAACATGTAAATATGAAATAGATCGGATACCGGTCCAAAACCACCTCCTGGGCTTACCTATAAAACATGTAAATATGAAATAGATTGGATACCGGTCCGAAACCACCTCCTGGGCTTACCTATAAAACATGTAAACATGAAATAGATCGGATACCGGTCCAAAACCACCTCCTGGGCTTACCTATAAAACATGTAAATATGAAATAGATTGGATACCGGTCCGAAACCACCTCCTGGGCTTACCTATAAAACATGTAAATATGAAATAGATTGGATACCGGTCCGAAACCACCTCCTGGGCTTACCTATAAAACATGTAAATATGAAATAGATCGGATAATGGTCCAAAACCACCTCCTGGGCTTACCTATAAAACATGTAAATATGAAATAGATTGGATACCGGTCCGAAACCACCTCCTGGGCTTACCTATATTACATGTAAATATGAAATAGATCGGATAATGGTCCAAAACCACCTCCTGGGCTTACCTATAAAAACATGTAAATATGAAATTGATCGGATACCGGTCCGAAACCACCTCCTGGGCTTACCTATAAAACATGTAAATATGAAATAGCAAGTCTGTATTCTCACCTGCCAATGAATGACACATGGTCACTTTGAATTTTATGCAAATTAAACATTAAGAGATCGAGGCAAGGGTTGACACTAACTATTTTGGGTCACTGGTCCGACAGTAAAAAAGCATTAAAGAAAACAGCTACTGGTCCTTCATGTTTTCACTGGTCCTTCAAGATTTTCACTGGCCCCAGTGTTAGTGTCGAGTCCTGGGAGATAATTAAGAATTATAACTAGACCGTAACTTACCATATCTCTATATTGAGGAATATCACAACTGGGTGACATGGCTAACTGTTGCTGAGGTTGTTGACTGGTAGATAGAGTCCAGGGTATACTCAAACATTTCTTCAAGAATTGACAATCCTATCAATGAAACAGAAACAAATTATTAATGACATTTCTTTCATTGAAGCTAGGTCATTAAGCTGACAGTTTGAAATTTGGGCATTTACCTTTTTAGACCACAACCGATGTTCAACCAGAGGGGACTATAGGTTTGCCGTCCATCTGCCAGTCCCTCTGTCAAGAAAATCTAGCTGAACCCTGTTGAACTTGAAACAGTTTTCAAGTTTCGTAACTTGAAACAGTTTTATTATTTTTAGTGGTTATCAAAGACACACCTTCATTTTGATTGGTCATCAAAGCCACACCTTCCTTTTGATTGGTCGTCAAAGACACACCTTGATTGTGATTGGTTTATCAAAGACACACCTTCATTTTGATTGGGTATGAAAGGCACACCTTCATTGTGATTGGTTTATCAAATACACACCTTCATTGTGTTTGGTTTATCGAAGACACGCCTTCATTTTGATTGGTTGTCACAGACACACCTTCATTTTGATTGGTTTATCGAAGACATGCCTTCATTTCGATTGGTAATGAAAGTCACACCTTCATTATAATTGAATTGGTTAAAAGTATGTAACTTTTGGCAATAAAATGTACAAAACCCTGATAATATTTCTACTCACATAATCAAGACCCTTGCTGACCACATAAAGAGCAAACAGATGTCTGTCTATACCCATGCCATTCATACAATCTTTGTACATTTTGGCGTGAAGGTCACACGCTCGTCGTAGTAATCGTATTTTCTCAGTAGCAGTCACAGATTTGTCAACAAATGCCCTACAAATGTAAGAATTATAAATTATTAACTATTTTGAGTGGTTTACGAGACACATCTTAAATTGCATTGGTCTAAAGACTAACTGGCCATCAGAGAGACGGACAGACATGTGAAATGCTAAATAAGCAAGAAAGCAAGCAAGCAAGAAAGAAAGAAAGAAAGAAAGAAAGAAAGCAAGCAATAAAGTAAAGACTTTGATAAAAGATTCTATACATTTAGTTTTCAAATCTTCCTTTTAGACCTCAAAGATTGGGACATAAAAATACTAAAAGCTATTCATAATAACAACACATACTTAACAAAGTCTGAAGCTTCACTGGTCAATGAACGTACAGTCTCTGTGCGGCCCATCAAGTAGAGACGTGTCATAGATGACTCGTATGTCAAACAATGTTGCCCGGCATTCTTATAGTATGTAATCTGTAACGCCATCTGAATGTAAGCATCCGGGCTAACCTGAAAAAAAAAGATAATTTTAGGGCTCAGGGCAAAACAATGAAAGCATCCGGGCTTAACTGAATAGAAATAGATAAATTTAGGGCTCAGGGCAAAACAATGAAAGCATCTGGGCTAACCTGTATAGAAATAGATAATTTTAGGGCTCAGGGCAAAACAATGAAAGCATCCCGGCTAACCTGAAAAGAAAAAGATAATTTTAGGGCTCAGGGCAAAACTATGAAAGCATCTGGGCTAACCTGAATAGAAATAGATAATTTTAGGGCTCAGGGAAAAACAATGAAAGCATCCGGGCTAAACTGAATAGCAATAGATAATTTTTGGGCTCAATGCAAAACAATGAAAGCATCCGGGCTAACCTGAATTGACATGGATCAGTTCAGGGCTCAGGGCAAAACTAGGGTAACTTCTTACTTACAAGAATGTAGTTCATTTGGAGGAAAACGGTATTTACCTTGCACGGTCCCGGGATGCTCATTTGGAGGTATATATTAATTACCTTGCATGGCCCCAGTGGAGTTTATTTGGAGATATACGGTAATTACCTTGCATGGCCCCAGTGGAGTTCATTTGGAGATATACGGTAATTACCTTGCATGGCCCCAGTGGAGTTCATTTGGAGGTATACGGTAATTACCTTGCATGGCCCCAGTGGAGTTCATTTGGAGGTATACGGTAATTACCTTGCATGGCCCCAGTGGAGTTCATTTGGAGATATACAGTAATTACCTTGCATGGCCCCAGTGGAGTTCATTTGGAGATATACGGTAATTACCTTGCATGGCCCCAGTGGAGTTCATTTGGAGGTATACGGTAATTACCTTGCATGGCCCCAGTGGAGTTCATTTGGAGATATACGGTAATTACCTTGCATGGCCCCAGTGGAGTTCATTTGGAGATATACGGTAATTACCTTGCATGGCCCCAGTGGAGTTCATTTGGAGATATACGGTAATTACCTTGCATGGCCCCAGTGGAGTTCATTTGGAGATATACGGTAATTACCTTGCATGGCCCCAGTGGAGTTCATTTGGAGATATACGGTAATTACCTTGCATGGCCCCAGTGGAGTTCATTTGGAGATATACGGTAATTACCTTGCATGGCCCCAGTGGAGTTCATTTGGAGGTATACGGTAATTACCTTGCATGGCCCCAGTGGAGTTCAATTGGAGATATACGGTAATTACCTTGCATGGCCCCAGTGGAGTTCATTTGGAGGTATACGGTAATTACCTTGCATGGCCCCAGTGGAGTTCATTTGGAGGTATACGGTAATTACCTTGCATGGCCCCAGTGGAGTTCATTTGGAGGTATACGGTAATTACCTTGCATGGCCCCAGTGGAGTTCATTTGGAGATATACGGTAATTACCTTGCATGGCCCCAGTGGAGTTCATTTGGAGATATACGGTAATTACCTTGCATGGCCCCAGTGGAGTTCATTTGGAGATATACGGTAATTACCTTGCATGGCCCCAGGGGCACTCATTTGGAGATATACGGTAATTACCTTGCATGGCCCCAGGGGCACTCATTTGGAGATATACGGTAATTACCTTGCATGGCTCCAGTGGAGTTCATTTGGAGATATACGGTAATTACCTTGCATGATTTATACTGTGGTATACAATATTCACCTTGCATGGCCTTGTGAGCGTTCATTTGTAGGTATACGGTAATAACTATGCATTGCCCCCTAGGCGTTTATTAGAACGTATGTGGTATTTACCTTGCATGTCTTTATGAATCCTTTACCATAGTTGAAAAATCCTTCAACACGCAAATCTATGTCATCCATAGCCTGAAAAAACAATATCATGCTACCATTTCAGTGTTTCTTTTCAACGTCGGGCCCATAAGAAGGGGAAATCAGCGCACGGAAAAGCTCAAAGGGAAAATTTCACTTTTTGTTAAATTCTCCTTATATGTCTACAACACATTATTTCAATCCATTCATCATCAGCACATTTGACTTTATTGGTGTGGAAAAAATTTGAGCATGACATCAAGGTCAAACTTTTCAAAACAGATTAAATTTACCATAACTTCCACATTTCTCAAGATATTTTCATCCAATAACTTTTATTTTGATCAGGAGTCATTGCTCTTTGAGTTGTGCTGAATTCCGGATGAATCAGCAAAATTGACATCCCTGATGAATGTTTAAAGCAAAAAATGTTCAAATCCTTTTTTGTAAAACAAGAAATTATAGTTTACAATACACAAAACAAAATATATTGAACTTTTAACATTGCATCAGATATGCATCAATCATTATAAAAGATTGGAGACATTTCTGATAATGCAGCAATCTCATTGGTTGAAATTATAACTCATCTTATAAACAACCAATCAGATGCCGGCATTTATAGACTGGTCTTCAAGCGTGAGTTAATAATAATGTATCCTTCACCACATGCACAGAATGCCATAAGATAAGTCCTACATGCATGTATAGCTTGGTGAATTTGACACGATCCTGACCTTATAATTTTACATAATTTAGCTGATATATTATCTATATTGATAACGCCGGTTTAAGTTTTCATAGTCAGTGAATATCACGTAGATGCTCGAGATGTAATACAAAAGCTTACGTAAAATACCGATATTGCACAATTTGTTTGCTATTGATATATTCATAGCAACAACCTTGTAATATATTCAATGCATAAAGGTCAAGATCAGGTCAAATTTGCCAAGCTATACCAACCATTCATACTTTGTTAGTACAAGTGTTGTTATGTAAGGTTGGGAAGTTGTTGTGAATAAATATTGTTGTACCGACACATTTGATTGGCTAACTCTACGACAGTGTATCAAAACCATCCAATCAGAATGGCTGTTACATAAATGAGTCATTAAAAGCAATGAAACAAACACAAAAACCTCAGCACACTTTAAACAACTTTACCTGAGAGATGGTTTTACACGCAACGCCGACCCAGCGCGTCAAGCTTGCCTCTACCGCCCATACAAGCCTTTCTGGTCTATCTATAGAACTACCTGAGCTATTTTTAGAATCATGCAGATTTTCAAGGTCACACTTGCTAAGGTCAATAGGCTCAGCAATTAACCCATGGACAGCTCTGGAGTGGGTAAGAAAATATAAGATTTATTAATATAATACAACAGTATATTATGATACACAGCTAGGGGTTTCACTCGGTTTCACTTAAGGATAAATCTGAAGGGGTCAACTTGAATTTTTGCTCAAATGATTTCATCATATTAGTCTAGGCAAAAAACTTGAGGGTCATTCAAAAAGTATGTAGATAAACCAGTTAAGTAATGTGTCTACTGTCTACGTATTTTTGAACGACCCTCATACTTGTCATTTTAATAATAAAAATCTTTTTTTCTACAGATACTATTCTGAGGGTCAATTTTCGATCCTTTTATTTTAACTTCATTTTAGGGATCAAATGATGCATTTAAAGGTCCCATGAAACCCCTAAACAGAAAATAAAGGGCAACACAGTCTTGTCAACCTCATATTATTTATACAATATCTAAGATAGACATAGTCAAGAGAATTTGACACGATCCTGACATTTAATTTTGATGTGACGAAATCTTGTGGTTTTGGTAAAAATGGCCATTTCAATGGGACCTTAATTCGTAGATTTTGCATTTCAGGTAATAAATACAAAGGTGAAAATAATTGTTCGATGGGATTTGATTACGTGTTTGAAGGCGAACCACGAAATTTACCCCCCCCCCCCCTCAAAAAATTAATAATTTTACAGTATACTGGGAATAGGATCTGTCATGAGTTGTCTTTGGAGATCAATATTTCTTTAACGAGTCTAGAAAACAGAGGTTATTAAGCGAGCCTTAAGAAATGTGGATCTCAAAGACAACGAATGAAGGATTCTTTTGATCACATTGTCAAAGGTTTGGAGTCAAAACAATGTCAGAAATCACAAATCTCAGCTGGCGACATTATGTTTTCCCGAAAAGCTGGTGACATCAGTTTAACGGTTTTGTTATCACAAGTGTTGTAGAACATTGTTCCGTCATTTGTTCTCACATAGAATTTTACCATATTTATGTACCGATCAAATCAAGGCAAGCACATACATATACATCAGGATTGTGTCAAATTCTCCGTGCTAAACTACATCATGCATATATAACCATAACCCATGATTTTAGTACATTCAATTTGAATATTTTAGATAGAAATGAGCATTTACATGGCAATCATAATAATAAAACATACAAATAGAGTGCATGGAGGCATGAATGAATAAAATAGCCATGTCAACATTAAATGTCAAGGATAACTCAAAAAAGGTTTTGAAACAACCCTTATTTCCATTTTGCCACTTTTCAATATTTTGTTTGTTTTTGTTAATTATTTGGTTCTATGACCTAACAAGACATTCACACTTACTCATTCGTGAGATTATACTCAAAGATATGTCCCATGATTGGAGCGTCACCCCAGGAATGTTCACAATGTAAACCTAGTCGTCCATCGCTAGAACTGACCATAGTAAATGATTTATCAAACCACAGAGATTTCCCATCGGCAAGAAATACATACTTGGCCCTTGATGAATAATCATCATACACTTGGTCCCCTAATAATACCTGAAATAAGAAGAGTCATTATCCAATCAGTACTATAGGTTTCCTGTCCTGAAATACCAAAACAAGTGGAATCATTGTTTAACCTCCGAAAAGTAAAAATTAGACTTGTTTGTTATCTGAAAAGTATGACTATCCAATTAAGATGTGCTTACCGATTGCTTTATCTTCATAAAACGACCAATAAAATGGGTTATAAATATAACGGCCGGAAACGGTGTCAACGTAAATTTATTCCTTCTTGCCGACCCGATAATTTTCGAACTTCGCCCTTTCGTCCTCAGATTTTTATTGCGTACGGCGGACTCGCAATTAATTAACCTTTGCGTCCAAACAAAAAAGTATGCGTCTGGGACGCAGGACGCACATCAAAATGAATCACTGATTATGATATTTATACATAGCTGCGTAGTAAAGCAGCTATATTAAACAATAGTATAGACACAACAAAGGACCATAACACCCCCTTAAAAATGTATACGACAGACGTCTGACGACTATTTGCACAACTAGACTTGGTACTGATCATTCATACCAAGTTTCATTGTAATCCGACCAATGTTGACTGAAAAATGGGTTCAAAGAGGGGATAAAATTGATACAGACCAACCAACCTTAAGCATGACTCCAACATAGCTCCCATATACTTGGTTTCAACATTGACAGACGAACAAACAAACGAAAAAACAAATGGAATGGACATAAAAACACTTACATGAAATAATGCTTTTTCCACGGTAGATAAAGATTCTGCATTAACACCATCCTTGAAGTGGGTGTTACGTAATGTCGCCCATTCTGCTCGCTGGATGCCAGTTAAAGCAGGAAGAGATCTTTCAGCTTCTGAATACGAATCTGAAAACATATATATTTGTCAACCATTTATTTCCATTGTTACCAACTGTAAAATAAGAAATTGTCTTCATGCAAATTTCAAGAATTTCACAAATTTTGACCAATGAGAGCACAATATCGGAGAGGGTGTGTCAGTATCGACCAATGAGAGCTCAATATCGCACAGGGTTTGTCAATATTGACCAATGAGAGCTCAATAAACCGGAAGGTGTGTCAATATTGACCAATGTGAGCTCAATAAACCAGAAGGTGTGTCAATATTGACCAATGAGAGTTTAATATCACAGAGGGTGTGTCAATATTGACCAATGAGAGTTTAATATCACAGAGGGTGTGTCAATATTTGCATTAAGTCGTACCTTTATGTTTGTCGGCATCTTGAATGATCCAGTGAAGTTGTTGTTGTATACGAACAGGAGAGAGTAACTTACGATTACTATCATACATATCTAACTTGTACATTACACCTTTCCTGTTGACTATTATATGCTGAAATATAAGAATATGAGGGTTTGTCAATATTGACCAATCAGAGCCCAATATCGCAGAGGGTGTGTCAATATTGACCAATGAGAGCTTATTGACCAATGAGAGCTCGATATAGCAGAGGGTGTGTCAATATTGACCAATCAGAGCTCAATGTAGCAGAGGGTGTGTCAATATTGACCAATGAGATCTCAATGTAGCAGAGGGTGTGTCAGTATTTACCAATCAGAGCTCGATATAGCAGAGGGTGTGTCAATATTGACCAATCACAGCTCAATGTAGCAGAGGGTGTGTCAATATTGACCAATGAGATCTCAATGTAGCAGAGGGTGTGTCAGTATTTACCAATCAGAGCTCAATATAGCAGAGGGTTTGTCAATATTGACCAATGAGAGCTCAATGTAGCAGAGGGTGTGTCAATATTGACGAATGAGATCTCAATATGATAGAGGGTGTGTCAATATTGACCAATGAGAGCTTGATATAGCAGAGGGTGTGTCAATATTGACCAATGAGAGCTCAATATAGCAGAGGGTGTGTCAATATTGACCAATGAGAGCTCAATATAGCAGGGGGTGTGTCAATATTGACCAATGAGAGCTCAATATAGCAGATGGTGTGCCAATATCAGGGATTCTACTATGGCATAATGCCTAATCCTGAAAGATTTGCAAGTCTGCTTCAGGTGCCATAAGCACACATTCCTACACCTTACCTAGGTTTGAAACACTGTTTTATTGTTCATATTTGGCTAATGGAACTTCAAATGTTCATAACTATGTCAATTCTAAATTTCTTCGATTTTTTTCATCAAATCACTTTTATTTTGTTAAAAAAAGATAATTCTTCCAACAGCAGCCAATCAGGAATTCAGTATTATTTCTAATTGTAGAAAAAGCATAAAACTAAGCGTTATTATTATTATTATTATTACCTTTGATTCTGCAGACTTATACTGCACTAGTTGATCCATTTCTACCCCGGGAACTCGTGTTGAGGAGAATGCTCTATCATACATCCCCATACACACAGGTATAGTACTACGTATCAACAATGGTTCAACTTGTTCACGGTCAATCTTCTGTTTGACCAACATAAACTGGTATATCACATTTGCTGTTCTGTAATATAAATGTAGAGTCAGTTTTAGTCAATGTTTTCTACTTGTACCCGATAGATCTTAAACTCGTATAGTCCAGTTAGGATATATTGACAGTGACTTCATCGTTTATGTGTTACAAAAAGATTAAAACCATTGCATAAATAGGTAGAGTTTATTTTGGTATTGAACTGTTGGCATAAGCCTTTACACTTGTTTTTACACCGTACTAGTGGATTGTTCCACTGCGTCACTGTATTTTTATCCTAACTGGACTGTATATCACGTTTGCTGTTCTGTAATAGAAAATTTTCAAATTCCATGATTTTCCCATGATTTCCTCAGAAAAGTTGATTTTCCACGACTTTTCCACATCTACACCCTGTAATAAGCTACATTTTGACCCCATGCAATTGAACCCCTAAAATATACATTATCCCCTAATTTGACCCCTAAACTGTACATTATCCCCTATTTTGACCCATACAGGAACCCCTAAAATGTATGTTGTTCCCTAATTGAACCCCTAAAATGTACATTGTCCCCTAATTTGACCCATACAGGAACCCCTAAAATGAATATTGTTCCCTAAAATGTACCTGCACACTTGATCTGTAGAAGGCCTGGCGTGGCTCTGATCCAGGATGTAGTAGTTGCTGTTTACAGGTAATGGGGTTCTTCCCATCAAATAAACATACTTCTCCCTGTTCAAATAAAACAAAGATTAGACAACACTGAAACATACTTCTCCCTGTATGAATAAAACACAAAGATTAGACAACACTGAAACATACTTCTCCCTGTATGAATAAAACACAAAGGTTAGACTACACTAAAACATACTTCTCCCTGTATGAATAAAACACAAAGGTTAGACAACACTAAAACATACTTCTCCCTGTATGAATAAAACACAAAGGTTAGACTACACTAAAACATACTTCTCCCTGTACGAATAAAACACAAAGGTTAGACAACACTGAAACATACTTCTCCCTGTATGAATAAAACACAAAGATTAGACTACACCGAAACATACTTCTCCCTGTATGAATAAAACACAAAGGTTAGACAACACTGAAACATACTTCTCCCTGTACGAATAAAACACAAAGATTAGACTACACTAAAACATACTTCTCCCTGTACAAATAAAACACAAAGATTAGACAACACTAAAACATACTTCTCCCTGTACGAATAAAACACAAAGGTAAGACTACACTAAAACATACTTCTCCCTGTACGAATAAAACACAAAGGTTAGACTACACTAAAACATACTTTTCCCTGTATGAATAAAACACAAAGGTTAGACTACACTAAAACATACTTCTCCCTGTATGAATAAAACACAAAGGTTAGACTACACTAAAACATACTTCTCCCTGTATGAATAAAACACAAAGGCTAGACTACACTAAAACATACTTCTCCCTGTATGAATAAAACACAAAGGTTAGACTACACTAAAACATACTTCTCCCTGTATGAATAAAACACAAAGGTTAGACTACACTAAAACATACTTCTCCCTGTATGAATAAAACACAAAGGTTAGACTACACTGAAACATACTTCTCCCTGTATGAATAAAACACAAAGGTTAGACTACACTGAAACATACTTCTCCCTGTATGAATAAAACACAAAGGTTAGACTACACTAAAACATACTTCTCCCTGTATGAATAAAACACAAAGGTTAGACTACACTAAAACATACTTCTCCCTGTACGAATAAAACACAAAGGTTAGACTACACTAAAACATACTTCTCCCTGTACGAATAAAACACAAAGGTTAGACTACACTAAAACATACTTCTCCCTGTATGAATAAAACACAAAGGTTAGACTACACTAAAACATACTTCTCCCTGTATGAATAAAACACAAAGGTTAGACTACACTAAAACATACTTCTCCCTGTATGAATAAAACACAAAGGTTAGACTACACTAAAACATACTTCTCCCTGTATGAATAAAACACAAAGGTTAGACTACACTAAAACATACTTCTCCCTGTATGAATAAAACACAAAGGTTAGACTACACTAAAACATACTTCTCCCTGTATGAATAAAACACAAAGGTTAGACTACACTAAAACATACTTCTCCCTGTATGAATAAAACACAAAGATTAGACAACACTAAAACATACTTCTCCCTGTATGAATAAAACACAAAGGTTAGACTACACTAAAACATACTTCTCCCTGTATGAATAAAACACAAAGGCTAGACTACACTAAAACATACTTCTCCCTGTATGAATAAAACACAAAGATTAGACAACACTGAAACATACTTCTCCCTGTACGCATAAAACACAAAGATTAGACTACACTAAAACATACTTCTCCCTGTATGAATAAAACACAAAGATTAGACTACACTAAAACATACTTCTCCCTGTATGAATAAAACACAAAGGTTAAACTACACTAAAACATACTTCTCCCTGTACGAATAAAACACAAAGATTAGACTACACTAAAACATACTTCTCCCTGTATGAATAAAACACAAAGATTAGACTACACTGAAACATACTTCTCCCTGTATGAATAAAACACAAAGGCTAGACTACACTAAAACATACTTCTCCCTGTATGAATAAAACACAAAGGTTAGACTACACTAAAACACACTTCTCCCTGTATGAATAAAACACAAAGGTTAGACTACACTAAAACACACTTCTCCCTGTATGAATAAAACACAAAGGTTAGACTACACTGAAACATACTTCTCCCTGTACGAATAAAACACAAAGGTTAGACTACACTAAAACATACTTCTCCCTGTATGAATAAAACACAAAGGTTAGACTACACTAAAACATACTTCTCCCTGTACGAATAAAACACAAAGGTTAGACTACACTAAAACATACTTCTCCCTGTATGAATAAAACACAAAGGTTAGACTACACTAAAACATACTTCTCCCTGTATGAATAAAACACAAAGGTTAAACTACACTAAAACATACTTCTCCCTGTACGAATAAAACACAAAGATTAGACTACACTAAAACATACTTCTCCCTGTATGAATAAAACACAAAGATTAGACTACACTAAAACATACTTCTCCCTGTATGAATAAAACACAAAGGTTAGACTACACTGAAACATACTTCTCCCTGTATGAATAAAACACAAAGGTTAGACAACACTGAAACATACTTCTCCCTGTATATATAAAACACAAAGGTTATACTACACTAAAACATACTTCTCCCTGTATGAATAAAACACAAAGGTTAGACTACACTAAAACATACTTCTCCCTGTATGAATAAAACACAAAGGTTAGACTACACTAAAACATACTTCTCCCTGTATGAATAAAACACAAAGGTTAGACTACACTAAAACATACTTCTCCCTGTATGAATAAAACACAAAGGTTAGACTACACTAAAACATACTTCTCCCTGTATGAATAAAACACAAAGATTAGACTACACTAAAACATACTTCTCCCTGTATGAATAAAACACAAAGGTTAGACTACACTAAAACATACTTCTCCCTGTATGAATAAAACACAAAGGTTAGATAACACTAAAACATACTTCTCCCTGGAAAAATAAAACAAAGGTTAGACTACACTGAAACATACTTCTCCCTGTATGAATAAAACACAAAGGTTAGACAACACTGAAACATACTTCTCCCTGTATGAATAAAACACAAAGATTAGACTACACCGAAACATACTTCTCCCTGTATGAATAAAACACAAAGGTTAGACTACACTAAAACATACTTCTCCCTGTATGAATAAAACACAAAGGTTAGACTACACTGAAACATACTTCTCCCTGTATGAATAAAACACAAAGGTTAGACTACACTGAAACATACTTCTCCCTGTATGAATAAAACACAAAGGTTAGACAACACTGAAACATACTTCTCCCTGTATGAATAAAACACAAAGATTAGACTACACCGAAACATACTTCTCCCTGTATGAATAAAACACAAAGATTAGACTACACTAAAACATACTTCTCCCTGTATGAATAAAACACAAAGATTAGACTACACTGAAACATACTTCTCCCTGTATGAATAAAACACAAAGGCTAGACTACACTAAAACATACTTCTCCCTGTATGAATAAAACACAAAGGTTAGACTACACTAAAACATACTTCTCCCTGTATGAATAAAACACAAAGGTAAGACAACACTAAAACATACTTCTCCCTGTATGAATAAAACACAAAGGTTAGACAACACTAAAACATACTTCTCCCTGTATGAATAAAACACAAAGGTAAGACTACACTAAAACATACTTCTCCCTGTATGAATAAAACACAAAGGTTAGACTACACTGAAACATACTTCTCCCTGTATGAATAAAACACAAAGGTTAGACTACACTAAAACATACTTCTCCCTGTATGAATAAAACACAAAGGTTAGACAACACTGAAACATACTTCTCCCTGTACGAATAAAACACAAAGGTTAGACTACACTAAAACATACTTCTCCCTGTATGAATAAAACACAAAGGTTAGACTACACTGAAACATACTTCTCCCTGTATGAATAAAACACAAAGGTTAGATTACACTGAAACATACTTCTCCCTGTATGAATAAAACACAAAGATTAGACTACACTGAAACATACTTCTCCCTGTATGAATAAAACACAAAGGTTAGACTACACTAAAACATACTTCTCCCTGTATGAATAAAACACAAAGATTAGACTACACTAAAACATACTTCTCCCTGTATGAATAAAACACAAAGGTTAGACTACACTAAAACATACTTCTCCCTGTATGAATAAAACACAAAGGTTAGACTACACTAAAACATACTTCTCCCTGTATGAATAAAACACAAAGGTTAGACTACACTAAAACATACTTCTCCCTGTACGAATAAAACACAAAGATTAGACTACACTAAAACATACTTCTCCCTGTATGAATAAAACACAAAGATTAGACTACACTAAAACATACTTCTCCCTGTATGAATAAAACACAAAGGTAAGACTACACTAAAACATACTTCTCCCTGTATGAATAAAACACAAAGGTTAGACTACACTAAAACATACTTCTCCCTGTATGAATAAAACACAAAGATTAGACTACACTAAAACATACTTCTCCCTGTATGAATAAAACACAAAGATTAGACTACACTAAAACATACTTCTCCCTGTATGAATAAAACACAAAGATTAGACTACACTAAAACATACTTCTCCCTGTATGAATAAAACACAAAGGTTAGACTACACTAAAACATACTTCTCCCTGTATGAATAAAACACAAAGATTAGACTACACTAAAACACACTTCTCCCTGTATGAATAAAACACAAAGGTTAGACAACACTGAAACATACTTCTCCCTGTATGAATAAAACACAAAGGTTAGACTACACTAAAACATACTTCTCCCTGTATGAATAAAACACAAAGGTTAGACTACACTAAAACATACTTCTCCCTGTATGAATAAAACACAAAGGTTAGACTACACTAAAACATACTTCTCCCTGTATGAATAAAACACAAAGGTTAGACAACACTGAAACATACTTCTCCCTGTATGAATAAAACACAAAGGTAAGACTACACTAAAACATACTTCTCCCTGTATGAATAAAACACAAAGGTTAGACAACACTGAAACATACTTCTCCCTGTATGAATAAAACACAAAGGTTAGACAACACTGAAACATACTTCTCCCTGTATGAATAAAACACAAAGGTTAGACTACACTAAAACATACTTCTCCCTGTATGAATAAAACACAAAGGTTAGACTACACTAAAACATACTTCTCCCTGTATGAATAAAACACAAAGGTTAGACTACACTAAAACATACTTCTCCCTGTATGAATAAAACACAAAGATTAGACAACACTGAAACACACTTCTCCCTGTATGAATAAAACACAAAGGTTAGACAACACTGAAACATACTTCTCCCTGTACGAATAAAACACAAAGGTTAGACTACACTGAAACATACTTCTCCCTGTATGAATAAAACACAAAGGTTAGACTACACTAAAACATACTTCTCCCTGTATGAATAAAACACAAAGGTTAGACTACACTGAAACATACTTCTCCCTGTATGAATAAAACACAAAGGTTAGACTACACTAAAACATACTTCTCCCTGTATGAATAAAACACAAAGGTTAGACTACACTAAAACATACTTCTCCCTGTATGAATAAAACACAAAGGTTAGACTACACTGAAACATACTTCTCCCTGTATGAATAAAACACAAAGATTAGACTACACTAAAACATACTTCTCCCTGTATGAATAAAACACAAAGGTTAGACAACACTGAAACATACAAGCTTCTCCCTGTACGAATAAAACACAAAGGTTAGACTACACTAAAACATACTTCTCCCTGTTCAAATAAAACACAAAGGTTAGACTACACTAAAACATACTTCTCCCTGTATGAATAAAACACAAAGGTTAGACTACACTGAAACATACTTCTCCCTGTATGAATAAAACACAAAGGTTAGACAACACTAAAACATACTTCTCCCTGTATGAATAAAACACAAAGGTTAGACTACACTAAAACATACTTCTCCCTGTATGAATAAAACACAAAGATTACACAACACTAAAACATACTTCTCCCTGTATGAATAAAACACAAAGGTTAGACTACACTAAAACATACTTCTCCCTGTATGAATAAAACACAAAGGTTAGACAACACTGAAACATACTTCTCCCTGTATGAATAAAACACAAAGGTTAGACTACACTAAAACATACTTCTCCCTGTATGAATAAAACACAAAGGTTAGACAACACTGAAACATACTTCTCCCTGTATGAATAAAACACAAAGGTTAGACTACACTAAAACATACTTCTCCCTGTTCAAATAAAACACAAAGGTTAGACTACACTAAAACATACTTCTCCCTGTATGAATAAAACACAAAGGTTAGACTACACTAAAACATACTTCTCCCTGTATGAATAAAACACAAAGGTTAGACTACACTGAAACATACTTCTCCCTGTATGAATAAAACACAAAGATTAGACTACACTAAAACATACTTCTCCCTGTATGAATAAAACACAAAGGTTAGACAACACTGAAACATACTTCTCCCTGTATGAATAAAACACAAAGGTTAGACTACACTAAAACATACTTCTCCCTGTATGAATAAAACACAAAGGTTAGACTACACTAAAACATACTTCTCCCTGTATGAATAAAACACAAAGGTTAGACTACACTAAAACATACTTCTCCCTGTATGAATAAAACACAAAGGTTAGACTACACTAAAACATACTTCTCCCTGTATGAATAAAACACAAAGATTAGACTACACTAAAACATACTTCTCCCTGTATGAATAAAACACAAAGGTTAGACTACACTAAAACATACTTCTCCCTGTATGAATAAAACACAAAGGTTAGACTACACTAAAACATACTTCTCCCTGTATGAATAAAACACAAAGATTAGACTACACTAAAACATACTTCTCCCTGTATGAATAAAACACAAAGGTTAGACTACACTAAAACATACTTCTCCCTGTATGAATAAAACACAAAGGTTAGACAACACTGAAACATACTTCTCCCTGTATGAATAAAACACAAAGGTTAGACTACACTAAAACATACTTCTCCCTGTTCAAATAAAACACAAAGGTTAGACTACACTAAAACATACTTCTCCCTGTATGAATAAAACACAAAGGTTAGACTACACTAAAACATACTTCTCCCTGTATGAATAAAACACAAAGGTTAGACTACACTAAAACATACTTCTCCCTGTTCAAATAAAACACAAAGGTTAGACTACACTAAAACATACTTCTCCCTGTATGAATAAAACACAAAGGTTAGACTACACTAAAACATACTTCTCCCTGTATGAATATAACACAAAGGTTAGACTACACTAAAACATACTTCTCCCTGTATGAATAAAACACAAAGATTAGACTACACTAAAACATACTTCTCCCTGTATGAATAAAACACAAAGGTTAGACTACACTAAAACATACTTCTCCCTGTATGAATATAACACAAAGGTTAGACTACACTAAAACAAACTTCTCCCTGTATGAATAAAACACAAAGGCTAGACTACACTAAAACATACTTCTCCCTGTATGAATAAAACACAAAGGCTAGACTACACTAAAACATACTTCTCCCTGTATGAATAAAACACAAAGGTTAGACTACACTAAAACATACTTCTCCCTGTTCAAATAAAACACAAAGGTTAGACTACACTAAAACATACTTCTCCCTGTATGAATAAAACACAAAGGTTAGACTACACTAAAACATACTTCTCCCTGTATGAATATAACACAAAGGTTAGACTACACTAAAACATACTTCTCCCTGTATGAATAAAACACAAAGGTTAGACTACACTAAAACATACTTCTCCCTGTATGAATAAAACACAAAGGTTAGACTACACTAAAACATACTTCTCCCTGTACGAATAAAACACAAAGGTTAGACTACACTAAAACATACTTCTCCCTGTATGAATAAAACACAAAGGTTAGACTACACTGAAACATACTTCTCCCTGTATGAATAAAACACAAAGATTAGACAACACTGAAACATACTTCTCCCTGTATGAATAAAACACAAAGGTAAGACTACACTAAAACACACTTCTCCCTGTATGAATAAAACACAAAGGTTAGACTACACTGAAACATACTTCTCCCTGTATGAATAAAACACAAAGGTTAGACTACACTGAAACATACTTCTCCCTGTATGAATAAAACACAAAGATTAGACAACACTGAAACATACTTCTCCCTGTATGAATAAAACACAAAGGTTAGACTACACTGAAACATACTTCTCCCTGTATGAATAAAACACAAAGGTTAGGCTACACTAAAACATACTTCTCCCTGTATGAATAAAACACAAAGGTTAGACTACACTAAAACATACTTCTCCCTGTATGAATAAAACACAAAGATTAGACAACACTGAAACATACTTCTCCCTGTATGAATAAAACACAAAGGTTAGACTACACTGAAACATACTTCTCCCTGTATGAATAAAACACAAAGGTTAGACTACACTGAAACATACTTCTCCCTATATGAATAAAACACAAAGATTAGGCAACACTAAAACATACCTCTCCCTGTATGAATAAAACACAAAGGTTAGACTACACTAAAACATACTTCTCCCTGTACGAATAAAACACAAAGGTTAGACTACACTAAAACATACTTCTCCCTGTATGAATAAAACACAAAGGTTAGACTACACTAAAACATACTTCTCCCTGTATGAATATAACACAAAGGTTAGACTACACTAAAACATACTTCTCCCTGTATGAATAAAACACAAAGGTTAGACTACACTGAAACATACTTCTCCCTGTATGAATAAAACACAAAGGTTAGACTACACTAAAACATACTTCTCCCTGTATGAATAAAACACAAAGATTAGACTACACTGAAACATACTTCTCCCTGTATGAATAAAACACAAAGGTTAGACTACACTAAAACATACTTCTCCCTGTATGAATAAAACACAAAGATTAGACTACACTAAAACATACTTCTCCCTGTATGAATAAAACACAAAGATTAGACTACACTGAAACATACTTCTCCCTGTATGAATAAAACACAAAGGTTAGACTACACTAAAACATACTTCTCCCTGTATGAATAAAACACAAAGGTTAGACTACACTAAAACATACTTCTCCCTGTATGAATAAAACACAAAGGTTAGACTACACTAAAACATACTTCTCCCTGTATGAATAAAACACAAAGGTTAGACAACACTGAAACATACAAGCTTCTCCCTGTACGAATAAAACACAAAGGTTAGACTACACTAAAACATACTTCTCCCTGTACGAATAAAACACAAAGGTAAGACTACACTAAAACATACTTCTCCCTGTATGAATAAAACACAAAGGTTAGACAACACTGAAACATACAAGCTTCTCCCTGTACGAATAAAACACAAAGGTTAGACTACACTAAAACATACTTCTCCCTGTACGAATAAAACACAAAGGTAAGACTACACTAAAACATACTTCTCCCTGTATGAATAAAACACAAAGGTTAGACTACACTAAAACATACTTCTCCCTGTATGAATAAAACACAAAGGTTAAACTACACTAAAACATACTTCTCCCTTTAGGTATTAAATATTAGGGATGTCAAAATTGACCAAATCAAGTATCCGGATATCGGGATTCAGATCGATCGTAACATTGCTATTTGATATTTACTTTTCCATTGTAACCAGTTTTTGCGGCCCTTTCCAAAAGAAAAACAACTTCAATACAAGGTCAGAGAGCACTAAAACATTTCAATACAAGGTCAGAGAGCACTAAAACATTTCAATACAAGGCCAGAGTTCACTAAAACTTTTCAATACAAGATCAGAGAGCACTAAAACATTTCAATACAAGGTCAGAGAGCACTAAAACATTTCAATACAAGGTCAGAGAGCACTAAAACATTTAAATAAAAGGTCAGATAGCACTAAAACATTTCAATACAATGTCAGAGAGCACTAAAACATTTCAATATAAGGTCAGAGAGCACTAAAACATTTCAATATAAGGTCAGAGAGCACTAAAACATTTCAATATAAGGTCAGAGAGCACTAAAACATTTCAATACAAGGTCAGAGTTCACTAAAACATTTCAATACAAGGTCAGAGAGCACTAAAACATTTCAATATAAGGTCAGAGAGCACTAAAACATTTCAATACAAGGTCAGAGAGCACTAAAACTCCTATTATAGTGGAATTATACTCCTATTTCGTTGTTAATGTTTGGTTTTCGAAGTTCATCAAACCTTGAACAAAGGTATATTTGATTCATTTTATGATCTTCTGTCTTATATTAATAACCAATAGAATAAATACATTACTTGTTTATGCATCTAAATCCTTTCTTAAATCACATTTAAATGCATCTTATGACATGTTTTGCTTTATCACTCCTATTTTGGAATTAACTAGCTTGGCAGGTATGCAATTAAATACAAGGTCAGAGTAGCATCACTTTTATACTCACCAAAAATCTGTGACATAATTCTGGGACCACCACGATTTCAGGTGAAGAATTCGCTGTAACTTGGGGCCAAGGGTTCGCTGAAATTCCTTGCTTTCTTTTTTAAGGTCCTCAATCATCTGTGATTTTTCACCATAAAGGGGTTTTAGGGATTGTATAAGTGCCTTTAACGTCTGTTTCAATGGAGGTATGGGCTGTCTGAAATAAGGGTGAAATCAATTAAGTTAAGTTACCAATTTTTGAGGGCTATTTCAAGCTGTTTAAATTTAAGAGAATTGAGGGGTGTTCATTAAATACATTTTATAGTAAAGATAATTGAGGGGTGTTCAATAAGCTTCAAAAAGGCGTTTGTGAAAGATGAAACAAAATGGTCATATAAATTTTTTTTAAATTTTAGGCTAAAACAAAGACGTTCATACAGACGTCTTTGGCTAAAAGTAGAGAATTGAGGGGTGATCAATTAATTAAATTTAAAGCTATGAGAATTGAGGGATGTTCATTTAATAAAATTTAAAATTAAGAGAATTGAGGGGTGTTCAATAAATTGAATGTAAATCTAAGAGAATTGAGGGGTGTTCATTTAATAAAATTTGAAGTTAAGAGAATTGAGGGTGTTCACTAAATTGAATTTAAATCTAAGGTAAAGAACCACTAAATGCCTCCGCGGACCAAGTGGTGATACACTCAAGTAGTCCTTAAAAAAACTTTGGTTTGCCTGTAAATGGAGATATTTCTTGACAACTGTGGAGTTGAATGATGAAATTGAGTTTAAATGGTTGGCAAATATGCATGTGGTGTAGTAAAACTGTAATATTTGTATTATTCCTCTACTTTGTTCTTGATACCAAAGTGAAAGTAGACTAGGGTAAAACCCAGAACTTATAAATCCGGACATGCGTAAAAACGGATAGACCGTGTTTGAAGGACAAAAACTTTCTTAGAAGATACATGACCCCCCTTTTTTATTGCATTATTTTTAAGCTTAACTGCCCCTCTTTACAATGATATATGTGGTCCAGGTGGCCATAGACTAAAAAAAGTTGAAAATTGGGGCCTACTATGGCGAATTTACATTGAGCTATAGAGCAAATCTATTTGGTGGTTTCTAACCTAAAGAAGGGCAAAATTCTATTAAATTAATGTTTTCATTTTTTTGCATTCAAATGTATGGAAATGCATCCCAGATAGGGTTTTGACCACTTTTATCTGTTTAAATTGTCTAAAAAAGTGAAAATTTGGATTTTTATCATGAAAATCTAGAAAATTTCAGATTTTTTTCTTCTAAAATTGACATTTTTATGCCAAAATTGACCTTATTTTAGTGTCAGACAGTGGTAATTGTGATTGAATATGAAGAATAGACACATTATTAGGAATCTAAAGCATAATTAGTGTTCAGTGAATCAGTTTTTCACAAATAAAACCCAATTTAAAATCACTATTCATAATAGTTTGCAGGCGCTGGCCAAATTTCTCCTTAAAGGCGCATATGCGTGTTTGTCATTTTTTCTAGAATCCATGCACAATTTGTCTAGAATTGATTGTTGTGTGCTGCATATACATAGTAGTATTGAAAAAAGTGCAAAAATCACTTTTATAAGTAAAACTAGGCTGTCTTAAGGTAAAGAACCACTAAATGCCTCCGCGGACCAAGTGGTGATACACTCAAGTAGTCCTTAAAAAAACTTTGGTTTGCCTGTAAATGGAGATATTTCTTGACAAATGTGGAGTTGAATGATGAAATTGAGTTTAAATGGTTGGCAAATATGCATGTGGTGTAGTAAAACTGTAATATTTGTATTATTCCTCTACTTTGTTCTTGATACCAAAGTGAAAGTAGACTAGGGTAAAACCCAGAACTTATAAATCCGGACATGCGTAAAAACGGATAGACCGTGTTTGAAGGACAAAAACTTTCTTAGAAGATACATGACCCCCCTTTTTTATTGCATTATTTTTAAGCTTAACTGCCCCTCTTTACAATGATATATGTGGTCCAGGTGGCCATAGACTAAAAAAAGTTGAAAATTGGGGCCTACTATGGCGAATTTACATTGAGCTATAGAGCAAATCTATTTGGTGGTTTCTAACCTCTAAGAGAATTGAGGGGTGTTCATTTAATACAATTTGAAGTTAAGAGAATTGAGGGTGTTCAATAAATAAAATTTAAAGCTAAGAGAATTGAGGGGTGTTCATTCAATAAAACTTGAAGTTAAGAGAATCAAGGGTGTCATTTAATGAAATTTTAAGTTAAGAGAATTGAGGGGTGTTCAAAAACTTACCTTGGAAGACTTTGTTGACATCCATAAAGTGAGGGGCTGCTTCCGCTGACTAGTTTGACCAACAACCCCCATATCACCGTGGATACTGCCTGAGTTTTAGGTTGTTCATCTGTGTAAGACAAAAAACAAACAACAATTGAAGGCGTGGCTTAGTTCAAGTTACTGTAAAATTATTTAATTTTGATGGGACGAAATTTCTTGGTTTTGGTAAAAAACAAATTCGATGGGATGTTTCAGATAATAAATACAAGGCTCAAAATTATCGTTCAATGGGATATAATTTCACGGTGAGAGGTGAACAACCAAATCCACGAAATTAAATCCCCCACGAAAATAAATGACTTTACAGTATTTAAGAATTAATTTTGAAATCATTTTTATGTGATTGAATGTTTATCAAAGCTTTTTGTATTATCCCTTGAGTATATATATATATATAATATGTTGGCTTAGAATGAGAAGGTCGTAAGTAAAAAATCAATATTCTAAGAAAACAAGAAAAACTGTCAGAAAACCTCTTTACTTTTAAATGAAAAAAAAACTCTTTGGACTTCAGTTTGGTCAACATAACAATTTCGGATATTATGAAAATAAGCCCATGAGAAGCGCCTAGTGATGCAGATTTCAAATATGTACGAGTCTTATAAGGTTGTAAGTAGTAGTTACGACCTTCTCTATTATAGACTAAGCAAGCGATATATACATCATACTTACACATCCATCCTCTATAAGACAGAAGTATTCTCAGACAGTATCGTCGTATATACAGGATCAGAATGAAGAAAATAAATCCAGCAACAAACGACGACAAGAAACTCCGAACCAGCAATGGCCAGTCTGCAAAAGAAAATTGTAAGTTTAAAAAAAAGTTAAAGTTACCAATTTTCTAAGGCTCTTTTCAGCTGATAGGCCACTCAAGCACCCTTTGACATTTAAACTTCCCCTGGTCATTGGGCTACATTTGGAAACCTGTGGTGTGGCAGCCATCAATAAAAGTTTTAAAGTGACTAAACTCCATTTCGATGAAAGGTAATAAACCCACTTTGTGCGATTATTTTTCTTCTAGATGATTAAGTCCAGATTCGTATATAAATGTATTAGGTCGGTCAAGCCAAAAAATTTTTAAGACGGCTTTTTGAAAGTTTAAGCAACTTACCAACTGGAGTTGAGTCCCTTTAAGGTTTTTAAGTCATTTTTTGTGTTCAATGAGACCACCGTAGTACTTCACAATTTGGTTAAATTTCTGACTAGATTACTGATTACCTTGGGCATAGAGAGCAGAGGCATAAGTAGAGGATCTTACATTCGTGTCTTTTATATTGAATTTATTAAAGGAGTTGGATAAAAGTGATAAAATATGAGGCTCTGCCGAAGTGTTAGCCTATGCTTTGTTCAATAAATAAAAGCAGGTTTGTGTTTATTTATTAAATTTGAATTGAAATGCCTTTGTAAATTCTCGCTGAGATTTTTAGATTCGCCTTGTCCATCGATCTGACCTCTACTGCTGATGAAAAAAATCGTGGTCGGCCATGGTTTTTTTTTGACAGCACGTATGAATACATAAAAATAGTGATTAGCCGCCTTAATTTGCATTGTTATTCTATTGCTGAGCAGTGTAATATCGTTTTTATGTAATGGGCTTTATTACACTCCCACACCATGATTTATGTGATAAAGTCAAGTATTATCTTATGCTGTACACTCAGTATAAAATGTAAAACAGTTTGTTTCTGTTTTGCATCCCCTGGGGCCTTATTCACCAACGCTGTAAGTCTTAAATTCAGACTTAGACTTAAAATTCATAATTTCTTTGCAATAAGATTTAACCACGTGAAATTTCATTTGATTACTTGTTGTTACATACTGAACATGTATACCAATTTATATCAAAATCGATACATTTATAACAATATGAGAGCGAATAGAACATTTGGCAAAATAAAGTCTAAGTCTGGATTTTTTTACTTATAACGTTGATGAATAAGGCCCCTCGTGATATTGAACACCACTAGGAAGGTGGAGTCAAGCGTGTCTATTAACCAGTTAAAGTCAAACAGAGGTTCTACTGAGGCATAATGCCCAATCCTGAAACAAAGTCATTTAATTAGTCATTAGGGCCTAAAATAAAATAATGTTTGTTTCCCCATCCCCTACCTACCCGATTAAAAAGGGCCCTACCCAAAATATTTTATTGCTCATATTGAAATATTATTTTTTTTATTAAAAATTGGAAGTGAAAATAATTTTTTGTTTGCTGGCTACTTTCTAACATGTAGTACCATTAAATTTTAGTTGCTTTTCACCTTAGAGTTAATTCTAAATTTCATTTTTTGTATGTCTATATACCATTAACTATCATACTGAAAAAAATCCAAAAAAAAATATTTACCCTACCTACCTACCCATTCTTAATCTGCTAGGGTCGGGATGGGGAAACCAAGAATATTTTAAGTTCGGCCTAGTACACAATCTAAACCCTAAACCTAAACTCAGTTCAAACACTGTTCTATAATTGCTAAAATTAAGCTGATGAAACTTCAAATGACCTTAACTTGGTCAATTCCAATTCAATTTTTTCTACATAAAAGTTAGTTCTTTCTAATGCTGCAATCCGGATTTCCGTAACTCGTTTCAGTTCACCATCAACCTTAGTCCTAACATACATTAATGAAAGACAATAAATACAAACCCGATGGAATGTGTAAACAGCTCTCTATCCAATGTAGCCATGATATGATTGGCTGAGCCATCGACCAATCAGTGATGAGTATTACAGACAATGCCCCCACAACAAATACAAGATTCCACAAGTTGGTCGGCCACATCCCATTCTTGATGGAATTTCTAAAAGAGAAATAAAAGATAATTAAGTAATTATTGGTCAAGAGAGACATGCCTTCAGGAATACACTGCTGTAATAGGTCAAGGGAGACAAGCCTTCAGGAATATACTGCTGTAATTGGTTTAAGTGTATAGAGCTATATCGGACGACATTTTTTTTTTAAATCAAAAACTGCATAACAATTATGCTTTCATATTCATTAGATCATTTTTCGCTTCAGCTTTAACAGAAACTCTCTCTGTGATTTATTGGACAGCCAAAATGTCCGTTATCATACGAAAGTGTTCTAGAACACCCTAATATGAAATTATAAGAAACGTCTATTTTTCGACGATTGAATCAATGTACACGAAACCCATCCAAAGTTTTAATTTGCAATTAAGGTAGTCTAGTATCATACTTGAAACGATGCAAGTAATTATTTTGACAATAAATGACAGTTAAAATATAGCTATATACACTTTAAGAGAGACATGCCTTCAGGAATACACTGGGAAAAGGTAGGATGATATCCTCTGTTATGTCAGTTTTTGCTCCATGAGTAAGATCTAGATAGGCCCCTTAAAGTGTATAGGGCTATATTTTAACAGTCATTTAATGTCCAGATCTTTTTCTTGGTATTGTCTGAGGCCTTTATTCTGCCTCAAAATTGGTTCCCAATTGCTGAAAAAAATTCCCAATTTCTGAAAAAAATCCCAAAAATATGAAACCAAAATCATGAAAGCCAAGTACTATTAACAAATACAGAAATGAAATCGCTGGTATCAATAAACTGGAACAGTAAAGTTCATTCTATTTTTAATACCCCTATTCAATCATGGAGCAAATTAATCCAAATTTTTGCAATTTATTCAATTAAATTGCTTCCCAATTTTGAAATTTAGCGACCCAAAATTCCCAAAAAGGGAAGAAAAAGGTCTGATGCAATAATTACTAGCATCGTGTTTAGTAAGATACTAGACTACCTTAATTGCAAATTTAAACTTCGGATGGGTTCCGTTTTTCTTTGAAACAATCCTCAAAAATAGACAATTCGTATAATTTCATATGGTGTTCTAGAACACTTTCGTATAAAAATGGACAGTTCGCATGTCCAATAAATCACAGAGAGAGTTTCTGTTAAAGCTAAAGCGAAAGATGATCTAATGGATGTGAAAGCATAATTGTTTTTCAGTTTTTGCAACTTTTTTAAAAAATATTGTTCGATACACTTTAAAACATTTGATGAAAATACCAGCATACAAATTGTGTGAACTTTGTGTAATAAGTCAGGTTATATCGCACATATAGAAATGTCTTTTTCGAAAAAGTTTTCCTTAAAACAAGAGCATGTACTCTGAAAATAATTAATTATAAAAATCGCAACACCTATAGACTAAGTATTATATTAGTGTTCACACATTATCATCAACAGTGAATTATCAAATCATCATATAAGGCCGAAAAAAATATATGTTTGTTTCCTGTAACTCTACCGACCCTCCTATTTCACCCCCTATAGCCAAACTTTTTTTATTGACATCTCCAATATATCAATTTCGTCATATTAGGGGTTTTTTGTAGACTTGAAGACAACACAAATATGAATTTATTTGTGTTTCATCTTTTAACTATTAATTATATGGTAGAGGTTGGGGCTGCAGACTAAAATCTGTGACAAAATTTGGTTGTTGGGATCAAAAAGGTAAAAAAAATCCCTACCTACCGACCCATCTTTTTTAGCATGTTACAGGAAACAAACATATATTTTTTAGGCCTCACCACCGTATTCAGGTTATCTGTGTACTCATGATAACCCGATTTGGCGATACATAAAAACTGTATAAATATTGACATAACTTTATTGTGTTCACTTAATGACCCAGGTTTTACAATTTACTGTAAAATCACTAAATATTTTGTGGGATTTGGTGGCTCACCTGTAACCAAGTTATCAATCACATCAAACAGTAATTTTGACCATTGTATTTAATTATTAACTGAAATGCAAAATCCAAGAATTTACATCCCATTGAAATTGTCTTTTTAACAAAACCACAAAATTTCGTCCCATCGATGATTTTACAGTAACATTGTTACTGTGACCTGATAAAGTGATATATTAATATCCTCATCTACAACTGTATTTTGTATCAATTGTTTTGTTATATTTGTTTTAAATTTCTTTGTATATAGATCTTTCTTTCTTTCTTCCATTTAATTTGCAGGGCCCACTCTGGGACATTATCGCAAATGTAAGAGACAGAGGTGAGATACAAGGAATCCGGGTGCGATACCCTAGCTCAATTCGAATAGATTCCTTGGTTCTTTAACGTGCCCGGTGTAAAGCATCGATACACGCGAGACTACCCCTGGGTTACCAACCAGGATCATCTCTAGTTGGGTGGGAAACACTAAATAGTGTTTCTGAAATGATCAAGTGTCCAGGCCGAGAATCGAACCCGGGACCTCTCGATCAAGAGTCAAGCGTCTTACCACTAGACCACCAGATCACGTGACGATTGTATATTATGTAGACAAGTATGTGAATCGGACGATGTACTTTGTATAAGTCCTAATAAAAAAATCTGTTCTCTCAAAGTTGGCTCTTTCATCAAATTCTAGAGTCAAATGAAAGCCCTGGTTATACTGTACATGTAGATAATTGCCGTTGAAATTGTTGGTATAGCTTGGCTATTTTGACCTGAGCCTGACCTTTATTCAAGAATATATTACAAGGTTCTTGCTTTGAATATATCAATTTCAGCAAGCAACTTGTGCGATATCGGTATTTCAAATTTGTGTTTGTATTAAATCTCTAGCGTTTCCTTGATACTCCCCAATTATGAAAACATACAATTGGTGTTGTATCGTAGGTAATATATGGACTGTTAAATTACGGTAATCAATAGGTCAGGCTCGTGTCAAATTGGCCAAGCTATAGGTGTGATATACAGTGCCAAACACTGTCTGACACTGTCTGACAACTTTACATAGGGTCAAAAGGTGCTATTTCAGGTACTGGTCCATGTAATTTTATGAAATTATATTTGACAAAAAAATTTAAAACCCCAATTTTATTTTTAACAAGAGTGCCAAAATGTCACAAAATACGCCCGTCTTGGGTGTGCTAGTGACAAAAAATATTGATTATGAAATAAAAGCCCTTATTAAGTCAAAACCTTTTTTTAGTAAAAGAAGGACCATAACCCAAGAAGGCCTGCACCGATTTGGCCTAAAAACAAACTTGGCCATGATATTATGCCAATAAGTGTTGTCACCAAGTTTGAAGACGGTCGGACAAAAACTGTCTGAGTTAGAGTACAGACAAGGCCAATTTCACAATTTTTTGGTAAAAGAAGACCAAACCCCAAGAAGGCCTGCACCGATTTGGCCTATAATCGAACTTGGCCAATATATTATGCCCATTAAGTGTTGTCACCAAGTTTGAAGACGATCAGACAAAAATTGTTTGAGTAAGAGTACAGACAAGACCAATTTAACATTTTTTTGGTAAATGAAGGACCATAACCCAAGAAGGCCTAAACCAATTTGGCCTATAATCGAACTTGGCCTAGATATTACACCCATAAGCATTGTAAGCAAGTTTAAAGACGATCGGACAAAAACTGTTTGAGTAAGAGTACTGACAAGGCCAATTTAACATTTTTTGGTAAAAGAAGGACCATAACCCAAGAAGGTCTGTACCGATTTGGCCTATAATCGAACTTGGCCTAGATATTACACCCATAAGCATTGTCACCAAGTTTGAAGACGATCGGACAAAAACTATTTGAGTAAGAGTACAGACAAGGCCAAATTTCACATTTTTTGGTAAAAGAAGGACCATAACCCAAGAAGGCCTAACCGATTTGGCCTATAATCGAACTTGGCCTAGATGTTATGCCCGTTAGTGTTGTCACCACGTTTGAAGATGATCAGACAAAAACTGTTTGAGTTAGAGTACAGACAAGACCAATTTTACATTTTCTTGGTAAATGAAGGACCATAACCCAAGAAGGCCTAAACCGATTTGGCCTATAATCGAACTTGGCCTAGATATTACACCCATAAGCATTGCAAGCAAGTTTAAAGATGATCGGACAAAAAGTATTTGAGTAAGAGTACAGACAAGGCCAATTTCACATTTTTTTGGTAAAAGAAGGACCATAACCCAAGAAGGCCTAAACCGATTTGGCCTATAATTGAACTTGGCCTAGATATTATGTCAATAAGCATTGTCAGCAAGTTTAAAGATGATCGGACAAAAAGTATTTGAGTAAGAGTACAGACAAGGCCAATTTCACATTTTTTTGGTAAAAGAAGGACCATAACCCAAGAAGGCCTCAACCGATTTGGCCTATAATTGAACTTGGCCTAGATATTATGTCAATAAGCATTGTCAGCAAGTTTGAAGACGATCGGACAAAAACTATTTGAGTGAGAGTACAGACAAGGCCAATTTCACATTTTTTTGGTAAAAGAAGGACCATAACCCAAGAAGGCCTAAACCGATTTGGCCTATAATTGAACTTGGCCTAGATATTATGTCAATAAGCATTGTCAGCAAGTTTGAAGACGATCGGACAAAAACTATTTGAGTGAGAGTACAGACAAGGCCAATTTCACATTTTTTTGGTAAAAGAAGGACCATAACCCAAGAAGGCCTAAACCGATTTGGCCTATAATTGAACTTGGCCTAGATATTATGTCAATAAGCATTGTCAGCAAGTTTGAAGACGATCGGACAAAAACTATTTGAGTGAGAGTACAGACAAGGCCAATTTCACATTTTTTTGGTAAAAGAAGGACCATAACCCAAGAAGGCCTGATCCGATTTGGCCTATAATCGAACTTGGCCTAGATATTATGCCAATAAGCATTGTCAGCAAGTTTGAAGACGATCGGACAAAAACTGTTTGAGTAAGAGTACAGACAAATTTCTGGACGCCGCCGCCCGCACGCCCGCCAAGGGTGTTCACATAATACGTCCCGTTTTTCAACGGGCGTATAAAAACCCTTTAAAACCAAAACACCCAAGTTGTGTAGGGTTTTAAATGAGAAAGTAGGGTTTATGCAAACCCTAATAATATCAACAACAGACTTTTCCTACCGTTAAATGGGTAGAAATCTTTTGGACTGTATAGTAGACCCAGCTGGGATAAAATCTGGTGAAGATACATAAATTAGACAGACAAATCTTCCCAAAAGACAGGAACTTGACAACCCTATGCAATTCTTGAGTCCAAGGGACATGTTCCAAAAGCCGGGAAATACGGATATTCGGAAATACTATGTGATTATGTGTCCCGACCCTGGGGATTTAGACAGTAAGCATTGTATCCAGGGTGGGGATTTAGAAACCAAAATATAAAAAAATTCAAATTCCCCGCGTATGCCTTGCATCCGCGTTTGTATAACAACTCAAACAAATACTTAATAAGTCCGTTAGTGACTTTGCGACCTTTGCATGTCTGGTAGTACGAAACAGCTCGAGGACGAATCGGTGGTAAATATAAACTTCATAATGATTTCACCACATCCATACAAGAAGGATTTTTCTTAAACAAACATCAACTATAATTATTAAATATATCGTAGAAAAAATGCACAAATTCAGCCAGATTTCATCAAATGACCGTCACAGCATTGACTCGACCTAACATGTTTAGTTCCGAAATGTCCGAATCTAGTTTTTCAATTTTTGTCACCCCCCTTACCTTATTCGAAAAAACCTGCGGATTGCATGGGCCCGCAATCCTAATAAGAAATCGTCTTTAGCATTTCGTCCTTCTTCGATTCGTTCAACTCTTGGTTCAGAAACAGCGCTACGTGCTTCTGCCATTGTTGACACATTAAAATAAAGAAAATTTATAAACAAACACGAAACGCCACAGAAACTGACAACGCTCTTCAAAAAGGAGGCAAATGGTTTGGTGATATCACGCCCACTTTTAGGCTCCGCCCATCGATACAATCCTAACAGCAGTTGTCTCCCCGACATAACCAACCTTGATTATTTTGATCAGCTTTACTATAGGCCTAATTGATACTCATTACTTACCACAGGTAACTGTATCGTATATTGTCTGAAAGCCAATTTAAGTGTGAAAAATCAAAGACCTAAATTTAGGTCTTTGGAAAAGTACTTAGATATTATTCAAAATGATAAAATTCGCAAATATTTAACACGATTAAGACTTGTTCACATCATGGACCGTATAGCTTCCTGCTCAGATTCATTGGAAATCGAAACAGGTATAAGAACAAATGTTAACAGAATATTCTCTATAATACACATGGTGCAGTATTTAAAGTTCCTGTTGAGTTGAGCACCTATCTACTGGGTTAAGTAGAGATTCCACATACAAGGTAAAGGTTTAGTAGGGTCCCGTTTATTGGGTTAAGTAGAGACCCCACCTACTGGGTAAGGGTTTATTAGGGTCCCGTCTACTGGGTTAAGTAGAGCCCTAGCCTATTGGGTTAAATAGAGCCTCCGCATACTGGGTAAGGGCTTATTATGGTCCCATCTACTGGGTTAAGTAGAGCCCTAGCCTATTAGGTTAAGTAGGGCCCGGCCTACTGGGTTAAGTAGAGCCTCCGCCTACTGTGTTAAGTAGGATCCGACTTGGTCGGACATTGGCTGCGTTTCATCGGTATCAGGCAATAACCGCTATTCTATAATTTCGTTGTGAAATTGGGTCATCCTGCATTTTATTCGACGGGGACTTAATTGGACTTTTAATTATTTCTTTGGCTTATGTGTGGGCATTGCTCAGTGTGGTTGTGCGGTGGTGTTTCTGATTTCTGTATTCGGCTAATTAGGTTGAGTGCTACCTTCCCTGTCTGATTTCCCCATACCCTTTTATGTAGGGTCCCGCCTACTGGGTCGCGGTTATTGCATGAGACCAAATGAAACGCAGTCAAGACACAACCAAGTTCCCCAAGCAGAAGGGGCAAACCAAAAGAATAAAAGAGGGTAATATTATAGCCTAATAGTATATCTAGCTACATGTAGTGGGAAAAAATATATGCCAAAAAACGTTTATCGTATTGACAAAACAGCTCAGTGACCCAATTAAAAGGTATCTCAATCAGCATCTCCGCAAGATACAATTGATGATAAAAAGGGTTGACGGTGGGACATTAAAAAGAGGACAGAGGAGATTAAATTTCAAGGAACAGTGGAAACAAAAATACACCGACACTGTGCAGTGCTGTTACAGGGGGGGGGGGGGGCATGGGTACTGATCAACAGATACAAATATAACAGAGTACAAATTGAAGACAACATGTATACAATTAACACAAGCCTGAAATCTCACCTGAGTGTTTGCCGAAACAGTCACTGGGCAAGAACAAAGTGACAAGACTAGAACAAGGGACAACACACCTCTAAATGACACAATATACATGTACTATTGACAGATACGAGACAGCCTATACCGGACAGCGAAATTGCAATAGGACATGTACAATAATAATAAAGTAACAGAAATGAGGGCCCTATGCCAAATATTGTTTTTGGAGTTTTCTATTTTAACTATAAAGTTGACAATACATACATAAAGCAAGGTTGTCAATGAGACTTCCGCCTTAGAACGGACAGCGGCAATTGTCACTGGGGGTTTAAACTAGTTTATGGTTCACCGAACCCCACACTTACCTCAACGACAACCTTATACGAGGGTCATTCAATAAATTCGTGGACTGGACTCGTCATTTTAATGCACATTGACACAGAGAATAACTAATTATATCACACTACACTACAGCCTTTTGGACACAAGTGCAGAAAATTGTGCACGAAACGACGAATTTTTAAAGAAAATATAGCTAAAACAAAACTATCACCTTACCGCAACCACCACACAACACAAATATATTCTGACGTCAGCGACGTTATTGACGTTTTGCTATTTCTCAAGTGGTAAACACGAAACTGAATTTTGTCATTTATATGGAATTAAACGTAACTACATGTATTTAATTTATAAATTATTAAATAAATCTACCAAATCATTTTATGTATTCAAAGTTAAGAATTAAGCTAGAAACAGTGGTTTTATGCTAAGTTGAAACGCCTCGTACATTTTGACTGGTGTTTCCTTAAATGTCCCTACGTTTGCAAATTTCGTTCGATCTCTGTACCATTTTTAATGCCATGCTGCTCATCAGGAATTTGATTTTGTCACTAAAACACTGGGACACTGAATACTGCATGTGCTCCGTTTGTTTTCATTATCACCTTATGTGTGTTTGTTGTGTATTTCCAGGACAAGTGTACGATTTAATAGTTGCGTGAATTCCCTTGCGTAAATTCATCGGCATTTTAACGTAAATGAAGACATGACAGGCATAGATAAAATACTTCTCAATTCAAACTCAAACGTGCAAACAACTTAATACTTTCACAAAATATTATGCTAATCTTGCAAAAATCTGACAAATATATGGGAATGTAAATTAATTAGTTTGGAATTTATCACTGGTTGAACTAGTTAAAATGGTACGTTACGTCGGTCGGGGGTGGTAGCGCGTTAGTTACTATGGTAATACAACGGCTCATGACATGTCACTGTGTTGCATAATCAAAGATAAATTTGTATCTACGGTAGGTAATAGATAAATGTTTATAATGATATAAGAAATTATTATTTAAATATGAATATAATAAAATGAGAACGATTATCTACGAATATACTGAATGACCCTCGTATAACAGGACAGTGCACATAAAAGTTTCCCGCCAAATGTTATGCCCCCTAACAAAAACGCCACAATGACAGGTGATAAAAGAATGTACAACAAGGAACATTATATTTACAACCCCGGTTTAGTAGCACAGAAAGTACCCAATGACCTATCCGAAGTCAGGGCAACAAGAGAGCAAAACATATAAGGGCACGACAGGATAATGTGACAGACAAGCATCAACACCTACCATCCGAAAAGGCTGAAGGTAAGGCATATTCATAGAGTCTGCATATTATCCGGTCATCGCACAATGAAATAGGGATCATAATAGCAAAACTGTCACACAGTCTATATATATATATATATATACTGTTTAGAAATTTGACGGGGAAAGCCATATATCACATGATTTTCCTTGTATACAGGTTATAGCAAGTACGCATCCGGAGCAGATTTCATGAACGTAATTTTATGCATTCTGTAATTAATTGCTAGCGTTTCTTTAATATCGTGTTTTTGTGTATTATGCAATGAAATATTTAAATCATGTCCACACATCTTATAACTACATACAGTGCAAATTTCAACTAGATATACGCTGTAAGTACTGAGATATTGGGATTTGTCTAAATGCACCGTTATAAGTGGCTCCATGTGTATAACAGCATTTTCTTTTACTTTCTACAAATGTAACATTATATCACATATGTGTCTCCGTAGCTCAGTGGTTAGTGCGCGTGCCGTCTAATCTGGCGACCCGGGTTCAAATCCGGGTGGAGGCACACATATATGCCTGCCATGTTTCAGTAGAAATAAAGCAAATAAAGGCTATGCTCGGCATCTAATTTAAAAAAAAAACACACCAAAAAACCAAACATTATATCACATATTGACGAGGGAACGTTATAAATTTGCGTAATTATTGTGACACATTTCAATTTCTTCTACAAGTCATTGAGACAAACATTAATATTACGATGCACTTAAAACCAATATTTTATGAGCCGTTCTCCGGGAAAATGCTTTTTCGACAATATGCAATTACAAAATGATGTAATTAGGAAATATCGACGGTGCCAAACCAAAATCCCGTAACTCAATCTTGGCGCGAAAACTTTTTTTGGAGCATCCGCATCTGCTAGACGTCCCACGCATTTCTGTCTTGTCGCCATATAAGTATAAAGCGGTTAGCTATTTAAATGGCGACAAGACAGAAATGCGCGGGACGTCTAGCAGATGCGGATGCTGCAAAAATAGTTTTCGCGCCAAAATTAAGTTACGGGGTTTTGGTTTGGCGCCGTCGATATGCTTGTTACAATAACGCATAAGATGTTTGGATGACTCTGAATATGGACTCTGCAAAATCAAACGTAACTTCTTCAACAGTGAAAAATTTCAAAATTATTTTCTTACCTAAAAAGCATGGAGATCGGCCCATATATAAAACATCGAATTATATTCTTACAAAGAAACAAGTATTATTTTATTGTACTATACAGTACATATATGAAAATATATGCTGTTTGAACCCACTACCGGTTCATTAACAGTTTAGAGTTAAGTATTTTAATTTAAAACACGAAATTCCACAGAAATGCAATTTTATTAAACTTCAGAAACATTCCTGCGATTATGACATTTTTCTGATAAATGAGTCTGTTTTGAGAAAATCGTAAGTCTAATAAATTTGTCAGTCGGTCGCCATTTTTGTTTACAAAAAGTCCATTTACCGATGACCGTGTATCAAAGAGGTCCAAATAACTTGGACTTCTTTGCCGTGTATGGATACAAATCCTCACATCATGTAAACAAATCACCATAAAAATGGCTGGAAAAGTCCGATGACGTCATTTGACATTTTCGGCAGTTATGCTGGATATTGACACGATCGTACGCTTCACTTTTCAAATGTATTTATTATTTCATTGAAAATACAAGGAATATGGTTATCAACAGGGTATTTTTAAGAGATTTTTTAATTTTGATATTTTATCGAAAGCTTTCTGCTCAAACGATGTTTGTTGAATTATTTACATTTGTAATGGATGTCCATCTGAAAAAAGAGCGAGTCCAAAACGAGGTTATTTGTCGTATATTCTCGGCTAAAACGGTATTAAGTATGCAACGGTAATTGGTTGGGTGAGTATTAATCTTATCATTATCGGTGAAATTCATACATTCTCTGTGGGTCTAGGATTACGGTACCGTAATCCTAGTCACTGCCTTCGCAATAGTATCTGTGTTGCATATGCATAAAGATCCTCCCCCTCTGGCATGTTTCAATTATACGTGAGATGATCAAAAAGAAATGAGACAAATGCTCTCATTTTTAAAGTTAACGTATCTCAGCTATGAAAATGTCATGCTAATTTTGCTGTATTTAATGCCGATGTTTACGTACAAAATACAATGTTCTACAATAACTAGTTCTTTATTACTGCAACGTCAAATATATGGTGTCGCGCTACGTCGCCGCACATCAAAACGGCGCCATTTTTCGTCATACGGTATGGAAAACCATTCGACTTATATTTTTATTGAATATTCCTCTAATATGTATGAAATTAACTGGACGTGACGCTATCACATTGAATGACTGGAAAATAAAACGTTTTTGGTGTAGGTGTGTACGTTTATAATATATGACGTAAAAACTAACAGTAGCTACTTGAAAACTACGCGACATTTCGGCAAAAAATCACTTTTAAAAATATACAGTTTTTCTATAAACTAAGCAAAAATTTAAAAAAAGGAAACAAGCACCTGAAGATAAGTCTGTAAGACGTATACTTATGTATCGTTGGTAGGAAAGGGTTTTTGGCGGGAAAGAAACTATTATATCAAGCAGAAATCAGAAAAGCATTAGATGAGCTGTCAGTTTAAATTGTCGCTCAATTGACGGACGTCGTACACAAGAGCCGTCTTTAGAATGAAAATGATCGAATAATTATTCAACATTTTCTTTATATTTTATAACAACTGAATTGCTTTTAGTCAAAAGCAAACTTCTTGTAAATAAACACAGAACTATAAGTAAATTTATCCAATAGTTTTAGATACATAGGCGTTTATTCTGATGAATCAGACGTTCTAATAGTTATCAATTTACGTACGTGACGTCATTGACGTC
The DNA here is from genome assembly GCA_963678985.1 of Spisula subtruncata. Lineage (NCBI taxonomy): Eukaryota > Metazoa > Mollusca > Bivalvia > Venerida > Mactridae > Spisula > Spisula subtruncata. The sequence goes on along the minus strand of OY787677.1, from coordinate 30,797,231 downwards.
GTTAATTTAGGGTTAACGCATGCTTTTTCGAGCTAATACATCTGCAGAGTCCCGAGGGACGGTTGGTGCCCAAGTCCGTCAGGGCGAGGGCACCAACACTCCCGAGGGACTCTGCAGATGCAATAGCACGAAAAAGCATGCGTAAACGCTATTATAGCATAAAAACAACAATTTATTAGAATGTTTTTCAAAATTATGACATTTTGGCAGGGCATTTTGGATGACGTCGGGAAAACAAACGCGACGTCGCTTAGCGAACGTTACGTCACATACAAGTTTTAGTTATGAGCGTCGACTTCCGGTATCGGCAAATACATGTACCAAGAAAGCAGTGACATTGGGGGTTAGTTTACGCTTATTATTTTACTATTATAGAAAATTGATTAGTAGTTACAATAAGAATGTAAATTACAGTTCATTTAACGCTGTCAATCGTTTATATTCGTCGGCTGGGTCTTGAAATGAGCATACTTAAAACTGAACACCAACAGAGCGTGTGCGCGAGAATCTTTACAATAACGTACCTTTTTCCCAGTTTAAGTATGAGCAAAATCACCGTTTTATGCTATAATGTGCGTCGAGTCGCAGTACCAAAGGTTGCAAAATAATGGATATCTCTGTCAGTTACGGATGAAAACTTATGAAACGCTGCAGACGGAGAGAGGGTACATATTGTATTTAAAATAAAATCTTATTTTATTGATATCACGAAGAATATTCATTTTAGAGCGTTGGTCTCATTATTTTTTGATCACCACGTACAACATAATTAATGTCAATATACAAGGCAATATACAACGTGATTAGGTGTCAAATAGGATACCGGAGAATACTGGGAGATACCGGCCTTTTGTATTCTTCCGCGACATTTCCCCAAGGGAAACAACTCAGATTTGGACCAAGTCAGCAAATTGTTTTTTACGTTGAGATTTTTAGTAATCTGGACGTGACATTCAATATGGACTAACTCTAACCTTGTATCATCCATTGTTACTCGTTTCACGATTGCCAAACTATTCATAAAGTAAATAATTCAACATTTATTGTGATAGAAACAAAGTGTAGTAATATCCGGACACGCATAGTGGGCGGACATCACAGGTTCGCGCCAACTTAATTGGTGAGTTTTCCGTTCTTTCTTATTGTTTTGTTTTATTTCTTGGTTTTGTTATGAACCTCGGTATAAAATCCATAACTGTCGAACAGGCTACTCTGAGTTTGAGTGAAAAAACTGAAACATTCAATGATTCATCAGTGAATGCAAATCTGAACCTGACTTCCTTGTAGTGTATACAGGCATCCCCTACATGCATAGTCCAAGCTTCTTAGACGTTGATTATTCAATTTCATCAACGTCAGTATCAATAAAAGTCCCGAAATTGGGCCACTTCACAATCCAAAATTCAAGTTTCACAAAGTTCATAAATGCCACTTTCACAATTGAAACCTCTTGCACTGGCCCCAAATTATCCAACATTTAAAATATTCACACACCTTGTATAATGAGATCTAATTGGTTCATATTCACACACCTTGTATAATGCGATCTAATTGGTTCATATTGACACACCTTGTATGATGAGATCTAATTGGTAAATATTCACACATCTTGTATGGTGAGATCTAATTGGTTCATATTGACACATCTTGTATGATGAGATCTAATTGGTTCATATTGCCCCACCTTGTATAATGAGATCTAATTGGTTCATATTGACGCACCTTGTATAATGAGATCTAATTGGTAAATATTGACGCACCTTGTATGGTGAGATCTAATTGGTTCATATTGCCACACCTTGTATAATGAGATCTAATTGGTTCATATTGACACACCTTGTATAATGAGATCTAATTGGTACACATTGACACACTTTGTATAATGAGATCTAATTGGTTAATATTGACACACCTTGTATGGTGAGACCTTATTGGTTCATATTCACACATCTTGTATAATGAGATCTAATTGGTCCATATTGACACACCTTGTATAATGAGATCTAATTGGTTCATATTGACGCACCTTGTATAATGAGATCTAATTGGTTCATATTGACACACCTTGTATGGTGAGATCTAATTGGTCCATATTGACACACCTTTAAGGTGAGATCTAATTGGTGCATATTAAAACATCTTGTATAATGAGATCTAATTGGTTCACATTGACACACTTTGTATAATGAGATCTAATTGGTTCATATTGACAAACCTTGTATAATGAGATCTAATTGGTTCACATTGACACACCTTGCATGGTGAGATCTAATTGGTTCATATTGACACACCTTGTATAATGAGATCTAATTGGTTCATATTGACACACCTTGTATGGTGAGATCTAATTGGTTCATATTGACACACCTTGTATAGTGAGATCTAATTGGTTCATATTGACACACCTTGTATAATGAGATATAATTGGTTCATATTGACACACCTTGTATGGTGAGATCTAATTGGTTCATATTGACACATCTTGTATAATGAGATCTAATTGTTGCATATTGACACACCTTGTATAATGAGATCTAATTGGTTCATATTGACACACCTTGCATAATGAGATCTAATTGGTCAATATTGACACACACCTTGTATAATGAAATCTAATTGGTCAATATTGACACACATCTTGTATAATGAGATCTAATTGGTCCATATTGACATACCTTGTATAATGAGATCTAATTGGTTCATGTTGACACAACTTGTATAATGAGATCTAATTGGTTCATATTGACATGCCTTGTAAAATGAGATCTAATTGGTTCATATTGACACACCTTGTATAATGAGATCTAATTGGTTCATATTAACACACCCTGTATAATGAGATCTAATTGGTTCATATTAACACACCCTGTATAATGAGATCTAATTGGTTCATATTGAGACACCTTGTATAATGAGATCTAATTGGTTCATATTGAGACACCTTGTATAATGAGATCTAATAGGTTCATATTGACATGCATCTTGTATAATGAGATCTAGTTGGTTTATATTAACACACCTTGTATTATGAGATCTAATTGGTAAATATTGACAGACCTTGTATGGTGAGATCTAATTGGTCCATATTGACACACCTTGTATGTTGAGATCTAATTGGTGCATATTGACACATCTTGTATAATGAGATCTAATTGGTTTATATTGACATACCTTGTATAATGAGATCTAATTGGTTCATATTGACATACCTTGTATAATGAGATCTAATTGGTCCATATTGACACACCTTGTATGGTGAGATCTAATTGGTTCATATTGACACATCTTGTATAGTGAGATCTAATTGGTCCATATTGACACACCTTGCATGGTGAGATCTTATTGGTCCATTTTGACACTACTTGTATGGTGAGATCTAATTGGTTCAAATTGACACACCTTGTATAATGAGATCTAATTGGTTCATATTGACACACCTTGTATAATGAGATCTAATTGGTTCATATTGATACACCTTGTATAATGAGATCTAATTGGTCCATATTGACACACCTTGTATAATGAGATCTAATTGGTTCATATTAACACACCTTGTATAATGAGATCTAATTGGTTCATATTGACACACCTTGTATAATGAGATCTGATTGGTTCATATTGACACATCTTGTATAATGAGATCTAATTGGTTCATATTGACACACCTTGTATAATGAGATCTGATTGGTTCATATTGACACACCTTGTATAATGAGATCTAATTGGTTCATATTGACACACCTTGTATAATGAGATCTGATTGGTTCATATTGACACACCTTGTATAATGAGATCTAATTGGTTCATATTGACACACCTTGTATAATGAGATCTAATTGGTTCATATTGACACACCTTGTATAATGAGATCTAATTGGTTCATATTGACACACCTTGTATAATGAGATCTAATTGGTTCATATTGACACATCTTGTATAATGAGATCTAATTGGTTCATATTCACCCACCTTGTATAATGAGATCTAATTGGTTCATTTTGACACACACCTTGTATAATGAGATCTAATTGGTTCATATTGAAGCACCTAATATAATGAGATCTAATTGGTGACACACCTTTATAATATATTTCAGGGTAAAAGAGTTTGATGTAACAAGTATTCAACAATGGATAATTTCTTATCAGAGGTGAAGAAAAATTTGGTAAGTGATATTTGTACTGGCCCAAATTTCATGAGAAACTTTTAAAAGTTATTGCTCAGCTGAGACTGCTATTGGGACAAAATTTCGTGGTTTTGTTAAAAAAGACAATTTCGTTGGGACTTGAATTTGTGGTTTTCAGCATTTCAGGTAATAAAACAAGGGTCAAAATTAATGTTCGTTGGGATTAAAGTTTGTGGTTGAGGTGAACCACAAAATCCACAAAATTTACCCCCCAGGAAAATTAATGATTTTACAGTATATGACTTCAATTACTGTCTTGTGCCGTAGACTGATACCTGTAACTGTGTATTTATAGCTTAATAATGTAAGACGGTAATTTTTGTATGAATAGTTCATGGAAATCCAACACCAGGGCCCTAGCTGCACTATAGGGGAAGGGGCCCGGGGGCCCTCAGGTAGGGGAATTTCGCGTCATTTTGAAGAAAAAGGGGAATTTAGGGGATTTTTTAAAAACTACCTTATAACCATGCACTTAACATTTAAAGCTTAAAATAGCTATATTTCAATATTATGTACATGAATGCACACATCAAAGGTTCGACTAAAAATTTTTTTTTTTTTTTTTGGAGGGGAATTTTTATCAAAAATAGGGGAAAAAAGTATATTATTTCAGGAGGGGACTGGGGCCGAATTTAAGCCCCAAAAAACGTAAAATGAGTGCCCTGGTGTAACACTAATATAATACTTTAGATGGATGTGCCATACATGCCAGATCTCCTGCATCATGCGTAAGTCTCCAGTATTTGAGACCCTACAGTACTTCTGCATGTCAGATCTAAAGCACAATATCACATTTATCAAATCTCATGCATTTCTTGGAAAACTGAAACCTGATGATTTTTTTTATTTATGAAAATGATGACATATATTAGTAATAGTTTGAATTGCTTCATGGAACTGGCATGGTATTGCCTTACAAGTTAAAGTGTATATATAGCTATATTCTAATTGCAGGGATTTCCCTGATACAGGTTTTCTGCGTCCCTGACGCAACTCTGTGGCTTGGGACCCTCATTTTTGCATTACTGTGCATTCTTGGGACCCCCAATAGGATCCCTCGAATAGACATTTTTATTTCAGATAGAACTTTTTTTTTCTTCTGCTGTTTATTGCACTAAGTCTTGTGGTGCATTGGGCAATCTGCTTTTGCTGTTTTATTTATTTATAAATTTGATACTCACTAATAATGAGCTTGAAATGCATTAATGTATAGTGAAGGGACCCCCAAAATTTCTCAGGAACTCCCTAAATATAAATTTTAAGGGTCCTGCGACCCTCGTATGAAAAATCCTACGGAAAACCCTGCTAACAGTCATTCAATGTCAAGATAATTACTTGCGTCGTTTTAAGTATGATACTAGACTACCTTAATTGCAAATTAAAACTTTGGATGGGTTCCGTGTACTTTGATTAAATCGTCAAAAAAAGACGATTCTAATAGTTTCATAGGGTGTTTTAGAACACTTTCGTATGAAAATGGACAATTCGCATATCCAATAAATCACAGAGAGAGTTTCTGTTAAAACTGAAGCGAAAAATTATCTAATGGATATGAAAGCATAATTGTTTTAGAGTTTTTTAACTTTTTTAAAAAAATTCTTCCGATATAGCTCTATACACTTTAAATTAGTGAAAACTGCTTAAAAACTTTATTTATGGAAGTTTTAAGTTTGAACTAGGAAAATCTCCTGCATTTCCAACACTAATCTCTCACAAAGGGTTCTGCAAAACTTGGCATGTATGGGATGTGTGCATATGGAATAACGGCCTAGAACAAGCCACATGACAGATGACAACACTATCCATGTATGATATCAATAAGGCCAGTTTTATCAAATTACTATCGCTTTACATAAAATCAGTCCAGGTTTGAATTTGCATAAAAACTGAAGACCAGGAAAATGCTCCAGCTTGGCATATTTGGTTACCTTAGCTTCCATAGACCTTAGCTTCCATAGACCTTAGCTTCCATAGACGTTAGCTTCCATAGACCTTAGCTTCCATAAACCATAGCTTCCATAGACCATAGACCTTAGCTTCCATAGACCATAGACCTTAGCTTCCATAGACCATAGACCTTAGCTTCCATAGACCATAGACCTTAGCTTCCATAGACCTTAGCTTCCATAGACCTTAGCTTCCATAGACCATAGACCTTAGCTTCCATAGACCATAGACCTTAGCTTCCATAGACCTTAGCTTCCATAGACCATAGACCTTAGCTTCCATAGACCATAGACCTTAGCTTCCATAGACCTTAGCTTCCATAGACCTTAGCTTCCATAGACCTTAGCTTACATAGACCTTAGCTTCAATAGACCTTAGCTTCCATAGACCTTAGTTTCCTTAGACCTTAGCTTCCATAGACCTTAGTTTCCTTAGACCTAGCTTAGCTTCCATAGATTTAAGCATGGCATGCTGTAACAGTAATCATACATAGCATATGTTTTATAAAATTAAATTGCATACATACAATTTCAAGTCACATTATGAATATCAAGCTTTATTATTTGCTTTCAATGAATTATGGTGATTTTCAGTGAAACAACAATGACAAATAACAGTGAAATTATTGTTTTGTTATTTTCACTGTTTTGGAGCTGGTTCCAGCATCATGCAGAAAAAGAAACGCAATGTCAACAGCGCCAGGCTTCAAAACATGCGTTACATCATTGTGACATCATAAATTTTTTTTATGACCTTTTTAATTCAACGTAATTTTTCCAATTTAGCCAACTACTGTACTGTTTTACAAAAAAATGAAACAAATAATAAACAGATAATTTGTTGATTTTTGGTGAAAGATCTTATTTTATTTCACTCGTGATCACAGAAAATTATACATAAAATACTGATTTCTGTGATCACTCGGTGAAATAAAATTCGATCTTACACTAAAATCAACAAATATCCCCTATAAATTTGAGCATTAAATCATTATTGAAGGGATTATGATTTTTTTAACATTTTCTGTAATATTTAATATTTTGATCATCCCTTGTACGTGCATATTAATTTTTTGTTGTATTTCTGTTTATTCAGGAGAATGTGTCAAACTATAGCCGTGTTCATGTTGTCCTCGGTAACGAGTCATGTGATCTGGACTCGGCTGTTTCAGCTGTAACCTACGCATTCTATCTTCATACTGTAAGTATACACTGACTTTTTATTCCCCAACATCCTCCGATGCAGAGGCATATCGATGGCTTAGTATTAGAAGGTCGTAACTACCAAATCGATATTTTGAGAAAACACGGGAAAACTGTCTGACATTTACTCTTTACTTATGGTAAAACAAACTTTTACAACTTTATTTTGGTTAACATGACAAGTTCAGATTTTTATGAAAATGGGCTCATAAGGTGCGCCTTGTGATGCTTATTCTAAATATGTATGAATCATAAAAGGTCGTAAGTGGCACTTACAACCTTCTAATTCTAAGCCATTGATATCACTGGCTTAAAATGAGAAGGTCGTAAGTAATAAGACTAATGCATATATCGAGGGCTCAGTGCAAAACTATGGTAACTACATTGATTTATAGAGGCACATACCATAGTTTTGCGCTGAGCCCTCGATATATTTAAAATCAGCATTACTAGACGCTTCTTTTGAGCCAGTTTTTGAATGTAAATCATAACTTGTTGTCATGTTGACCAAAATTTTAATGTCTACTGTAATCTTCATACTAATGCATAATGTTTTGAACTCTTTCATGGCTGCTTAATTTCACGAGCGAGCCCTACTAAATTAAATCACACAAATAATAGTAATTATACCTTGGTTTATATCAGCCTCTCCACAGATGCACTCTATAGTTTAAATGTCTCCTGCAACCTCCGTATTAATGTTTTGAATTCTTTAAATGGCTGCTTAATTTCACAAATTTCTACCCCCTGGCGAGCCCTTACTAAATTAAATCACACAAATTAATTTCTTGGTTAAAATCAACCTCTCCAGAGAGGCACTCTATTGAGCAACATCCTCTAGTCTATATAAAAACACCTTCAGAATTTCCTATCAAAGTCAATATTTAGGATAAAATTAACCTCTGTTGAGCGACCAACTCTTAAAAATGATCAATGTACATATTGCTTCAAGGCAGCTAAAATATAGCTCTGAGCTTTAAAGATTACTGTTAACCAAATTTTAAACTTATTTCATTTTTTTTCAGAAATATCAAAGGGAAGTTACTCCTGATGTGCCAACAAGGGAGACAACTCTTACTGTCCCTGTACTGAATATACGTGAGAACCAATATCGTCTACGTACAGAGACAACACATTTCTTTCAGAAACATAATATCCAAGCTTCACATCTGATATTCAAGGTACATAATCCTACGATATAAATATATAATTCCCATTAATTGAGAAAAACGTTATTTATAAGTCCCATTAATTGAGAAAAACGTTATTTATAAGTCCCATTAATTGAGAAAAAAACATTATTTATAAGTCCCATTAATTGAGAAAAAAACATTATTTATAAGTCCCATTAATTGAGAAAAACGTTATTTGTAAGTCCCATTAATTGAGAAAAACGTTATTTATAAGTCCCATTTATTGAGAAATACGTTATTTATAAGTCCCATTAATTGAGAAAAAACAACATTATTTATAAGTCCCATTAATTGAGAAAAACATTATTTATAAGTCCCATTAATTGAGAAAAACATTATTTATAAGTCCCATTAATTGAGAAAAACATTATTTATAAGTCCCATTAATTGAGAAAAACATTATTTATAAGTCCCATTAATTGAGAAAAACCTGTCTGAAAAGGCCAATTATAAATATTGTTATAATAAGTGTGACGGCATACAGTGCCCACCAAAAATATGAATACACTTTTTGACATATGCAGAATTATAATTGGTTTAATTATTCCATATCTTTTGGTCAGACGGTAACAATGTTTGCAATTTCTGAAAAAACAGTTAATGAAGGAGTAAAAAATGTGACAGATAGAAAGATTAACATTTTCTGATCTAAAAATAAACTATGGGGTTCAAGGGGCTGAATTTGCCATATTATATGATCATGTTGTCGTTCAAAGCTGGCAAAGAAACTTAATATTTTCCATTTAGGGTACCAATCAATGTATTGTCTTTACACTAAATAAAAAAAAATATTCCTGGTTTTCAAAAACATTGTTGCTTCTCTGTTCTGCAAGTAGTGTTATACAGGCAAGTAAATGGGGGAAAACCACCTGTATTCATATTTTTGGTGGGCACAGTATAGCAATGATGATATCCATCCATCTGTACATATATATGTATATTATTCCAGTGTTATTGGTTACATACTTTCAGGGACCAGATTTAAGCGTCATCTGTTTTAAGGGCCCTCTGTTTTAAGGGTCCTGTGTTTTAAGGGTATCTACTGTTTTAAGGAGTCATCTGTTTTAAGGGTCGTGTGTTTTAAGGGTATCTTCTGTTTTAAGGAGTCATCTGTTTTAAGGGTCCTGTGTTTTAAGGGTATCTCCTGTTTTAAGGAGTCATCTGTTTTAAGGGTCCTGTGTTTTAAGGGTATCTCCTGTTTTAAGGAGTCATCTGTTTTAAGGGTCCTGTGTTTTAAGGGTATCCCCTGTTTTAAGGAGTCATCTGTTTTAAGGGTCCTGTGTTTTAAGGGTATCTCCTGTTTTAAGGAGTCATCTGTTTTAAGGGTCCTGTGTTTTAAGGGTATCTCCTGTTTTAAGGAGTCATCTGTTTTAAGGAGTCATCTGTTTTAAGGGTCCTGTGTTTTAAGGGTATCTCCTGTTTTAAGGAGTCATCTGTTTTAAGGGTCCTGTGTTTTAAGGGTATCTCCTGTTTTAAGGAGTCATCTGTTTTAAGGGTCCTGTGTTTTAAGGGTATCTCCTGTTTTAAGGAGTCATCTGTTTTTAGGGTATCATTTGCTTTTAAGGGTCCTGTGTTTTAAGGGTCCTGTGTTTTAAGAGTATCTCCTGTTTAAGGAGTCATCTGTTTGAAGGAGTCATCTGTTTTTAGGGTATCATTTGCTTTTAAGGGTCCTGTGTTTTAAGGGTCCTGTGTTTTAAGAGTATCTCCTGTTTAAGGAGTCATCTGTTTGAAGGAGTCATCTGTTTTTAGGGTATCACTTGTTTAAGGGGGTCATTTGCTTTTAAGGGATCACATTGCTTTGGTTAGTCAGCTTCTGAAAACTATTTACTGTAAAATCATTTAATTTCGTTGGAGCGAAATTTTGTGGTTTTGGTAAAAAAGACAATTTCGTTGGCACTTGAATTCGTGGATTTTGCATTTTAGGTAACAAAACAAGGGTCAAAATCAATGTTCGTTTGGGATTAAAGTTCATGGTTGAAGTGAACCACGAAATCCACGAAATTTAATCCCCCACGAAAATTAATGATTTTACAGTATTACAGGAGAACAGAAAGTGAGATAATAAAAAAAAAAGTTAAGTTACCAATTTTCTAGGGCTCTTTTCAACTGTTAGGCCGCTCAAGCACCCTTTGACATTTTAACTCCCCTGGTCATTGGGCTACATATGGAAACCTACACTCGTGTCTCCCTGGGGAGACTATTTCTCTCCTGTGGTGTGGCAGCCAACATCGATCTGCGGCGCCCAGGAATAGACACTGACCTCACAGGTACCATTTTACACCATGGTGGAGTGGAGCTGTTGGTCTTGCTCAGAGATTTTGACCAGTGGTCCAGAGGGGGATCGAACCCGGGACCTCTCGATCCCGAAGCGCGCGCCCTACCTCTAGGCCACCGCTCCCCACTAATAACTGTAGAATCATTCATTTTTGTGGAGGATTAAATTTCGTGGATTTCGTGGTTCACCTTTAACCAGAAAATTAAATCCCATCAAACATTAATATTTACCCTTGTGTTTATTATCTGAAATACAAAATCCATGAATTAAGGTCCCATAGAAATTGGCCTTTTTACCAAAACCACGAAATTTCGTCCCAACGAAATGAAATGATTTTGCAGTATATGGACGTGTGCTCAAGTAGCAGTTTTGTAACAGACACAGATGTTGGATGTCTGCAAGGTTGCCATGGTAACGGTGGAATTTAATTAGTAGAAACATCTTGACCATAATGAGTACTCTCTGGAGTTTCCTAATTTCTGACGGATAAATATTTGATTAACGAGACAATTTAGTAACACGATATATAAAAAATATTTTGTACACGCCATTCAAGAGGTCTTTTTTCGATCTCATGGATTATTAGAGACTGAAGTGGGGGCATTACTGTAAAATCATTTAATTTCGATGGGATGAAATTTTATGGTTTTGGTACAAAATACTATTTCGATGGGACATAAATATGACATTTTGCATTTCAGGTAATAAATACAAGGGTAAAAATTATTGTTTGGTGGGTTCTGATTTCTTGGCTGCAGGTGAACCATAAAATCCATGAAATTTATTCCCCCTCAAAAATTAATGATTTTACAGTATTTGATAGATGCGAGGCTTTTGAATTACATTGATGTTTGGTACATCATAATAAATGCCACTTTGAATCCTCATCATTCTAATGTAAAATCATTAATTTTCGTTGGGTATTAACTTTCGTGACTTTGGTGGTTCACCTTTAACAACGAAACCAAATCCCATCAAACAATAATTTTGACCCTCGTATTTATTACCTGAAATACAAAATCCATGAATTATTGTCCCATCAAAAAGGTCTTTTTTACCCAAACCATGAAAATTAAATGATTTTACAGTATTCATTGGATCTAACCATCACATTATATTTTTGTCAACAACTTTTGAGTTTCTTTGGGGAGAAGGGGAATAACTACATTTGAGTTTGTGGGGAGGGGGGTAATTTTACATTTGAGTTTGTGAAGGGAGTAACTTTACATTTGAGTTTGTGTGGGGGGGGGGGAGTAGCCAGAGGCTGGTTTAATACAATTTCCCGAACTTGTTCAATTGACAACAAGTGATAGATAACAACTTAAAATAAAAGTAAAAAATGCGATTAGCTCAGTATGGTAGAAGGCGTGTCTATATTGACCAATGAGAGCTCACTTTGGTAGAAGGCGTGTCAATATTGACCAATGAGAGCTCACTTTGGTAGAAGGTGTGTCAATATTGACCAATGAGAGCTCACATTGGTAGAAGGTGTGTCAATATTGACCAATGAGAGGTCACTTTTGTAGAAGGTGTGTCAATATTGACCAATTAGAGCTGAATAAATTTTAATTCTATTCCACAGGATCAGATAGACCTTGAGAGTGTGTATAAAGATGACAGACTGGTCATTACTCTGGTTGATCATAACATACTGACCGGCGAGTTTGTTAGGTATGAGGATAAAGTTATAGAAGTGGTCGACCATCGTCCGCAGGAGAGGGACAATGATGACAGGTATTGTCTCACTTTTAGCTTTAATTTTAGGGGTGTCATACCTAAAATGTTAAGCTTTAATTTTAGGAATGTCTTGTTTTAAATGTTTATGCTTAATTTTTGTGGTGTCATGCCAGAAATGTTTCGATTAAATTTAACATTTAGCTTCAATTTAAGGGGTGTAATGCCTAAAAGGTTTATTTTGATACTTTTTAGGGGTGTCTTGCCTAAAATATTGAACTTTAATTTTAAGGGGTGTCATGCCTCAAATGTTTAGTTTAATTTTTAGGGGTTTCATGCCGGAAATGTATCGCTTAATTTTAATGGGTGTCAAGTCTCAAATATTTATTTTTATGTTTTAGGGGTGTCTTGCCTTAAATGTTTTGCTATAATTTTAGATGTGTCATGCCAGAAATGTTTAACTTTAAGTTTTTGGTGTTTCATGCCCTGTTTGTGTTTAAGTTAAACTTGCAATTGGAATAATTTTAATTTTTTAATCATGCTTTTTAGTCATTGACTAATGTCAGAACTTTGATTAGACATTGAGTATTAACAGCGAATAGTAACATGTACATTGTCTAACGGTTATAGTGATTTGTGACTCTAAGTATATAACACTGATCTTTCATCTTAAACAGTTGTTCATTGGTTTGGACATAATTTTGTTATCTATGGGTCAGTTACTAGATGATCTGTTGGTCACATGGCTGTAATCAGGGTGGACTTAATATTGAAACCCTGAAAATCTTAACATTAAATCCCATGCAACACAATATGTTTCAACTATTTAAGTTTTTATGCCCCTGTTTCGATAGATCGGGAGGCTAAAGTGATTCACCCGTCCGTTCGTCCGTCTGGCCTGGTTAACCCAAATTGACCGTTTCTTCTAGCATTAATATGGCTTGCTACAAAGCTTTCATACTTGCATGGATGTTGTATATGACCACTCTCCACTTTTGTACTTAGACTTATTGAAATGGCTTCCACGGGGCATAAGCGTTTATTGAACGCAGTCTTGTTTAAGGTAGGGCTTGTTCTCAGCTGAGCCAAGATAAGACCATACATGCCATATCTCCTGCATCATGCAGGAGTCGCCTGCTTTTGAGGCTCTACTCCTGCATGATTTTCGGCAAATTGATAAAATCTCCTGCATTTCTTGTAATACTGGAACCTTGAAATTTTGGGTTTGCATGATGAAAATGAAAACAAACTTTAATTTAAATAGCTTTATGTAGCATGCATGATAATTCCTACATGTAAAATAAGTGAAATCTGCATATTAACTTCATATTAAGTTCATTTATTTAAGTTTAAAGTTTGAGCAAGAAAAATCTCCAGCATTTCATTGAAATCTCCTGTATTTCCATCACCAATCTCCTGTATAGGCTTCAGGGTACTGTTTCATCAAAGCATTTACAAAATCGTAAACTAACGTTCAAATTTAAATTCTTCATACTTCTTTATTAGGGGGAATATGGTATGGTATATATATTCTATATGTAAGATAACACCCTATGTTTATACAAGTCATAAGTCATGCTCGTAGTTTCTCAGAGTTAATTGGATTTAAATTGAAACTATTTAAAGGTATGTTTTATGTTCTAGTTTGATTAGTCAATTGTTGAACAACAAGTGTTTTTACCAGATTATAACTTGTGAATTGCTCGCACTTTTCTGTCCAACATCAGGGTTCTTTTCTTAAAAAGTCAAAAACATTATAATGATTATTATGGTCAATAATGGACACCTGTGAAAATAATTACAAGCTCATTGATACTGCATAATAAGTTGATAACAATGCCAAGTAGAATGGGAAAAAAACAAGTTCTTTAACAGTACAACCTCTGTTGACCAACATCCTGTGAGAGCAAATAATGGTCATTGTTTAGAGGTTGTTGCTCTGCAAAGGTTAAATTGATAGTTGATATGAGCTAAGGAAAATTCTGATGTTTTTGTAGAGATTTTTACTATACAGTGCTTTAACATATAGTAAACCAGAAATGTTAAATGTGTTGTTATAGAGATTGTTGCTCTACAGAGGTCAAATTGATAGTTTCTAATTATGATCTCAGGAAAAGTTTGAAGTCGTTGTAATGGAGAGGTTGTGGTTCTGGAGAGGTGGACTGGTGCCAGAACTTTTTCCCAACTATTTCTTGATTGGTAGCCAAACCAATAATAATTTAGTGCTGTCTGAAACTCTGGCAATATCACAATTTTAGGATGTATAAGGGTTGTCCCATTAAATCGGAAAATTAGGTTTTTCAAACATTTGTGACGACCCCTAGTATTTGTATATTTGTATGCAAACATTGAATGATAAAAACTTTGAGTACATGTGTCAGTGAGATGAAGTTTGATTACAGAACTTACTGTAAATCAAGAAATTATTTTGCGTGATTAAATCTCGTGAAGTTTGCGAGTGATAAAAAGTCGTGAAATTAAGTAGCTGCAGAAGTGTTCGAAACATTAATATGGACATCATGGAAGACTTAAAATTGTTAAAATTTGTAGTCACCAATATGCCCTTGATGGGAAAAATGGAAAAGTTAGTATTTGCGAAAGTAATTAGTTTACAGTTTACGCTGAATCGAGTTACCGAATTATTTTATCATATATGAACTTCTGAGATACGAAATAATGTGAAATATTGTCCGATATTCAGGCTCTACTCCTTTGCATCATAGGTATACCAACGATTATCACATGACATTGCTCGTAGCCAGGGTTAGAGTTTATGAGTCTGTACAGCCCCGTTCAAAGTTAAATGATAACGGTTATAAACATTGACTTGTCCTTCAGGTAAACTATGTTTATCTATGTTCACCTGGCAGAGTTTTCCTTAGGAATTTTCATATGAGGGTCCCAGGACTCTTAAGGTTTACATTTAGGGAGTCTATGAGAAATTTTGGGGGTCCCTTCATAAACAGTAATGCATTTCAAGTCCATTGTTACTATGTACTCTGAACTAGGTGTAACTGATTTAACTCCTTGTTATTCTTTCGTTCCCTCATTAGTATCATCTATTAAATCAACAGTATTTTTAGCTCATTTCTTGATATTTATTTATTCTGTGGTGAATCTTTGTCACACATTGTATAAATTAATTTAATGATATTTTTGTAATTAGTCCAATTTGTCACATTTATTCAATCATATAGTCTTATACTTTCAGTCTTTCCTGGCTCTTTCCTGGCTCTATATTAGTCAATTAGTTAAATTAAGTCTAAGTACTTTATTCTACTGTGAAGTATTTTCAAATGTTTGCGGCGGTAGAGACATTTTCGTTGATTTCCTGAAATCCATGTCAATGAGTTATTGATTTAGTCTAATTATATTTAGCTATATTTAACTTATTTCTTCCTACATTAATTAATTAAATTAAATATTTCGAACTTGACTCAGTCTCAATTATTTACAGTAATTATATGTGACTCAGTCTCAATTATTTACAGTAATTATATGAAGTAACATTAAACATATATTGCTACATTAATTAATGAATTAAATAAAATATTTGGTTCTTGACTCAGTCTTAATTATATGTAGCCTCAAAGAGCACATATGGCTACATAAATTAATTAATTGAATAACAGATTTTGTACTGCTACTTGACTATTGCTCAATTAATTAATTATGATTATATGTAGCCCCAATGAACACATATGGCTATAATAATTACATATTTCGAACTTAATTGACTCAGACTCAATAAGCTACAATAATTATATGTAGCTTCGGTGAACACATATTGCTAAATTAATTAATGAATTAAATAAAATATTTCGTTCTTGACTCAGTCTTAATTATATGTAGCCTCAATGAGCACATATGGCTACATTAATTAATTAATTTCATTACATATTTCGTACTTGATTGACTCGGACTCAATTAGCTACGATAATTATATGTAGCTTCAATGAACACATATGGCTACTATAATGCCGGGGGAAACAATAGATTCACAAGTAAAAGTATCACCATGGTAGAAAAACCAATAATTACCAACATGCCTTCATTGTGTGTAGCTGTATAGTATTACAGTGGGTGGGGTACGGTCGAATCAAACAATTTATCCGATAAATATTGATCGCAGTCCTTGGAATGACTACAACGACAACTAGCACACACACGCAACACACACATATAGGATCTTCATTCACTCTCTCTCTCACTGTATGGATTGTATGATTGTACCGTATGATGAATTTATACGATACTAGACAAATATGGATTTTTAGGATTTTACCTTTTAAAGTAACCAGTCTCAGAGTGATAATGGCTTAACTGCTTGTTTCTCATATTCATGGCGACAATGTTTTCGATGTGTGCAATGAGTGAATGATTGAGTAATATATTGAAAGGTGGGAAAATTTGGTACAATCCAAATAGGTGGTTTAATCAAGTATGTACGATTTATCAGTGCTATTTTTGTACATAATTGATAATTGTCTGTATGTGTTTACCTAAGAAACCAATGTTTCAATAGTGAGCCAGTCAGGTCAATGTTTGTAAATATCACATTATCCTGACTAGCACGCCTGTATATGTGTTTCAGTTAAGGAATTATATGTCCTGAGTGCATGTAGGTCGCTGTTCATGGATTTTATTACCTGGCTTATAGTACAAGCCTTCGTTATAAAGGTAAGTTTTTTTGGCTTGATGAAATTAATTATATTATTCTTACTCTATTCCTTTAATCCAAGGTTAAATATGCCTGTAACTAGCTTATTTGTAGTGCGATTTTAACAAAATAACTTTAAATTAACCATTCCGAAAAAATCGGCAGCGCTTCAATGCTGATCTAGTGTGGGTTGTTTTCACTAAAAAAATAATTGTGTTTTTTTGCAAACTAATGTAATTAATAAAGTTGTGGTTAGAAAAGTCCCGTTTTACTATTATATACTAAAGTTCAATGATAACGGTTATAAACATTAGCTCATCTTTCAGGTAAACTATGTTTATGTAGGTTAAACTGGGTGTAATTGATTTAACTGCAATCCCTGCTATTCTTTTTAATGTGGGATAGTTCCCTCATTAGTATTGCTCACTGAATTGACAGTAATGATCCAGTAGCGCTAAAATAAGGTGAACATAATAACATTGTAAAAAGGTACATTTTAAAATTAATAAATTTTCATACTTTCAGCAAAATGTACATCTGCATGGCTACCGGGCCAGGGGTGTTATTCTAATATTGAAGTTATTTAATTTGAGAATAAGGATAGCCAATCATATCCCTTTTACAGACTATGAGTTTAATATGGTGTGATCTGATTGGGTGTTCTTATCCATAAGTCTGGTCAGATCAATATTGATTATCACCCCTGTTCTGTTAGCCCCACAGAGGTACACCTTGCTGACAGTTCGAAAAAAAATATTTATTTAAAAAAGCATGAAATTGCCTCGTTAATACCAAGGAACACATAATAAGAATCATGTGATGTAACGTTCGTAAAATTTTCGTAATGTTTTGGAACTAGTTACGAACATTCGATCAAGTTTTTCTTCCTTGAATATAGCCCTGGAGTGATTGGCGTTTATTAGTTATAAAATGTATGTTGTCAAAGTGTTAAAGTGTTGATGAGTTTCATCTATCATAAACATGTTTTTGATTTGTGAATATTAACTAAAATTCAATTAAACTTATAGCAGGTGCTTGTTACTACATTTATGTTATAATAAAAGATCACCTGTTTTTAGATTAGTGTAATTCAATGTTGCACATAGTTTTAGAAATTATTGTGCTATTGAAATTTATACAGGCTGCTTAATGCTACGATCTTAAATCTGAAAAAACAATGTTCAACAATTTTCCGTGTGTCCATTAAAAACATCATAAAGCAAACAGAACAACAGAAAGTTTGTTAATTACTGTAAAATTATTAAATTTCGTGGGGGATTAAATTTCGTGGATTTCGTGGTTCACCTCAACCACAAACTTTAATCCCAATGAACATTGATTTTGACCCTTGTTTTATTACCTGAAATGCAAAATCCTCGAATTCAAGTCCCATCGAAATTGTCTTTTTTACCAAAACCACGAAATTTCGTCGCAATGAAATTAAATGATTTTACAGTAATACACCATGTGTATTGATCCTTCAACACTGGCTGTGAGTGTGTGCAATATGGCAGTGCTTGTTACAGTCATTTGTTATAAATATTTAAAATTTCTCTCCTCGGCCTCATGAGTGGTGGTGGTGTCATATTTACTTTTTTCATCCAAACAGTGAACGCTTTCTGTTACAGTCCATTCAAAGTTAATTGATAAAGGTTGCAAACATTAGCTTGTCATATTTACTTTTTCAACCATAGCAGTGAACGATTTCTGTTACAGTCCGTACAAAGTTAATCGTTAACGGTTGCAAACTTTAGCTTGTCATATTTACTTTTTCAACTGAACCAGTGAATAATTTCTGTTACAGTATGTTCAAAGTTAAATGATAACGGTTGCAAACATAAACTTGTCTTTCTTTTTTTTCATCCAAAACAGTGAACGATTTCTCTTAACAGTCCGTTCAAAGTTAATTGATAAAGGTTGCAAACATTAGCTTGTACACATAGTGATCGATTTTTGTTACAGTCTGTTCAAAGTTAATTGATAACAGTTGTAAACATTAGCTTGTACTGTGAACGATTTCTGTTACAGTCCATTCAAAGTCAATCGTTAACTGTTGCAAACATTAGCTTGTCATATTTACTTTTTCAACCAAAAAATTAACGATTGCTGTTACATATCATTCAATGTTAATTGATAACAGTTGCAAACATTAGCTTGTCATATTTACTTTTTTTTCAACCAAACCAGTGAACAATTTCTGTTACAGTCCATTCGAAGTCAATTGATAACGGTTGCAAACATTAGCTTGTCATATTTATATTTTTCAAACAAACCAGTGAACGATTTCTGTTAGAGTCTGTTCAAAGTTAAATGATAACAGTTGTAAACATTTGCTTGACATATAAAATTTTTTCAACCAAACCAGTAAAAGATTTCTGTTACAGTCCATTCAAAGTTAATTGATAACGGTTGTAAACATTAGCTCATCCGTCAGGTAAACTCTGTTTATCTATGTTTAACTGGGTATACCTGAGTTAACGGTATTCTTTGCTATCCTCTCAAATGGGATAGGTTTTCTCATTAGTATTACTTATTGAATTGACTATTTGTTATCACAATACTTGTTCACTGTATGCATAATTCTCAGAATCATTTGTAACAAAATTACATTGTTCTATCGACTAAAGACTCACAGGTCACTGTTCATCTTGGAGACATGCTGCATTCATAACATAAATTGGTTTTGCCAATTATGTTATCCACAGAAAATGAAGACATTATTGTTATAATAATTATGCTATTGTTGTTATTATTATGGGTGTTATTATTGTTGTTGTTTTTATTGTTATTATAGTTCAATTTTGAACCCTGAGCCATGAACTTGTCTATTTGGGCAAGTAACCCGTGATTTATTCAACAGCCATTATTTAAAGATATGCTGCTTACTACTATGGTTAATTTATCGATTTACAGTTTATCAGCGAATGGATTAAACTTTAACAGTGCAGTCACGGCTCAATGCTCGGAATCAAACTATAACATTATTATTAGTATTTCTATCATCAGAATCATTATTATTATTAGTTTTGTTAGTATTACCTATCATCATTATCGTTGGTTGGTTCACATGTATAATTTATAAACCATTTTGAAGTAAAAAGTAAAAAAAAAGATTTTTCTTAAATTTGATCATTCCTTAAGTGGCTTTGCTAAACAAGAAAATGAAGTTTTTAATCATTCACATGGTTCTCAATTATAACTATTATATCCCCCCCATCTTTGATGAGGGGGTAATACATAGTATCACTTCGCATCTGTCGGTGTTTGTCGGTTGGTCTGTCTGTCGGTAGACAAAATGGTATACCCGTTCAAGAACGCTTTGCCCTAGGATCTTCAAACTTTGCTTGGAAGTTGGTCATCACTCTTGATGGCCATTATTCATTTTGAGAACAGTAGGTCTAAGGTCAAGGTCACTGTGACCTTTACTATTTTCGACAAATAGGCTCCCATAGGCTTAGAATGAGCAGCTCATAAATACAAAATCAATATTTTCAGGAAAAAAAACTGTCTGACAATCACTCTTTACCTTTACCTTTTTCAACGTCAGTTTGGTCAGCATGAAAAGTTCCGATTTTTATGAACCTAGGCTCAATAGAAGTACCTTATGGTGCTGATTTCAAGTATCCACTTACAACCTTCTCATTTTAAGCCAGCTACTGTACAATCATTAATTTTCGTGGGGGATTAAATTTCGTGGATTTCGTGGTTCTTTTCAACCATGAACTTTAATTCCAACGAACATTGATTTTGACCCTTGTTTTGTTACCTAAAATGCAAAATCCACGAATTAAAGTGCCAACGAAATTGTCTTTTTTACCAAAACCAGGAAATTTCGTCCCAACGAAATTAAATGATTTTACAGTATATGTGTTTTACAAACATCTCTTGTTTGATGCCTTTAGCTGAAGCTGGTACTGTGGGATACATTATTTTGCCTCTTGTATGTATTGTTAACCAGACTTCATGTTATATTGCCAAAACTAATAATGGTTGTAATATTGATGCTCATTACTGTATAAGAGAGCCTTGCGTCTGCCTCTGTCTTGATGCCTTTAGCTGAAGCTGGTACTGTGGCATACATTATTTTGCCTCTTGTATGTATTGTTAACCAGACTTCATGTTATATTGCCAAAAAGAGTAATACTTTTAATATTGATGCTTGTCATGAAGACTTTTAATGTTTAAGATAGCCTTGCCATGGTCTCAGTCTTCACGAAAAACTTATCAAAGTTCTAGCCAGTCGGGCTACCAACAAGGCAAAATTTACTAGCCCAAGGTGGAATTTACTAGTCTGACCATTAAATTATTAAAATTATTACAATTTACACTAGCCTTTCGGACTAGTCACCTAGAGAAAATTACTAGCCCGACCCGGTTTTTACTAGCCTCGGGCTTCGGGCTAGTGGCCAAATTCGAAGACTGTGGCCTCCATCTCGTCTCAGTTACTGTATAGACGGTAGTTGTGTTATCAGATTCTCAACAGATTTGTCTGAATTTGCTGCATGAATTTTAATTTTACCTGCATTTCTTAAACGACAACTCCCTAGAGAGGTTCTTGCCTAGTAACTGGCATAAGAAGATGTTGGAACCCCTCTTGGTCCGACCCCTTTCTTTGAAAAATGCCAGTTGAAGTTCCTATGAGAAAATTACTAGTTAAAGACCCTCTTGGACAAAATGCTAGTTGAATTAAGACCCATTGAGAAAAAATTATGTGAAAACCCCCCAGAGCCTCTGAGAAACATTCTAATTGAAGATCTAGACCATCTGAGAAAAAACTGCTTGTGGAAGACACCCTTTGAGAAAAAAAATACTGGATTCATTCATGATGCATGTGTTATACATTATCACTGATCAATTCGCTATCTTAGAACCAGAAGGTTGTAACTACAAAATCGATATAATGAGAAAACAAGAGAAAACTGTCTGTGATTTACTCTTTACCTATGGGAAAACACGTTTTTAAAACTTCATTTTGGTCAACATGACAATTTCAGATTTTCATGAAAATATGCTCATAAGAAGCGCCTTGTGAAGCATGTTCAAATATTTATGAGTCTTATAAGGTCGTAAGTAGGAGTTATGACCTTCTCGTTCCAAGCCATCAAATTATCGGCTGATGTTTTGTGTATTGAAATCTCTCCTCACCAGGTTTGTACTATTGAGACGTAGATAATGTGTTACCTGCTGGTGGTGGCAATCAATATACCTCACTGCAATCCTGAATCACCATATACACTGCTGTCCAAAAGTTCCGTCACATTCAAAAGTGTGACATGAGTCTGACCAATTGATAAGCATAATTTAACAGTCGATATATTACCTACGTTTACAACACTGAGTGTATGTTTTCATAATCGGGGAATATCATGAAGACGCTGGAGATGTAATACGAACACAAAACGGAAATTGATATATTCAAAGCAAAACCTTGTAATATATTCTTGCATAAAGGTCAGGATCAGGTCAAAATAGCCAAGCTATACCTCACTGCAATCCTGAATCACCATATACACTACCGTCCAAAAGTTCCGTCACATTCCTAAAATTATATTATTTTATTAAGGCCACTTCTTTTTTATTTTCTGGTTTTCAAGAATTTTTTGGAAATATGTCCACTGGCAGGTCGAAAAAAAAAAAAAAAAAAAAAAGGCAAAATTGTTCCAATCGAGTGTTGAAATCACAGTTGTTGGCGCCAGCCTGCCCAAACGCATTTGCCAAGATAATAACCAGTACTTTCTGTTGGAAAGCCTAGTTTTATAAACAATGTGTTGTTAAATAGCCTTTTCAGAGGAGCACTCATTTAATAACATACACATTTATACATACAGTCCAACCTGCCTTAAACAGCCAGCCAAGGGATGCAGCCAATTTGGCTGCTTAAGCCAGGTGACCACTTAACGGATGGGCTGAATACTGGGCAAGGGGGGTCGGTTTCGAGCATACATTGTACTTGTTTAATGAGACAGGACCTGGTGTATCATAATGGGTTGTTATACATAAATGGTAATTTAAAGTATGCCTCTTGTTGTTAAGGGTTGCACTGGCCTATCTGCCCTGCCCTGAATAAGCAGACACTTACCTCTCTTGATTAGTAACACCGCTAAAAAACGATGAAATCTGCTTGGTTGTCTTTGACATTTTATTGACGCTAAACGACGTCATGCAGAAGGCATGATTGATAGATGTTGACAGTCAGAAATATTTGAAGAGAATAAAATAAAACACACTTCTGAACGCATAATTGCTCGTATGACAAACTTTGAGCAATAAAAAACAATTGTCTAAAGCGTGCAAACCGTCAAAACGAAATTGAAAGGAGCGATGATAAACACAACAATTTTCTCGTAATTACGGTAATTACACGTAAATACCTTTTAATTGGTACAGATCTATAGCCTTAATTGTGTCGATCGACTTTGATGAAATATACCCATCAGAGGTGCTAATCGTTTGTTTTATTGCTCTTTGAGCGTTAATGGTCACAAAATTCACAACACCGTTGTTTACAGTTTTCTGATTCCCAGTCGTTGTGCGGTAAACAATGCATAATTGACATAGAAGCTGGGTAACAGCGCACTGGTTCCCTTTAAGAACCGGATGTATCGTTGTATACACACAGCGTGTGACGCGCGGAACCAGTAAGTAGAGCAATTATCGGATTAGCGGCGCATCATCGCACTTTGAATAAACAACTCTGATTGGCTACAGCGTGTATCGAAGCCATTTTCGTTCTCGTTCGCGGTCACGTGTAAACTGATGATTGTTTTCAAGCTATATAGATGGCCGCCGGATCGGACTTTACCGATCAATTCATTCAAAAAATATTCGTACTCAGACGAATATTCGTACTCAGACAAAACGTCCCATCGGGAAAAATAAAAAAGTGAAATTCGATTTTTTTTTTTTCCACTTTTGTAAAAAACACGGTCGCCGGTCTTGTAAACCGTAAAATTAAAAAGTCCTGGCCTAAATGACGGTAAAAAATTAATATTTTATTTGCAGATAATCATTGATAAAATTATTATTTTTATTATTATGCCATATTTATATAGCCCTTTTTTCATGTATACACACGTTCAAAAGTGCTGTACAATCATGACAAATACATGGTTAAAACAGTATATAA
This sequence comes from Spisula subtruncata, assembly GCA_963678985.1. Taxonomy (NCBI): domain Eukaryota; kingdom Metazoa; phylum Mollusca; class Bivalvia; order Venerida; family Mactridae; genus Spisula; species Spisula subtruncata. The sequence goes on along the minus strand of OY787677.1, from coordinate 30,772,968 downwards.
TGTACATAAAATATGGTAAAATGTCAATGAAAGTTCCATCACACTAAAATGATATGATTTCATTACATGACGGTAAAAAATTAATATTTTATTGCAGATTATCAATGATAAAATGTCGATGGAATAAGACGATACTGAATAAAAAGACAACCATATTTGGTTTGGAAGAAACTATGCCATTACAATAGTGTTTGTCAATGTAAATCAATCGAATAATTTCATAATTTTAGAAGTGTAAACAAACTTTTGGAGGGCAGTGTACAATCACTGCAGTTCCCAATCATTGGTATAGTAGACAAGATTGATCTTTGCATTCTATATAAGTCGGATATTAATTGATAGATTTTATCCTATCACTCTCCCGACTTGTAGAAATATATCGGCCAGGTCTCAGAGTATTCACAAAGCAGACAAACAACACACTTAGCTTTTCATATATCGGCCAGGGTCTCATTTTTTTCACAAAGCAGATATGAAATATATTGACTTATGTTTAAAATTGATAGATTTTATCCAGTCACTCTCTCAAGTCAATGTAGGAATATATCGGCCATCATTCAAGTCTCAGAGTATTTACAAAGCATATCACAACTGAAATATTTTACATTTATAGTAATGTCACTTGCAGAAATATTTTGACCAGGCCATGGTTTCAGTGCACTCACAAAATATGAATAACCGAGCGGTAAAGTGAAATACTTATAATGACTTCAAGTAATGTCACTTGCAGAAATGTATCAGCCAGGCTTTGGTCTCAGTGTTTTCACAAAACATATCGATGGCTTAGAATGAGAAAATCGTAATTCTACTTAGGACCTTATAAGGCTCATACATATTTGAAATCTGCTTTACACATCACTTCTTATGAGCATAAAAATTGGAACTTGTCATGTTGTCCAAACGGAAGTCCAAAAAGTTTTCAGGCAGTTTTTTCTGGTTTTCTCTAAATATAGATTTTGTACTAACACCTTCTCATTCTAAGCCAGTGATATCTTAGTAGAAAACTAATATATTTTGACTAAAGTTTAAACTTCGTGCAGTTCGTACATTCCTAGTTTATATCTTTTGCACATGAAGGGTTGTTGCATTTTTCATATTGTAATAATTGCTTTAGCTTTGTACATTAAGAAGCTTCAAAACTGCATAAAAAGATTTGACGACCTAGTTCCCCAAACTTCACTCTTTACTATGTATACCATTTTTCCTGAAAATCTCTGACTGGCAAAGTCTCAAATGACTGAAATAAACTGCTGATTGGACAAAATAGAAAATATGTAAAACAATAAAACAATTACAATTTGTGCTTGGGGAATTTGATCCTAGTTTTCCCGGAAAGTTTATAGTTTATTGAAATGTCTGGAAACACTAGACGATTATTTCTGAATGTTTATAGTTTGTGATATTCCTTAGGGAACGTTGGTTGCTAGATCATTTTTCATGTCGTTTATTCATATTTGTTGCTAGATTATTTTTCATGTCGTTTATACATATTGGTTGCTAGATCATGTCTCATGTCGTTTATACATATTGGTTGCTAGATCGTTTTTCATGTCGTTTATACATATTGGTTGCTAGATCATGTCTCACGTCGTTTGTGAATATTTGTTGCTAGATCATTTTTCATGTCGTTTGTGAATATTTGTTGCTAGATCATTTTTCATGTCGTTTGTGAATATTTGTTGCTAGATCATTTTTCACGTTGTTTGTGAATATTTGTTGCTAGATCATTTTTCATGTCGTTTGTGAATATTTGTTGTTAGATCATTTTTCATGTCGTTTATTCATATTGGTTGTTATACGCCTGAAGGGCCGTATTATGTTATCGCCTCTGTGTCCGTCTGTCTGTCCGTTTGTCTGTCTGTCTGTCGTTAGCAATTTCCCTTCCGCTCTGTCACTCTTGAACCTCTTGAAGGATTTTAAAGAAACCTGACACAAATGTTCACCACATCAAGACGACGTGCAGAGCGCTTGTTCTGGAGGGGTCGCTTTAAGGTCAAGGTCACACTTAGGGGTTAAAGGTCATATAACTTTGTTTCCCTTCCGCTCTGTCACTCTTGAACCTCTTGAAGGATTCTAAAGAAACCTGACACAAATGTTCGCCACATCAAGACGACGTGCAGAGCGCTTGTTCTGGAGGGGTCGCTTTAATGTCATGGTCACACTTAGGGGTTAAAGGTCATATGACTTTGTTTCCCTTCCTCTCTGTCACTCTTGAACCTCTTGAAGGATTTTAAAGAAACCTGACCTGTGGGGGGATTTCTTCCATTTTCTGTTCAGGGCTGTCCTTTTGCCTTCAACTGTCAAAAGTTTGCTACCAAAACCTGAAACAAAACCCTTTGGCCGTATATTGCCCCGTATGGCGGTGCTCTTGTTAGATCATTTTTCATGACGTTTGTTCATATTGGTTGTTAGATCATTTCTCATGTTGCTTATTCATATTGGTTGTTAGATCATTTTTCATGTCGTTTATTCATATTAGTTGTTAGATCATTTCTCATGTCCTTTAGTCATATTGGTTATCAGAGCATTTCGTCATGTTTTTTTTCTTTTTGGTTGTTAGATCATTTTCATGTTGCTTAATCATATTGGTTGTTAGATCATTTTTCATGTCGTTTATTCATATTGGTCGCTAGATCGTTTTTCATGTTGTTTATTCATATTGGTTGTTAGAGCATTTTCTCATACCTTGTAGGCATTCTCAATAACTGGCATAATTTTCTCTACTATAAGTCTATCACATTAAATGAGCTAAATGTATAAAGCACTCTCAATTATCATAATTTGTTAGAAGAAAGTGTGCGCAAATATGTCTCTATTATGTCAAAAATATGGTCAAATCGCCAATGATAATTTATCATATCCAGCAATTTATTATTATTTGGTCAAAGGGAAACAACTCGTGACTATTTTGGCTCATTAGGGACTTATATTTTCATTGTTTTCATTTATGTGATAAATGACCAGATCGATAGACTGGTATAATTGCATGTAATACAAGGTTTTCTCACATGTCTAGTGTCTGCATATTTGGAATATTTCTTTCGTCTTATAACACACCAACTGTTACCATTCCAGTCGTAAACGCGTTGTTAAGGCCAAAGTATAGTTATTATAAAATGGTTTACAATAGTTTTGTTAAAGTTACCTATAAGCATACCTACCAAGTACTCCTATACAAGTGGAGTTACTCCTCTTTTCTTTGATAAATTTCTGGTTTCCAAGTTATCCTACCTTGCACTAAAGTATAATTGGTTCATTTTATGACCTTCTGTTCCATATTTATAACCACTAAAATAAATATGTTCCCTGTGAATCTAAACCCGCTTTAAATCACATTTAAGTGCATCTTGTGACATGTTTTGCTTTATCACTCCTATTTTGGATTTAACTAATTTGGCAGGTATGCCTATAAGTGACTCCCAAGCCCACCAGGGGCCTTATTCACCAACGTTTTAAGACTGAAATTGAGACTAAGACTTAAAATGGACGACATTTATAATCACTGTCATTTCTTTTGAATTAGATTTAGCCATGTGAAATTTTATCTGAGTATTTGCTGTTTCCTACTGATCATGTTTACCCATTTATTTCAAAATCTGTACATTTGTAAGATCATGAGAGTGAATAGAATAGTTGGCAATTTAAAGTCTAAGTCCGAATTTTAGACTTACAATGTTGGTGAATAAGGCCCCTGGGCTCAAGATATTCTCAAGGTATCATCAGGGAAAACATTTTGACTTCAATGTTTCTATTCAATAACTCAAGAAGAACACTTTGCCCTAGGATCATCAAACTTAACATGGATGTTGGCCAGCAACATTAAATTACTGACCCCTATTGACTTTGAGGTTAGTAGGTCAAAGGTCACTGTGACATTAACAATTTTAGACTATCGGGCTGCCAGGAGGGCAAACAACCTTTGTTTCATATTTATTGTTATTTAAATATTTTTAAAGTTTTGTATGTACCCATATACAGTCAAAGTTTAAAGTTTTATGATGTCGGTTATAAAAATTGGCTAGTCTGTCAGGTAAACTTTATTTATCTATGTATAACTGGGTGTAGCAGATTTAACTGTAATTCCCGCTATTATTTCGAATGGGACAGTTCCCTCATTAGTATATAGAGGATCTGTGACGTGTTGTCAATTGATATAGACTCAATTAAGCGAGTTTGGGAAATTTTATTATGCGAGCCTTTGGCGAGCTTAATAACGTTTCCTTAACAAGTTTAATATAAGTTTATATCAATTGACAGCGAGTATTAGATTTTTAATATCACAGACCTCTAAATAATACAGAAAAAACACATCTTTCTGCTAAAAAAACGACTACACTATATAAAAGACGCTAAAGGCAACGTCATTTTCAGCACAAAATGCCATCATTTAGAAGATTCAATGACGTCATTTAAACGTTATATTATTAAACTTGTTACATATAAAGTTGTATGTACTGTTTATACTAACCCGGATACAAGGAAATTAATTATTGAATCGACAGTATGAATTTAGTATCTTTCAACTTATTGAATGAACTATACATCTTTTACAAACAGTCACCTTGTTTCATTGATATCATAACTTGGATATTTTTAAGTTTGGTGTGTAACTATATATGAATTTAGTATCTTTCTATGACGTCATAGTGAGGTAAACATTGTACCTATCCCCCCATGTATGTATGCTAAATAAATATATAGGTTACATATTTCATATTATATGTAGGTATAACTTGGCCAATTTGACACGAGCCTGACTTTGATTAGCATAATTTAACAGTTGATATATTGGCTACGTTTATAACACCGATTGTATGTTTTCATAATCGGGGAATATCACGAAGAGACGCTCGAGATGTAATACAAACACCAATTTGAAATACCGATATTGCACGATTTGCTTGCGGAAATTGATATATATTTAAAACAAGAACCTTGTAATATATTCTTGCATAAAGGTCATGTTCAGGTCAAAATAGTCGAGATGTATCGTAATATTTAATCTGTTTGAGATTATTATACACTAATCAACAACATTATGCCGTCGTCTAGATACAGAAACATGTACTAGTTGTCTATTTATATAACCGGTTTCTGTTTTGGTGACTCTGACTGTCTTTTTATCATCATACGTTTACACCTTTACACCGGGGCCTTATTATCCACAGGTGGCAGTATCAGTGTAAAAATAAATAAAACATTAAAAAAAATCCATCACTGAGCTAATACACTATCAAGGTATAAAGCGTACTATATGTCTATGTCCAAAGATTGTGGAACATCACATCTAAAAATAGACTTGGTTCCTAACAATAATTACAATACTGTGAGTGTGGCGGGTATCCAGCGCGTTAATAAAGTGGCCTCGAGCGAAATTAAATAACGAAAGGAACACTGTTTTGCCGTTTCGCAGTTGTTATTAGATACAATTGAAACAACGAGATGCAATGTTCCACTATCTTTGGCATATAGACATATAGTACGCTTTATACCCTGACAGTATATTAGCTCAGTGACGGATTTTTTTAAATATGTCTTTATTAGCTCACCTGTCACAAAGTGACAGAGTGAGCTTTTGTGATCACTCTTCGTCCGTCGTCCGTCCGTCCGTCAACAATTGGGTTGTGTCCTCTCTAGCGGTCACAATTTTGGCCTAATCTTTATGAAACTTGGTCACAATGATCATCTTAACAAAATCTAGGTCAAGTTCGATATTGGATCATCTGGGGTCAAAAACTAGGTCACTAGGTCAAATCAAAGGAAAACCTTGTGAACACATTAGAGGTCACAATTTGTGACTTATCTTTATGAAAATTGATCACAGTGATCATCTCTATAAAATCTAGGTCAAGTTCGATATTGGGTCATCTGGGGTCAAAAACTAGGTCACTAGGTCAAAACAAAGGAAAACCTTGTGAACACACTAGAGGTCACAATTTGAGACTAATCTTTATGAAACTTGATCACAATGATCATCTCTGAAAAAAAATCTAGGTCAAGTTCGAGATTGGGTCATCTGGGGTCAAAAACTAGGTCACTAGGCCAAATCATTGAAAAACCTTGTGAACACATTAGAAGTCACAATTTGTGACTTATCTTTATGAAAATTGATCACAGTGATCATCTCTATAAAATCTAGGTCAAGTTCGATATTGGGTCATCTGGGGTCAAAAACTAGGTCACTAGGTCAAATCAAAGGAAAACCTTGTGAACACACTAGAGGTCACAATTTGAGACTAATCTTTATGAAACTTGATCACAATGATCATCTCTGAAAAAAAATCTAGGTCAAGTTCGAGATTGGGTCATCTGGGGTCAAAAACTAGGTCACTAGGCCAAATCATTGAAAAACCTTGTGAACACATTAGAGGTCACAATTTGTGACTTATCTTTATGAAAATTGATCACAATGATCATCTCTATAAAATCTAGGTCAAGTTCGATATTGGGTCATCTGGGGTCAAAAACTAGGTCACAAGGCCAAATCATTGAAAAAGCTTGTGAACACACTAAAGGTCACAATTTGAGACTAATCTTTATGAAAATTGATCACAATGATCATCTCTATAAAATCTACGTCAAGTTCGATATTGGGTCATCCGGGGCCAAAAACTAGGTCACAAGCCTTTGAAGGCCAAATCATTGAAAAAGCTTGTGAACACACTAGAGGTCACAATTTGAGCCTAATCTTTATGAAACTTGATCACAATGATCATCACTATAAAATTTTGGTCAACTTCGATATTGGGTCATCCGGAGTCAAAACTAGGTCACGAGGCCAAATCATTGAAAAAGCTTGTGAACACACTAGAGGTCACAATTTTGACCTTATCTTTATGAAACTTGATCACAATGATCATCATTATAAAATTTAGGTCAAGTTCGATATTGGGTCATCTGGGGTCAAAAACTAGGTCACGAGGCCAAATCATTGAAAAATCTTGTGAACACACTAGAGGTCACAATTTTGACTCTATCTTTATGAAACTTGGTCACAATGTTTATCTCTATAAAATCTAGGTCAAGTTAGATACTGTGTCATTTGGGCCAAAATCTAGGTCACTAGGCCAAACAGGTGAGCGACCCAGGGCCCTTTGGACCCTCTTGTTTTATTTTTTTTAATCGTTTGCGGACCAAACACTGATACGCCCACCTTCATATTGCAAAATGTTCTATTCACTCTCATGTTGTTACACCTGCACCAATTTTGAAACCTGAAAAAAAACAGTTTATTTCAAAATTTTGTATCAAAACCTACACAAACTTGTAGCAAATGATCTAATTAAGAAAATGAACCCCCACATCATATGTTTCCATTCAGTAATAAAGAAGTTACAGCAGGTTTTGTAACTAAGAAATGCTCCAATTGGAGTACAGAGTATGAGTTTGAGCATGGTGTATGTTCTCAAAGGTTTATAATCACCTTAACTGTTTCTAATATGACCGCCTTGTCATGGATACATTTACACCGAGGCCTTATTCACCAACATTGTAAGACTGAAACTCAGACTTAGACTTAAAATTGACACAATTGATAATCAACATTTCTTTGCAATTAGATTCAACCATGTGAAATTTTATCTGATTATTTGTTGTTACCCACTGAATAAATATACCCAAATATATCAAATCAACAAATTTATAACAACATGAGAGTGAATAGAACATGTTACAGTGTGAATTCTAATTCTGACTTTAAGACTTACAATGTTTGTGCATAAGGCCCTAGAACAACTTCTGTACATGGCAACATCCTTTAGTATAGGCTATTAAGAAGGTTGGTGCTATACAGATGTTAAATTTATAGTAAATATTGGATTTAGGGAAATATTTGTGGGTGCTGTTATAGAGAGGTTGTTGCTCTTCTGGGGTTTGTGCACCCCACCCCCTAGCTCAGAGGTTAGCAAACTTGCGCACCCCACCCCCTAGCTCAGTGGTTAACAAACTTGCACACCCCACCCCCTAGTTCAGTGGTTAACAAACTTGTACACTCCACCTCCTAGCTCAGTGGTTAGCAAACTTGCACACCCCACCCTCTAGCTCAGTGGTTAACAAACTTGCACACCCCACCCCCTAGCTCAGTGGTTAGCATACTTGCACACCACACCCCCTAGCTCAGTGGTTAACATGCTTGCACACTCCACCCCCTAGCTCAGTGGTTAGCATGCTTGCACACTCCACCCCCTAGCTCAGTGGTTAGCATGCTTGCACACTCCACCCCCTAGCTCAGTGGTTAGCATGCTTGCACACCTCACCCCCTAGCTCAGTGGTTAGCATACTTGCACACCCCACCCCCTAGCTCAGTGGTTAGCATGCTTGCACACTCCACCCCCTAGCTCAGTGGTTAGCATACTTGCGCGCCCCACCCCCTAGCTCAGTGGTTAGCAAACTTGCGCACCCCACCCCCTAGCTCAGTGGTTAACAAACTTGCACACTCCACCCCCTAGCTCAGTGGTTAGCATACTTGCGCACTCCACCCCCTAGCTCAGTGGTTAGCAAACTTGCACACCCAACCCCCTAGTTCAGTGGTTAACAAACTTGTACACTCCACCCCCTAGTTCAGTGGTTAACAAACTTGCACACCCCACCCCCTAGCTCAGTGGTTAGCAAACTTGCACACCCCACCCCCTAGCTCAGTGGTTAGCATACTTGCACACCCCACCCCCTAGCTCAGAGGTTAGCATACTTGCGCACCCACCCCCTAGTTCAGTGGTTAACAAACTTGCGCACCCACCCCCTAGTTCAGTGGTTAACAAACTTGTAAACTCCACCCCCTAGTTCAGTGGTTAACAAACTTGCACACCCCACCCCCTAGCTCAGTGGTTAGCATGCTTGCACACTCCACCCCCTAGCTCAGTGGTTAGCATACTTGCGCACCCCACCCCCTAGCTCAGTGGTTAGCAAACTTGCACACCCACCCCCTAGCTCAGTGGTTAGCAAACTTGCACACCCCACACACACCTAGCTCAGTGGTTAGCAAACTTGCACACCCCACCCCCTAGCTCAGTGGTTAGCAAACTTGCACACCCCACACACACCTAGCTCAGTGGTTAGCAAACTTGTGCACCCCACACACACCTAGCTCAGTGGTTAGCAAACTTGTGCACCCCACACACACCTAGCTCAGTGGTTAGCAAACTTGTGCACCCCACACACACCTAGCTCAGTGGTTAACAAACTTGCACACCCCACACACACCTAGCTCAGTGGTTAGCAAACGTGCACACCCCACACACACCTAGCTCAGTGGTTAGCAAACTTGCACACCCAACACACACCTAGCTCAGTGGTTAGCAAACTTGCACACCCCACCCCCTAGCTCAGTGGTTAGCAAACTTGCACACCCCACACACACCTAGCTCAGTGGTTAGCAAACTTGTGCACCCCACACACACCTAGCTCAGTGGTTAACAAACTTGCACACCCCACCCCCTAGCTCAGTGGTTAGCAAACTTGCACACCCCACACACACCTAGCTCAGTGGTTAGCAAACTTGCCCACCCCACCCCCTTGCTCAGTGGTTAGCAAACTTGCACACCCCACCCCCTAGCTCAGTGGTTAGCAAACTTACACACCCACCCCCTAGCTCAGTGGTTAGCATACTTGCACACCCCACACACACCTAGCTCAGTGGTTAGCAAACTTGCACACCCCACCCCCTAGCTCAGTGGTTAGCATACTTGCACACCCCACACACACCTAGCTCAGTGGTTAGCAAACTTACACACCCAACCCCCTAGCTCAGTGGTTAGCAAAGTTGCACACTCCACCCCCTAGCTCAGTGGTTAGCAGACTTGTGCACCCCACCCCCTAGCTCAGTGGTTAGCAAACTTGCGCACCCCACCCCTAGCTCAGTGGTTAACAAACTTGCGCACCCCACCCCCTAGCTCAGTGGTTAACAAACTTGCACACCCCACCCTCTAGCTCAGTGGTTAACAAACTTGTGCACCCCACCCCCTAGCTCAGTGGTTAACAAACTTGCGCACCCCACCCCCTAGCTCAGTGGTTAACAAACTTGCACACCCCACCCTCTAGCTCAGTGGTTAACAAACTTGCACACCCCACCCCCTAGCTCAGTGGTTGACAAACTTGTGCACCCCATCCCCTAGCTCAGTGGTTAACAAACTTGTGCACCCCACCCCCTAGCTCAGTGGTTAACAAACTTGCGCACCCCACCCCCTAGCTCAGTGGTTAGCAAACTTGCACACCCACCCCCTAGCTCAGTGGTTAACAAACTTGTGTACCCCACCCCCTAGCTCAGTGGTTAACAAACTTGTGCACCCCACCCCCTAGCTCAGTGGTTAACAAACTTGTGCATTCCACCCCCTAGCTCAGTGGTTAACAAACTTGCACACCCCACTACATAGCTCAGTGGTTAACAAACTTGCACACCCCACTACATAGCTCAGTGGTTAACAAACTTGCACACCCCACCCCCTAGCTCAGTGGTTAACAAACTTGTGCACCCCACCCCCTAGCTCAGTGGTTAGCAAACTTGCACACCCCACCCCCTCGCTCAGTGGTTAACAAACTTGTGCACCCCACCCCCTAGCTCAGTGGTTAACAAACTTGCACACCCCACCCCCTAGCTCAGTGGTTAACAAACTTGTGCACCCCACCCCCTAGCTCAGTGGTAAGCAAACTTGTACACTCCACCCCCTAGCTCAGTGGTTAACAAACTTGTGCACCCCACCCCCTAGCTCAGTGGTTAGCAAACTTGTGCACCCCACCCCCTAGCTCAGTGGTTAACAAACTTGTACACTCCACCCCCTAGCTCAGTGGTTAGCAAACTTATGCACCCCACCCCCTAGCTCAGGGGTTAGCATACTTGTGCACCCCACCCCCTAGCTCAGTGGTTAGCAAACTTGGGCACCCCATCCCCTAGCTCAGTGGATAGCAAACTTGTGCACCCCACCCCCTAGCTCAGTGGTTAACAAACTTGCACATCCCACCCCCTAGCTCAGTGGTTAACAAACTTGCACACTCCACCCCCTAGCTCAGTGGTTAACAAACTTGCACACTCCACCCCCTAGCTCAGTGGTTAACAAACTTGCACACTCCACCCCCTAGCTCAGTGGTTAACAAACTTGCACACTCCACCCCCTAGCTCAGTGGTTAACAAACTTGCACACTCCACCCCCTAGCTCAGTGGTTAACAAACTTGCACACTCCACCCCCTAGTTCAGTGGTTAACAAACTTGCACACTCCACCCCCTAGTTCAGTGGTTAACAAACTTGCACACCCCACCCCCTAGCTCAGTGGTTAGCATGCTTGCCATCTATTCTGGCAACCTGGACCGGTATTTATGAAGCATCTTAAGTGAAAACTTAGAATTTGCTTAAAATCTCAATTTTTCCTTTTAAGTGTATCAGATCAACAGAAAAACTAATATTAACAATTGTTTACATTGTTTAGAAGCATTATGTAAAGAGCTACAGTAATCATATAGAAAACATGGGCAATTTTTCGTTTATTGTGAAATATGGGCAGCACAATATTGTAACTTGAGTCAAAATATTTAAGTTTTCACTTAAGATGCTTTATGAATACTGGACCTTGATTCAAACCTATTTGAGGCATTCACATGCAAGAAGGAGTGTTTCATCAGAAAACTGATTGGCAAATAAAGGCTAATTTTAGCTTCTAATAGTACTTTTTGCATGGTAAAAATGAACTATTTGTTCCTAAATCACCATGGATACCGTTTGCATGACAATAAAAATGATTTTAATTATTATAAACCTTATGGCACGAAAGTAAAAAACTGAAATTGCTTTAATGAATTTAATTCGTTTGAAATATTCAAGCTCTTGCCGTTTTCCAATTTTATCTGGTATGTTTTTGGTGCGTGGAAAAAGTCTAAATTGCATGATACGCCTGTGTTAGCGAAAGGCAAATTACATTTTAGATGAAAGTCTTTTAAGGGCAATACTATAAACTACTAGATTTTTGATAGCAAACAAAACATTTCCAGAAATGTATTGAGAATAAAGCTCGTAAAAAGTTCCATACAGTCGAAAGTTTTGTTTGCTATTTTTAGCTCACAATTTTTATCAGATTGTGGCAAGGGGAGCTTTTGGAATTGTCTATTGGACACAACGTCTGTTGTACTTTTGTGTCCAAGTGCATGGGCGTAGGAGCGTCTTCAACATTGGGGGGGGGGCCAAACATTTTGCAACTTGGGGTAAAAAATTTTTTTGCTCGATACGCTCGCAAAGAAACTTCCTTATGTCACTTAGTCGACACGCAATAATTGCACAAAACTATTCGAGACACAAACTATACTCTTAAACATCCAAAACACTCCTATATCTATATACTAACTGTGCGATTATGGTTCTGTGGTCATTTGGTTAAGTAATAACGTCATAACTGGAAGTTAATCCGTTCAATTATACACGGGTCCGGGGGTATAGCCCTCCGGAAATTTTTCTTAACTATGGATCAATCTAGTGCATTCTAGGCGTTCTGAGATACCTTATTTGGCATTCAAAAAAGGCCTTAATACAGGGAATTTGCCCCCCCCCCTGGCCCCTTCTGCTCCTACGCCCATGGAGTGTATGTGCCACTTCAAGTTACTTAATTTGGTAAAAGTCGTGTTTCCCACAAATCAAAGTACTTTTACAGCATGTATAATGAACGTATTTGTATGTAAATTTGTGGATATTTGTTGTTATCTTCAAGATTGTTTAAATGTTTTAATTTGTTTTGTATTTTTATTTGGGGGTTTACTTAGACAACCTTGCAAATTACTTCAACATGGCAGATAAGAAGGCAAAAGGTTGATTTAACATAGATTTCTCTGAATTGTCATAGGGAAATAATATTCAAGGATTTGTTTTGATATTTTGAGCTTACGTCTGTTGTCCAGAAAAATCAATGGCAGCTCATTTGTGGCCAGAAACAGTAAGCCTGGGATGATTACTTGGTGAAACCGGTTTCCATTTTGAAAACCGCTTACTGTTCTGAAGCAATGCACATATTTCAATGTCCAAATTCGTATGTTGTTGAGTGTATTCAATATGCCTAAGTGTGTAAATGGAAATGTCTTAGTCCAATGTAATACAATAATCCATATGTGATCATATTTTGACTTGTAATCCTTATATGGCTATTGTATGCCTCGAAAGATAAATATATGTGAACGTATCTGCTGTAAGTACTTTGATTTGGAAAACATCATTTTCAATATGGTGGCCGATAAACAAATTCGATTTGGTTTCATACCAATTTAAGAATATTGAAAATCCTAAATATGTTTCGACTCTTTGTTCTTGTTCCTTCATTGTTCGTTCAAAATGGTTTACACTTGACGGTCCAGTTTTGGAACTATGTGTAAATGATCATATTCACAAAATCTAGGTCAAGGTCGACATTAGGTCATCTGAGGTAAAAAACTAGGTCACAGGGTCAAATGGTAGAAAAACACTTAGTAGAGGTGACAATTGTTTACTAATCTTTATGAAACTTGGTCATTGGTGAGTGATCCAGGGTAGGGTTCCCACGGTCAGGGAAAAACATAATTTTTTCAAGGTCAGGGAAATTTTGAAATTAGTCCAGGAATGTAGAAAATTGAGCAAAAGTCGGGATATTCTTCTTTAAAGATCTTGACAAGAGTCATTTCCTATGTAGAACATACCCAAAACAGAAAAAAATCCTTTGCTCGGGGTGCTCACTCAGGATAATTTTAAATAATGATTACTTTATGTCAATCAACCACCACCTGAAATGTTTTGGTTCCATACAAAGCTAATATAACCTCCTTTTCACTGATTCTATTGCGCTATTTTTATCCAACAGAAGGCCGGATCGCGTGAAAAGTTCAGGAAAACTGCTGCCTGGTCAGGGAAAAATCAGGGAATTTTGTCTTAGAAAATTTGTGGGAACCCTGCATGGTCATTGTGGACCCTCTTTTCAATGGTCATGAGATAACTTAAATCAGTCAATGTCTAGCTGTGTAACCTGATTTAATAGTCGAGATGACTCGAAGACTCTGAATATATATTCAGTCAAGTCCATATTTATGGTCATTTTGAAGCCCTGCAGTAATAACACTTGATTTAACGGTGACTTTATTATAAGCTTGAGGGTTACTTATAATACTCAGACATGTGATTTTTTTTTCTTCCAGGCTAGAGAGAAGCTTGTCATGTATCTTTGACAACAAGCTTTTAGGTGATCCTGATTTTGGTATTTTATTTTCATCAAGGTTAGAGTGAAGCTTGTCATGTTAAGAATTTTTCATTTGTCTTTGAGAATAAGCTTCTAGCTGATCATGATTTGCGTCTTCTATTTTCTTCCAGGTTGGAAAGAAGCTTATCATGCATCTTTGACAACAAGCTTTTAACTGATCCTCAATTGTGTCTTTTATTTTTGTCCAAGGGTAAATGAAGCTAATATTTTTGTTACAAGTTTCTATGTGATCATAATTTGAATCTTCTATTTTCTCTTCAGGGTCAGAGTGAAGCTTGATCTAGTGGGTTCGTGTTCTACATTAGTGGCTGAAGAGCTTCTAGACGATCCAGACTTTCACTTAGATACAACAATCGCTGAGCTTCTCTATGGTGAGTGTGTTCTAAGTTACTTTGGTCACCGAGTTACCATAGCAACAGTTTTTCTTATTAGCTCAGAAAATTTCCCTTTTATGTTTTTGCACAAAAAGGCAATCAACCGTGTTTTAACAGATTATGGACTTTGGTTACCATAGCAACAACCCTGGAGGATAATTTATTGACAGCCTACAACAACATTGTGGAGAAATAGTTGCTAATGCGTCATAAAATAATGGCTGGATATATCGTTTGTAAGCAAATATGCGTCCACAGGGCTTGCCATAACTATTTGTAATGTGTAAAATATTTCCCTTACTGCGATGAAACGTCTAGTGGTAATGACAGGCTAACTTGTAAGGTGTGGCTAATAAACAATATGTTCACAAACTATACTTAACATATATATCCATACATTTTACAGGCTATCTAGTATAACAAGGCGACAGTGTAATGTTATATAAACAATTCGATCAAGGATCATCAAAGTGCAAGCACTTATTTCCAATGGGGTCCTGTGTTTTACTGAAGGGACAGCAAGTAGAGGATACAGTGGGATCTATACAATGTATCCAGATGCGCTGCCTTAGCTTTTAATAAACAGACACTGATACCAGCAAGACTACCTCTGGTTTCCAACCATGAGTTAATCTCTAGTTTGGTAGAAAACATTGAAAAGTGTTTCAGAATCGACCATTGAGTGCCCTGGCCGATAATCGAACCAAGGACCTCTCGAATAACTTGTCAAGCAGGCTATTCACTCAACCATACAGCATCACTTAACTCATTCATTTGTTGAATGTTATTTGTAACTGTTTGATATATAAGGAACTATAAATAGATCATTTACTTTCATGAACTACCTTGATGCTATAAATAGATCATTCACTTTCAGGAACTTTCTTGGTTGTTGCTATAAATAGATCATTCTATAAATAGACCATTTACTTTCAGGAACTATCTTGGTTGATGCTATAAATAGATCATTCTATAAATAGATCATTCACTTTCAGGAACTATCTTGGTTGATACTATAAATAGATCATTCTATAAATAGACCATTAACTTTCAGGAACTATCTTGGTTGATGCTATAAATAGATCATTCTATAAATAGATCATTCTCTTTCAGGAACTATCTTGGTTGATACTATAAATAGATCATTCACTTTCAGGAACTATCTTGGTTGATACTATAAATAGATCATTCACTTTCAGGAACTATCTTGGTTGATACTATAAATAGATCATTTACTTTCAGGAACTATCTTGGTTGATACTATAAATAGATCATTTACTTTCAGGAACTATCTTGGTTGATACTATAAATAGATCATTCACTTTCAGGAACTATCTTGGTTGATACTATATATAGATCATTTACTTTCAGGAACTATCTTGGTTGATACTATAAATAGACTATTTACTTTCAGGAACTATCTTGGTTGATACTATAAATAGATCAGCAGATGCAGGAAAGATAACTCCGCGGGATGAGAAAGTTCTGCTACGTTTAGAAGAATCTTTACCTGCTGTAGAAGGGGATCAACTGTTTAATGAAATACAAGCAGCAAAATTTGACATCAGTGGTAAGTATCCATTCCAGTGTGTAGAATCACGTGATCAAATTATTTCCAATAAATACCGTTTTACACTCAAAACTATTGCGATTTCGTCTGCTAACAGTTGAGTTTTTTCTTGATTATATAACAATCGTGCATTTGATAAGGTTATATTTATATAGCCTAAAGTACATCCCGTATATGTAAGAATACCCGGCAAGTACCGCGTTCGCTCTTTCTTTAGCTGTTTTTAATTGATGCTCGACCGTTAGCGGACGAAATCACAAATGTTTTGAGTGTAAAATGGTATTCATTGGAAACAATTTGATCACATGATTCTATACACTGCATTCTATAAAGGGTTCTATGATTCCAGAACAATCCAGAAATCCGGATTTGCCACTCTGGAAAGAACAAAGTTTCCTATAGACAATAAAATTTAATTTCAAAAAATAGTAACAAGTGCTGAATTCTTAAGATCAAACTTGGTTTTTGTGTAGTGATATGAGCAAATGGCATTTGAAATAGGCTTATGAATACTTTCAGGAAGTAACTTTGCGAGTGCTGAAGCAATCTCTAAAAAATCAGGGTTCCATTGCCTAAGCAAAGCGCTACGTAGCACTTCACAAGGGAGGTAATCCATGCCTTAAATATTTAATTGAACAGGAGGTTACTTATTATATGCTCTGGGTAGTGTTTTGCTTAGGTAACTGACCCCATCTCATTACACCATCAAGATCATTGTATCTAAGTCAGATTGCAAGTGAAATGAGCATGAAAATTACATATTTAATGTTTTTTCACAGGTCTAGAACAAAAGGCAATTTCTTTTGCCCTGACAATTTCAAAGGGGACATTCGCAATAAACGTAAAGATATAAAACAATGCTGGCCTAATCCTTTTATTGACTGATTACCTTAGGACATGTTTACAGAAATATATTGTATCGAAGACATAGAATTTCCATTAGTGCTTCTGAGTATTTTGTATTCAATATACTGTAAAATCATTTAATTTCGTTGGGACGAAATTTCGTGGTTTTGGTAAAAATGACAATCTTGTTGGTACTTGAAATTGTGGATTTTGCATTTCAGATAATAAAACAAGGGTCAAAATTAATGTTCCTTGGGATTCAAGTTCGTGGTTGAGGTGAACAACGAAATCCAGGAAATTTAATCCCACAAGAAAATTAATGATTTTACAGTATGTCAGCTGAATTTGTC
Organism: Spisula subtruncata; assembly: GCA_963678985.1. Lineage (NCBI taxonomy): Eukaryota > Metazoa > Mollusca > Bivalvia > Venerida > Mactridae > Spisula > Spisula subtruncata. The sequence goes on along the minus strand of OY787677.1, from coordinate 30,755,634 downwards.
TAATATTACCACATCTTTGTAGTGGTATTTCTCATAGTATAATATGATCTGTGATGTGCCTCCGTAGCTCAGTGGTTAGTGCGCTTGCCGTCTAATCTGGCGACCCGGGTTCAAATCCGGGTGGAGGTACATATATATGCCTGCCATGTTTCAGTAGAAATAAAGCAAATAAAGGCTATGCTCGGCATAATTCATTAAAAAAAAAAAAAAAAAAAAAAAAATATGATCAATGCATTATGTCTTCTCGGTACAACAATAATTACATAAACAAATAATCTTATTTCCAATAAGTGAGTAGGCCTGAGATAGATGACTTTCAAATTTGTACCGAAGCATCTGATTGGCTAGTACAGTGGCATTTATTCTAATTGAGCCAATCGTAACAGTTGTTACATATCATAACATTTGAATTTGTACTGAAGCATCTGATTGGCTAGTACAGTGGCATTCATTCTAATTGAGCCAATCATAACAGTCGTCTCATTCCATAACCTTTGAATTTGTACCAAAGCATCTGATTGGCTAGTCCTGTCACATTTATTCTAATTGAGCCAATCATAACAGTCGTCTCATTCCATAACCTTTGCATTTGTACCAAAGCATCTGATTGGCTAGTCCTGTCACATTTATTCTAATTGAGCCAATCATAACAGTCGTCTCATTCCATAACCTTTGAATTTGTACCAAAGCATCTGATTGGCTAGTCCTGTCACATTTATTCTAATTGAGCCTATCTACAACATTCTAGAACATGCTAGTTAGATATGAGATAATCAGACAGGGAAGGCTGTACTCAACTTAACTAGCCAATCACAGAAACATTAACAACATTACACAACACAATTGTTGATATGGAAACAAGGAATTCTCTGTTTCTTTTTGTTTCTTGCAATTGTTGGGAATTATGGTTATAAATGCATGTTCATTCTTTCCCCCCACCCTAGCCTAATTGTATTGGTCAATCTTATCTCCCAAGTTTGATGGGAAAGGATTATCCGTATTATAAGGAAATATATTAACTGCTCGGAATAACTAATCCTGACAATTGTAACCATACATCCTACAGGCTTCCACCGTTGTCAGGAAACCTTCTACGTTGTTAGGTAAAACTTTCGTCAGGCATTGTTATACTGTAAAATCATTTAATTTCTGTGGGACGAAATTTTGAGGTTTTGGTAAAAAAGACCATTTCGATGTGACGTTAATTCGTGGATTTTGCATTTCAGGTAAAAATTACTAGGGTAAAAATTATTGTTCGATGGAATCTTATCTCATGGATTTTATAACCATGAAATTCACGTAATTAAATTCCCAAGAAAATTCATGATTTTGCAGTACAGGAATTGACTTCGGTTAATAAGTTGGTTCTATTTTATGTAAAATGACAGTAATTCTGGACTTATTGTTAGTGGTTGTGAGATTCGGTAATTATTGTTTCCACGGAAACAGGAATTTCCACGGAAACAGGAAGGAAATTTATAGATATGTCAAACACATTTGTTTTTGAACGTGATCGTTAGAATTATATTGATGCCCGGTATCTACTGATATTGTGTGGTGTACTTATAATGAGTGTCCTGTTTGTTGGTTTGTCCGTCCCATTGAAAATGTTAACTCAAATTTTGAAGTTGTTGGAACTGAAATATTTTAAAAGATTTCCATCATTTAAGCAATGCTTTCAAACTAAGCATACTTGGTTACCATCATAAACACATTACATTATCAAAGCCATGTAACTCTATCAAACACAATATTATGTAATAGGGTACAGTATGGTCAGATATCTTAAAAATCAGTAACCACATGCTGAGAAAACTATGACCAAATTTGGTTGGCCCAGTGCTAAAATCCAGGTCTTTAAGCAAAATTATGACCACTAATTGACAAAGCTAGGTATTATAGACATAGCTTCCATTGGAGTTTAAGCGTTTACTGAAGCAGTATTTTCCCTCGGTCTTATTAAATCAATGGGATACTGTCACTATCAACATTGCCTATATTATAAAACTTACAAAATTTAATTGGAAACCCTCCATAAAAAGCATAAAAAGGGCTTTACATGTGTGAATTTTAGGGGTTGGGAAGTAACAAATGATCAAACTGGTCTAAGCATGAAAATGCTACAGATATATGGTTTAATATGTCATCATTATAAATTGTGGTAATTCTCAGAAAATTTTGTTTCATAATATAATGTATAACCTTCAGTCTGGTTGTGACATAAATTTGTATGACTGTTTTCCATTCAAATATTTGACCATGTTGTAATCGTCATGCTAACCAGAGAGTGGCTGACGTTGTTCTGCACACAAAATGTTGCTGGAATATTCATGAGTATTATACTAGTATAAACTATGGCTTATAAAGCAATTATCTGTATCATAGTTTCTCTCGTCTTGTTTGTGTATGTTTAAATTCACTTTTATTCCTTCATAATCTTTGGTCTCGGTTACCATGACAACCTATGTCACTATGCCAACTTGTGAATTACAGTTTGTTTAAATTATATTTGAAGTGATGTTCATCTTTTACCAGTAGAAATGAAGTTATAAGATCCTGCTAGGACATTATTTTGATATACCGTATTTCCCCGAATAAATGTGCCCAGGAGCCATACATTTTGCAAAGGGTTGGTGGGGGATTTTATTTGAGAGTAATAAAAATAAAATCCAAATAAGTGGTGAAAATTTTTAATAAATTTCAATGTTAATGATAAAGCAATTACAAAATATTGATAACCCTCACATAAAACATCGAAAAAACAAAAGACAAAAAATATTTTCTTCGAAAGGGGGGGGCTTTTATAAGGGGAGGGGGGCTATTATTAGGGGAATACGGTATTTATGAAGGTTGTACTGTTAGTATCACAAGAATATATAAAATCCCTTTAATTCAAATCAGTTACCATGGTAACCATTTCTGCATTTTTGGTATTTCAGTTCTGCATCAGCGGCATACAATATTCATCATTTGGTCATTTTTGTCATGATTCTGTTTTACTCTCATTTGGGATTTTTGCTTATAATTGGGAAAAAACATGATATTCAATTTGGAACAAAGCCCATATTTGGCTAAAACACGCCTGAAAAAAACCACTCTAGATAGCTGCCATTCCATATCAATGAAAAATTATTTACTGGAAACTTATACATGCATTTTAGGAACACCAACAAAATTCAAAATTGTTTTTAAAAAAAATTGCTCAACGTGCATATTATGAAATATTGTTTGACTTGTGTTTTGTTTGGGAATAACCTGAATGTGAGTTAATCATAATTTAAAATGATGTTTCGGTTAAAATGTAATGCTAAATCACTTTGGACATTTTGAGCATGGTTTTTAGCTCACCTGTCACAAAGTGACAGAGTGAGCTTTTGTGATCACTCTTCGTCCGTCGTCCGTCCGTCTGTCCGTCCGTCCGTCAACAATTGGGTTGTGTCCTCTCTAGCGGTCACAATTTTGGCCTAATCTTTATGAAACTTGGTCACAATGATCATCTTAACAAAATCTAGGTCAAGTTCGATATTGGGTCATCTGGGGTCAAAAACTAGGTCACTAGGTCAAATCAAAGGAAAACCTTGTGAACACATTAGAGGTCACAATTTGAGCCTAATCTTTATGAAACTTGATCACAATGATCATCTCTGTAAAATCTAGGTAAAGTTCGATATTGGGTCATCTGGGGTCAAAAACTAGGTCACTAGGCCAAATCATTGAAAAACCTTGTAAACACATTAGAGGTCACAATTTTGACTCTATCTTTATGAAAATTGATCACAATGACCATCTCTATAAAATCTAGGTCAAGTTCGATATTGGGTCATCTGGGGTCAAAAACTAGGTCACAAGGCCAAATCATTGAAAAAGCTTGTGAACACACTAGAGGTCACAATTTGAGCCTAATCTTTATGAAAATTGATCACAATGATCATCTCTATAAAATCTATGTCAAGTTCGATATTGGGTCATCTGGGGTCAAAAACTAGGTCACAAGCCTTTGAAGGCCAAATCATTGAAAAAGCTTGTGAACACACTAGAGGTCACAATTTGAGCCTAATCTTTATGAAACTTGATCACACTGATCATCACTATAAAATTTTGGGCAAGTTTGATATTGGGTCATCCGGAGTCAAAAACTAGGTCACGAGGCCAAATCATTGAAAAAGCTTGTGAACACACTAGAGGTCACAATTTTGACCTTATCTTTATGAAACTTGATCACAATGATCATCATTATAAAATTTAGGTCAAGTTCGATATTGGGTCATCTGGGGTCAAAAACTAGGTCTTGAGGCCAAATCATTGAAAAATCTTGTGAACACACTAGAGGTCACAATTTTGACTCTATCTTTATGAAACTTGGTCACAATGTTTATCTCTATAAAATCTAGGTCAAGTTAGATACTGTGTCATTTGGGCCAAAATCTAGGTCACTAGGCCAAACAGGTGAGCAGTCTCAGCCAAACACGTCAGAATTTTACAGGACAGTAGGTCCTGTAAAGTTCAGATTTTTACAGGACCGGACCAAATTTTACAGGACCGGATTTTAATTTATAATTATTTAAAAAATAACTTGCTTTTCCTCATCAAATTTAAGCCAATCACGGCCTATACACCAATCAATATTAAATTTACGGTCCGGCCGTGCCGCTTCGTACTTTTTCCATTTCTGTTTTTTTTTCAGTTTTAACTCTGTATCACTAGTATCTTTGACTTTCCGTTTCATGCCCGGCGTGGCCCCTTCAAAGTATCGCAACATATTAAAAGCCATGGTTGAAACAATGTAAGAAAGATTACTACCAGATTTATATTGTCCTTGAATATTCTGTGCGCACGATCGAGACGTTCTGTTTGTGTCGCCGATTGTTTATTTACAAGTGTGGTACCCGCACTAAATCCGCTAAATATACACGATAATCAGTAAACCAGGAACCAATAAGTTTACTGCTCGCGATATGTGTGACGTATCGACAAAACAACTTTCAACAGACCAATGAAATGCGCCGTATAGTATACCGCTATTTGCAGACCTCTAACGGAAAATCGGATTGTCTAGGTACGGCGTAGAGGTCAAAATCTACCGGTGATGAGGTAAAACATTCACCGGACAGTCGGTCCTGTGTAATTAGACTCGTCGGTCGGACCTGTGCGATTTTTACCGGACATGTCCGTCGGTCCGGCCTAGTTTGGCTGAGACTGGGTGAGCGACCCAGGGCCCTTGGGACCCTCTTGTTTCTTGGCATTTTTATAACAAGACAAGTTTAAGTGATGAAACTTTGCATCAATATCAGCAGCCATAGGGCACATATCATGGTCATTTTTAGGCTGGCGATTTCGCGCCAGACTATTACAATCCTAAATAATGAAATCCACTAAGATGAATTTACTCCCGAAACTGACAACACAGAATCTATACACTCAATGCAAATAGTTCCTCCTCGTTAATCAGTTTTGCAAGATAAGAACATTCAACTTTCCTTGTTTCATTTATTCTGTTCGATTGTAATATATTAGTTTCTTCTTGAAATGGAAGGAAATTGTATGAAATTAAAAGAAAAGGCTTTTTAAAGGTGTTGATAATTATTACACCGCGTTAAGAACGCGATACATCAATGATTTTATTATGTTAAATTATTTAGGTCAACATTCTCCAACGAGATCGTGGTCGAGTGGTTAAGCAACTCGCTTAGTAATTTTCTGATGCTAAGGTCCAGCGATCGAATCACGGGGGCTTCAAATTTTTTATATTTTTATTTTTTTTATTTTTTGTTAAGTCCAGCACTTACCTCTCTTTCGACTTAGAAAACCACTTGATGTTATATCACTTGAAAAGCTATTGTTCCTTAGCAGTTCGCCAGCCTGTCAGTACTTTCAGTACTTTGATTGTATATTCATTAGGCTCTGCAGGAAAGATATAATGGCTCAGAAAGAAAAAGCTTCATCTTTTTTTAAAAATCACCCATACATAAAGCATACACTCATTAATGTCTGCTATGTCTCAGTTTATTGGGATTTACAAATCCCTGAAATATAGTCATGCTCAAAGTTCAGGATCAGGTCAAACTCTCCGTGTTATGTAACAAACAGTTACTAAATGTTTTACATGCATTTCTCAGGATCAGGTCAAACTCTCAATGCTATGTAACAAATAGTTACTGAATGTTTTTACATGCATTTCTCGGAATCAATAAAAGGTCTGGAATAAGGAGGTTTGTAAATCATAAACTCTTTCATTATTTATTGCCTGCCAGCCAGTGTCTTACTGAATTCTACAAATCCAAAATAAAACTTGGAGCAAAATATTGGCAAATTTTGCGACTTACGAGCAAATTTTGCAACTTACCAGCAAACTTTGCCACTTTGCTGAAGTCACATTTTTTTAACTAACGGAGCTAACTTTGTTCACCATCAATACCTGTCTTTATGTAAAGCAAGACCCTTAACTCTGATCTTCATATTGAGTTTTCTGTCCCTTTATGACTTGAGTGAGTTTTGTGTGTAGGTGAACTTTTCTGATAAAATTTGGGAGCTATATTGCTTTGAAATTTTTCAACTTTAATTACCTGCAAAACCTGACTCTAAAATGCAAGAACCATAACTCCACCTGTTTGGAGGTATTATAGCCCTTTTTGGACTTTTGTGTGCAACTTTAGTAAACTATTTCCATAAAAAATATTAAAGCTATTACTTTGAAACTTGCTGTTACATTCTGTGAAACAAGGTTCAAGTGGCCCATTTTGGAAGAACTATTGTCGCGACCACACTAGGTCAGTCTGCGGGGAGGCAAGTCGCCGACACAGTTTATCAAATAATAATTAAATATAATAAAGAAATGAACGACAAACGAAAGAATGACTGTAATTACGACTGAATTTATTCAATGTTATATCAGTAAATAGTCTAGAAGTGCGAAAGTTCTATCCAATAGAAATACTCAATAAGGGTCCTAAAATACTACAATAATAATGAATAAGCTAAGCCAATGACTCAATTCAATAGATAATTAAAGCAAATAAATAGCCAAACTTAATCCGAAATAAAATGAAAATATGTCCTAACCCTGAGAAAGTCAAATCTGATCTGCCAAATAACAAAGAATTTTCCCTTTTATACCCTCGAATTCCGCATCCGCGGAATTCCGCCGACTGCAGAAATATTGCAGGATCGGCGGAATGTCGCGGAAGATACGCAGAATTCCGCCAGAATTCTGCGATAAAAAAAACCTTATAATGAATGAACATCAGTTAAATTTGGCTATAAATATACATAAAAACATCTAATACAACAAATTACCTAAAAGATGACCTTTTCCAAAATGTAGAAAAAGCAAACAAACAAGTTTGACAGATGTAGGAAATCGTAATCTCACAACGTAAACAAACGCTGAGTACAATAAAAGCGCACGCGCACGCGCGATACTACGTCACGTCCGGTTTAATTAAATGACAACAACAACATGTACATTTACGAAGATAAATATACGTTATAACAGCCTAAATGAACGATATGGGAACGTGGCAATAACCTGGTCAGTACTTAAACTATAAATATTATGAAATGTGTCTAAGATCGTATCCTGACACAGAATAATAACACTAAAATAGACTACTAAGCTACGGACATGACCATATCCCACCCACCGGCCGTAAACAAGCGGTAAACACAAGCAGACTTTAAATGGAAATGGTAGCGAGTATAAACAAAAATAGATAGGTATGAATAGGTCGCACACAGGGTACTGCACTATGGCTTATGTGGAGGAATTTTGGCGCTTTTGATATTTAGAAAATACATATTTCAAAGGCTTTACTCGCAAGGCAGTGTTCTAATGTTACAATGTAGAGTCACCTGACAGGAAGAATTGATTGGTGTTGCCGTTGGTTACGTAACTTTAAATTGGAATATCACCTGTTGACAATATCAATGTTTTACGTTGTGTATTAGATTTCTCCCGATTTAATTGAAAATTTCAATCAAGTGACACTTGATGGTTTTCTCTGCAAGCTGTTTCTAGTGACAGAACGATGTTCTCCATGGAACGATGTTCTCCATCTAAGCGGGCGGTGCAAGATGCTATTGATTTTCTACTGGAATTACTTTGGTTAATCAAGTAGAAAGATTACTGTTATTATGAGATGGGAGCAAACCTAGATTACTGTTAATATACTCATCAAAGAAGGTTAGGAGAATATATATCGCTGGCTTAGAATGAAAAGATCGTAACTACAAAATCAATATTTTGAGAAAACAAGAAAAACTGTCTGACAATCTGACAATCACTCTTTACTTATTGTAAAACAAGCTTTCTCAACTTCAGTTTGATCAACATGACAAGTTTGGCTTTTCGTGTTAATAAGCTCATGAGAAGCACCTTATGGTGCTGATTTCAAATATGCATTAGTCTTATAAGGTTGTAAGTGGCACTTCAGGCGCGTAGCCAGGCATACGCCCGTACGCCCGGGCGTACGCTCCATTGAAAAAATGATAAAATAAACTGACTCAAAAATGCAATAAAAATCGATGCCTCACGAGGGTTAGGCATTAAATTTCATGTTAGAGGCTCTCTGTTTTGGATTCTGGGCGTATTTTAGATTTTTTTCTAGCTCTCTTCGCTCGCTCATTAGCTTTCAAAAGGAATCATCTGATAGAGACCGTGCTTGTGTTGCAGGATGCCAACATTATCATTTTTTCTAGCTCGCTACGCTCGCTCTTGAAATACTTTACTTAGTATACAAACTGCATGTATGGCCTGTTGCTCAGGTATAAACAGTGTTCTTTTTCTAGCTCGCTTCGCTCGCTCAATTTACTATGATAAGTGAATACCATCAAGAAGAGAACATGTATGTATGGCCTGCTGCTCAGGTAAACAGTATTTTTGTCTAGCTCGCTTCGCTCGATCAGTACTGTAATAAGTGAATGTCATCAAGGAGGGAACGTGTATGGATGGCCTGCTGCTCAGGTAAACAGTATTTGTGGCTAGCTTGTTTCGCTTGCTCAGTACTGTAATAAATGAATGTCATCAAGGAGGGAACATGTATGTATGACCTGCTGCTCAGACAAACAGTATTTTTGTCTAGCTAGCTTCGCTCGCTTAATACTGTAATAAGTGAATGTCATCCAGGAGGGAACGTGTATGTATGTCCTGCTGTCCAGGTTAACAGTATTTTTGTCTAGCTAGCTTCGCTCGCTTAATACTGTAATAAGTGAATGTCATCCAGGAGGGAACATGTATGTATGTCCTGCTGTCCAGGTTAACAGTATTTTTGTCTAGCTCGCTTCGCTCGCTCAGTACTGTAATAAGTGAATGTCATCAAGGAGGGAACGTGTATGTATGGCCTGCTGCTCAGGTAAACAGTATTTTGTGTAACTCGCTTCGCTCGATCAGTACTGCAATAAGTGAATTTAATCAAGTAAAGAATAAGTATGTGGTCTGTTGCTTAGGTATCACTATGATTTTTTCTAGCTCGCTTCGCTCGCATAAACCTTTATTAGTTTATTTTATCAAGTGGTACATGTTGTTGTATTCATTATACTACAAAACTACTATATCTGATAACGGGCGTACGCTCCAAATATACCTAGCTACGCCCCTGCACTAACAACCTTCTCATTCTAAGCCAGTGATATACATGTTGACATTCTGAAAATTATTATTTTTCGTGGTGGGTTAAATTTCATGGATTTCGTGGTTCATCTTCAACCATGAAATCAAATCCCGTTGAACAATAATTTTGACCCCCTGTATTTATTACTTGAAATGCTCAATCCACGAATTAACATCCCACAGTGTTTTTTACACAAACCACAAAAGTTTGTCCCATCGAAATTAAATGATTGTACAGTAAAAGCCCCAAGCTCAGTTTTAGCTCAAGGTACTGTTAAATGCTCCTATTTTCGGTGTATAAAGCCAGAGCTCAGATATGACATACTGTAAAATCATTTAATTTCAATGGGATGAAATTTCACGGTTTTGGTAAAAAAAATGCATTTCGATGGGAAAATAATTTGTGTATTTTGCATTTCAGGTAATACCTACAAGGGTCATAAATATTGCTTGATGGTATTTGATTTTATGGCTTAAGACCCCTGCAAAAAATGTTCTAGAACCTTGAGTAAGTTCTAGAACATTCAAGAACTTTCAAAGAACTTTAAGAACTGTTCTTGAACTAGTAACATCATTCTTGAACCATAGTTCCAGAACATTGTGAGTTCTTGAACTAGACCGACAGTTCTTGAACCTTGGTTCTAGAATCTTAGATGCTCTTGAACTAGACCACCTGTTCTTGAACTATGGTTCTAGAACCCAAATGGTTCATGAACTGTTCTTGAACATAATTATGTGCACAATTATTGATGACATCACAGATTTTCAAAATGGCTGCCAGTATGACATGTGCTCAGATGTTTGAAACATTAAGTGGTTGTTTTCATCTAAATAAGCAATCTTATAACAGGTAAGTTGCATAGTTTAGCATGTTTAGTGTATAAGTATCTTGTGTGACTAATATCTTGCTCATAAGAATAGTGGTGCAAACTTAAAATATAGGAAAACAAATTAGTAAGTGGGTGGGGTATGTTTAACATGAGGTTCCATGAATAATAGCTGAACTATTAAGCTAAGTTGACAGGCAAATTGATCATCCTTCAGCTATTTTCACTATTTGAAACCTCTGGGAACATGAACATAATATCATTCTATTCTACTTTGAAGCATCATGAGGCATTCATTATAAAGATAGTATATTTACTGTTCAATACTTTCAACACATCTGTCTGACTCAAGAACAGTTCTTGAACACTTCATGCCATAAGTGTTCAAGAACTGTTCTTGAAATAATCCTTGATTAAAATGTGAGTATTGCTCTAAGCGGTAGTTGTAGAAAATGGAAATTTCAAGTTAATACAAGGGAAATATGATACATTGACCAACTGTTTGTTTACATAAGTGATAAGAACTGATATTTTGTACAGAAATATGAATGATAGAGTGTAGCTTAACCTGGTACTGTTTACAACTTAATGAACATATTTAGTAGAGTCACTTAAAATATTACCTTTTATATGTTTTATCTTTGTTTTAATGCTAATGTAAAAGCCTTAATTTCCTTATTTCTTTAAATTTTCTTGCAAGCATTTGTCATGTACTTGAACCAGTTTTCTGTCTCATATTTGTTCATTTCTTCACGTTTTTTAATTCAAACAGTAAATGCATACCACTATGCATGTTTTTGACTACAAAAAGTTCATGTAAATAAATTGTTGGTAGGAAACCATTTTGAACTTTTGTTGCTATGTATAGTAATGAACAGAAAAAAATAATTCTGGAACATGTTCTAGTAAAGTTCAAAAACAATGCCATCTTTTATTTGGTTTTAAAAGGATGTACATACATTTCTGTTCTTGAACTTAGTTCTGGAAATCTTGATTAAGAACAGCTATTTAATGTTCTTGACTGTTCCGGAACAAGTGCAAAAATTTAATCAAGAATCTCTAGAATGTGTTCTTGAACTTTTCTGGTACATGTTCCAGAATAATTTTTTCCTGTTCTTGAACTGAGTTCTGGAAATCGTTATTCAAGAACGGCCATTTTCTGTTCTTGAATGTTCTGGAACAAGTTCAAGAATTTAATCAAGAACAGTTCTTGAAGTTTTCGCCGGGGGATGAACACCGAAATCCATGAAATTTAATCCTGGACCAAAATAATGATTTTACAGTATATATGTATATAAACTTCAATTTCCTTGAGATATGAAGACACTTTTCAGAATAAGCACAAATTAAAATTAACTAGCTTTCTTAGAAAATGAGACTTTCTTCTTTTTCCAATATCTTAATTACCTCCTAAAAAGTTCATATTTCCTCCGTTTGACATTAAATTGTTTGTGGAATTGAAGCTATTAGATGAGAACAGGGGAGAGAAGGAATGTCTGGGGTAATGGAGGCTTCTGCATTCCCGTAACCATACAGAGACACACAATGGGTCCATTACAACACAATGGTTCAATGACAACACAATGGTTTCATGACAACACAATGGTTCCATGACAACACAATGGTTCCATGACTACACAACGGCTCCATGACAACACAATGGCTCCATGACAACACAATAGTTCCATGACAACACAATGGTTCCATGACAACACAATGGTTCTATGACAACACGATGGTTCCATGACAACAACACAATGGTTCCATGACAACAACACAATGGTTCTATGACAACACAATGGTTCTATGACAACACAATGGTTCCATGACAACACAATGGTTCTATGACAACACAATGGTTCCATTACAACACAATGGTTCCAATACAACACAATGGTTCCCTGACAACAATGGTTCTATGACTACACAATGGTTCCATGACAACAACACAATGGTTCCATGAAAACAACGTAATAGTTCCATGACAACACAATGGTTCCATGACAACACAATGGTTCCATGACAACACCATGGTTCCATTACAATGTACAGGTCCATGACAACACCCATGACAACAGTTCCATGACAACAATTTCATGACAACAATTTCATGAAAACAGCTCCATGACAACAATTTCATGAAAACAGCCCATGACAACAGCTCCATGACAACAATTTAATGAAAACAGCTCCATGACAACAGCTCCATGGCACAACAATTCAGAGACTACTGTTGCAGACCTAACCTTCAGACATAAATTACCACATATAGTAGAGTGTTCATGATGTCTGCAAGATATACATGGTTGCAATCTTGTATGAAATATGTTTTGCCGTCGGCTCACAGGGACTACAGACATATTGTGTTTTGTTTTATGATTAATATTACAAGGAGGACAAAATCTTTCTGTCATCAATTACAGCTTTCCTATAGGTATAGCTTGGCCACATTGACATGAGCCTGACCTATTGGTTAGCATAATTTAACACGCGATATTGTCAACGTTTACAACACCGATTGTATGTTTTCATAATCGGGGAGTATCACGAAGACGCTCCAGATGTAATATAAACACAAATCTTAAATGCCGATGTTGCACGATTTGCTTGCGGAAATTGATATATTCAAAGCAAGAACCTTGTAATATATTCTTGCATTAAGTTCAGGTTCAGGTCAAAATAGCCAAGCTATATATACTGATTGTCTCAACGGTTCTTGTGTCTCGACAGATCTCCGAGGGATTTCATCAATAAATTAACGAGTGTTTGAGAACTCGTGCAAATGTTTAGAGAAGTCGTATTAAAGTATTTTTTGTTGATTTTGTGGGTGAACAAAATTGTGAAATTAAATCCTTTCACATTTTTCACATGTCATGTGGTCAGTTTCAGTACATGTATATAGTTGATTAAATATTGCAATGGAATTTTGTACATGTCCATATTTGATATTTGATAAATAGATTACAAAATTGATAACTATAGATTTATCTTAGGTCAGTGTTTAACCTTTCATTCTTGAATGGCAATATTAACTTGATCCAAACCTTTATGCATGTGAAAAGCGGTAGCCTATAGGTAGGGTCGCTTATTTCGGGATCAAGAGGGCCCTGGTTCAAACTCCGTCTGGACCACTGGTCAATTTCTCTTAGCAAGACCCACATGCTCCACCATGGTGTAAAGTGGTTCCTGATAAGGCAGTGTCTATTCCTGGGCGCCGCAGATCGATGTTGGCTGCCACACCCACAGGAGAGAAATAGTCTCCCCAGGAGACATGAGCGTGGGTTTAAGTAGGTAGCCCATTGACCAGGGAAAGTTAAAATGTCAAAGGGTGCTTGAGCAGCCTAACAGCTTAAAAGAGCAAAATTAGTGACTTAACTTTTCTATGAGTACATTTTTATGCTTGTGTTGAATACATCATTTCGCTACTGTCCACACAATGTTAAAAATTACGGTTGTAAATATGAGCTCGCCCTTTAGGTAAACTATTTTTATCTTGATTTAACTTGGTGTAGCTGAGTTCGTTGTAAACCCCACTATTCTTTTGAATGGGATAGTTCTCTCATTAATATTACTTATTGAATTGACAGTTACTGTCCCAAATTGTGCAATACCAGTCTCTTAGATTTATTATATATCTTTGTGTTACACCTAGGGTATCTTTGTGACTGTTCCCACTCATGAAAACATGCAAGTTATAAATAAACAGGATGTATCAGCTCTCAAATTATTTAAGTGAAAGGCCAAGATTCATGTCAAAATGGTCATACTATTATCAGATGTTTATTTTAACTAATAAAATGTTGAGGACCCGATCTCCCAAACGTCTTAATCTGAGCTAAATTTCATCTCAAATACTTGCAAGTGTCTTTAAGTTTATTTCCAGGGGAAGCTTGGTTCAAACTTGGCATTACAAGAAAGAGAACATTCTTAGTTTATGAGTTTACCGTAGAAACAGTTCAAAAGCTCGAACTTACGATTTATATCAAATGTCTCAATTTGAGTGAGATTTTTTGCTTGAGATGCTTAGCAGATCGGGGCCAGGATCAGGTAAAAATCCCCTTACAATTATCAGATGTTTATTTAAACTCATAGAATTTTAAGGGGTCAGGTCAAAATCTATCTTTACTACAAGTGGACAGTGGTCATCATGATGATAATTTGATTAATAATCGGTGTATATAGATATATAAACATGTATATAGATGTATATGAGCACTCGGACAAACAATGATAGCGTGTCTTAACCCCTGTGGCTAAATTACTCATTATCTATATCAGTACTGTACACACACATATATATAGTAGTATCGAAGTCTCGTATGTACGTAGTACTAGGAAGTTTTATTTGTATGTATGTATGTGTGCATTGTTAACCTAATCACTGTATGACTTAATTTGTATGACTTATTGCGAATATAACATATTGGAAGTTTTATTTATATGTTTGTGCTTGTGGATTAATTTCACATTATTATAACTCTAATCACTGTATGACTTATTGCGATTAAAACATACTAGGAATTAAGTAGTACATTAATTTATATGTATGTGTGTGTGTGTGTGTGTGGTTGTGTGCAATGCTTTCTCAGCATTATAAACCTAATCACTGTAGGACTTATTGGAAGACTAGGATTCAGTGTGTATGACTTATTGCAATTAGAAACATTTGTGATTTTATGACACTGTACAACTTATTGTTGAATGGGAATTTTATGAATGTAAGTAAATAATCAATCAATCAACCATCCAATCAATCAATCAATTCTTCATTCATTCATTCATTCATTCATTCATTCATTCATTCATTCATTCATTCATTCATTCATTTATTAATTTATTATTTATTCAATCATGCATTCCTTTATTCATTCATTCATTCATTCATTCATTCATTCATTCATTCATTCAATCATGCATGCATGCATTCATGCATTCATTCATTCATTCATTCCTTCATTCCTTCCTTCCTTCCTTCCTTCCTTCCTTCCTTCATTCCTTCCTTCCTTCCTTCCTTCCTTCCTTCCTTCATTCCTTCATTCATTCATTCATTCATTCATTCATTCATTCATTTATTTATTTATTTATTCAATCATGCATTCATTTATTCATACATTCATTCACAAAATTCATCAATCCCATCCCATCCCATCCATCCATTAGGCTGATGTAAGGTAAGCCAATCCCTGGATGAAGGACATTGTGCTTACTCTTATCAACTTAAAGTAAAGCAAGCACAGTTGCTTCCCCTGATTTTCAAAGGGAAGTTAACTGCGCTAAATTTTGAATGACAGCAAAACTGTATCATATCATTTTGACCACTTGTGATTACCACTCCTTTGTTTACTGTTGTTTCAGGTTTGTTAAACATGGAGATATTAGAGAAAGATTTGAAGAGAGTGGCGGGGACGGCCATGACCATTGCTATGTCCTCGGTTACTATGGATATGCAGGTAAACAACTATCAGTATTTTAAAGGCACTCAACTCCAGTTAGTACATTGCAAAATTCATCAAAACGCTCAACCGACCCAATACATTTATATATGAACCTGCACTTATTGATCTAGATGAAAAATAATTGCATAACACATAAAATCTAATATTGGTCATATTTGAGAAGAATTATTAAGTCCTTACTATTAGTCTCCTACCAGGGCCCGAAATTACAACCAATACTTACACTCTGCACTCCGCACTCAAATATTAAATTCCTTCTTTTGAGGTTCAAAACGACATTTTTTTAGAACGAGAAGTTGAAGTTATGTTAAATAGGTGGTAAATATTATCATTTGTTTGTTTCCAATTGTAATTTAGTGTATATGTAAGATATAAGTATAATTTATCAGCCTGAGTGCACTCAGATTGAATAATTACGTTTTTACCTCATAATAGTACAAAACAGCAAAAATATGTATCAAATGTTATTTTTCACATTCAAATAAAAATTCTATACATTTCCCCACCTCGATTAGCAATTTAGAACATATAATAGCTCATTAATATGATAAATTCAATATTTGAGTGCTGAGTGCAGAGTGTAAGTATTGGTTGTAATTTCGGGCCCAGTTTTCAACATGAAGGGAATATAGGTTTGGCTTCCATCAATACAATCTGGATCATGCCATAACTCAAACAGTTTTCAAGCTAGGTTCATGACACTTATAATAAGGATAGGGACCAATAAGGACATTATGTACGTCCAGTTTGTTTTATATATTATATTAATTGTCTCTCATAGGAAAGAAATATTCGTTGTATAACAAATAACTGACTCGTAAATCAATGATTTACGAGACAGTTTGTTTTATTTTGACAAAAATTTTGGACAAAAATTGTGGTTGCCATGGCAACAGAAACATTGACAACCTGGAAACCAGGTAGGGGACTTCTGTATTGTTTGCGGCTCTAATTACTTGTTAAAAGTTAAAACCCTATGTATTTCTCCGTCAGGCTCATCAGGTGTATAGTATTTTGCATTTTTGACTTCTGACTTGTTATTTAAAAACAAATTTAGTTTTTGCAAAGGTTAAATGACAGAGTTATAGTTCGATTTCGAGCATTGAGCCATGACTGCACTTTTAAAGTTAATCAATTTGCTGATTAAAGGTTGTTGCGGGATTGACTAACTGCGCTAAATTGCCAATTGATAAATTACACATATTAGTAAGTATCATATCTTTAAACCATGACTATTGAAATCAATAAATCACGGGCTACCCGCCCAAATAGACTCGTGTTTAGAAAAGGTCATGGCTCAGGGTTCAAAATTGAACTATACCATACCATCTTTCCCCAATGAAATAACGAAATAACATGAGCACTCAAGATTCATATTTTATTATGTTTCCTTAGTAACCCTGAAAGATTTTCCCCAGACTAGAAGATTAATGGTTACTATGGTAACGATTATATTTGGTAATGAGATATGAGAAACATTATCTGAGAAATTTTACTTGCCCACATTATATATTATATATAGATACCTACTTAATGTATTAAATTGCACTTCTTTTCCTGGAAATTTAAGTTTCCATCTTGAAAATCTGAAAAAAATCTGAGAAAAAGTTTTGCCGTGAACCTAAAAAAAAGTATGATGAAAATTTAACCTTTTCTTGGAAGCTTGTTTCAAGAGAAGCATATGAAATTAAACCTTGGAAGAGCCTAAATTAATTTTATAAGTCTTTGTTGATCACCCCTTCATTTAAGGACAAAAAGATATTCATGTTTTGTCAAAGAAATTCTTGTTATGTAAAAACATAAATGTTAATGTCAAAAAACTTTTTTGTTTTTGTCATAGGAAATCATGTTTTGTCAATGAAATTAATGTTTTGGTCAAAGAAATGCATATTTTTGACAATCATTTCAGGAGTTTGTTAACCTTAAATTTAAGTTTCCATCTTGAAAATCTGAAAAAAAATCGGATAAAAAGTTTTGCCTTGAACCTAAAAAAATGCAAGAAATAATTTTGATGTGGAAATTACATAAAAATATGTCATAAAAATTTAACTTTTTCTAGGAAGCTTGTTTCAAGAATAGCATATGAAGAGCCTTTCTTTTCGTTCTAAAAAAATTAATGTTGGACTCATTAAAAGAGTAATTCATGCTTTTGTCAAAGAAATTTATAGTAAAAAATCCTTTTTGTAAAGAAATTCATGAAATTTTTGTTTTTTTTGCCAAAGAAACTCATGTTTTATCTATCTTTTCAGGAGTTTATTTACCGTCCAAATTTCAAGGAGGATTTGGTTAATTTCTGTCAACAGGAGCAATGTGAAGTTGTCGTCATTATGACGCTAGTTAACGATGATGACGGAAAACCGACACGTCAGATTGCGATATATTCGGAGAATAGGATATTTCGAGATCAGGTAATTACAGTAAAATCATGATTTTTTTCGTGGGATTAAGTTTCGTGGATTTTGTGGTTCACCTTCAACCATGAAATCAAATCCATCGAAACAATAATTTTGATCATTGTATTTATTACCTGAAATGCAAAATCCACAAATTTACGTCCCATCAAAATGGTTCTTTTTACACAAACCGCAAACTTTCGTTTCATTGAAATTAAATGATTTACAGTATAGGAACTTGAAGGAATATTTTTATTAAATTTCCTATGTTTAAAAATATTTATCACATGATCTTTCCTTGTATCTGAGTTAGCATAATGAGTATGTATTATAATATGTTCAAATGAGTTGATTGTTCAATAGAAACATAGTTTATATTTTCCCAATAAGAACTTTCATAATTAAAGGTGAAAGGTCGTGAAGTAATAAAGTTAACGATATATACTGAGTTCCAAAAGTTCCGCATCCAATATATGATGTGTCTTTTTTACTAGAATCTCCAACTTATTTATGATAATTCAAATGCGCATGTGTAGAGCGATGTGTACTCGATATAAATCCATGACAGTTATCGAGTTGAAGATATGTATCGATCCATAATAAAACCACATGTGACACCACCCCACGATTCCAAAGTACACACAACGATAAAGTACTATTTTGTAGTGGAAGGGAGGTTATAAAGACCGAAAATTACCTCTCTTTGACCACAGACAATTAATGATGTTGCAATAGAGTCTGTGCAACAGGCCAGATTTTAAGAAACATCCGCTTTGACATAAAAAAGCAACAATAAAGCAAGTTTCCCATAATTTTAATGTTGTGTGGACTACAATTAAGCAACAACAATGCTGTTGTTCTTGGTGCAAAAATATAGCAGCATTACCTGTCTATGTCAGCGGCATTGACCCTTGACCTGTTGTCACGTGGTACGTCATATACAGTTTTTTTCGGATTGAGATGATACAACAGTCTTATTATGATAGAGACATGTCAATTTAATTCGACACAATGTATTTTTCGTGAAACACCAGCTTCTAGCGTCTTATATACACGAGTCGTTTACAATTATCAATTTTTGCAATCAAATTAAGCATACATTTCTAACTTATTTGACTAACTTATTGTGTTTTTTCGTAACACAGACACGATGCAAGTAAATTGGAAGTGAAATTAAAGTAAAAAATGAAGAACCCAAATTATGCGTGCTTGAATAGACGTTTTTACCATTTGTGATGGTGTGATCATTCAAGCGTGACGAAATCCAACGGAAATAGGTTCAACATAAACACTAAGGGTACGCAAACGGACAGTGTTCCTAAAAAGTTCTTTTAAGTTAACTTTTCCAAAAAAAATGAACATTGAATTAAGATGCAGAACTTTTGGAACTCAGTATATATTAGTTTCTACACTATATATGTGTTTGATGGTTATTTTCCTATTCATAAATATAATGATTAAGAGATTCTAAATACTCCTTGCCAGATGATATTGTATTTATATTAAAATCGTTGGGAAATATTATAAAGCTGGCCACAGGCTTGGTAATAGAATTTCCAAAACTCGTTAAATATAAATTTATATAAATTGACAACTTGTGATAGATCCTCTATATATTAAATACTTGTACTTTCAGGAAATATTAATATTATAAAGCTTACCACTGTCTTGCAGTTATAAAATTTCCATAACTCGTTAAATATAAACAGGCCTCAACAAATTTTTCAAAAGTCGCTCGTCCGGTGTCAACAAACCACTCGTCCAGCAGCAAAATCAACTCGCTCGTATTTTTCAGTCAACGAAAAATCTGGAAATCTGTTTTTGGACGATGTGATTCTCGTCTCAAACTGTCAATAAAATTGTGAAAATATAAATGTGTTCCGCATTTCCGCTCCTTTCTCCATTCTGAGGCAGACAACTTTTGATCAGCTTGTTTGGTAAATACACTGTGTCTATATGAACTTTATTCTTCACGTGATGACAAAGGTGGCATCAGATTTTGTCCTTAATAACGCAAACCGATGGCAGGAGTTTGTTTGTTAGTCCATACATTCATACATAGTATTCATTTTGTGCACTGTGACGAACCGAAAACGTCGCTTTAACGCTAAAAATTATGTTTCAATCGATTTAACTAAGAACAGTGTCATTCATTTATCGAGCATAACCGGGGAATTCCCATGACGTCACAGCGCACTCATGTTTTGATTCTTCCAACTTTCTTTTTTGACTGACAGATGATCTGGCGTTTGTATCGAATACGAGATGGTTTTTTTATCGAATTATGTTGTTTAATGCCCGATTAATTGTTGAAACTTTATTGTTTTCTGCCAGAAATTGCACTTGTCCTGCACCTGTCCTGCATGACGAGTGTTGCTGGATGTTGACTCGTCCGATGTGAATTTCTACTCGTAATTACGAGCGGACGAGTGGATTTGTCGAGCCCTGATCAATTGATATCAATTGGTTCATTGAGAGTATCCCGAGATTCCATTTTCCCTCGGATTAAACCTTGGGAGCAGAATGTCAAAGATTAGAACTTATATTTACACTCAGCTGCTCTAGATAAAATGAACTTTTCTGCTGAAAATGAACTAACATTTGTATTTTGATAGAAACAACTGACAAAAGACTTGCAACTCAATTTAGGGATTGCACATGGAAAGGGGGAAAATTTTGAAGTTTATTTGATTTTATTGATTTTTTGTTTCTATTTATAGATTGCTGACACCTTGGATAATTCAATAGACATTGACCTTGACCTTGAAATGGTCACGCCTCCATTTGATGAAATTTCTGTCTTCGAGCAAGGCAATGTGAAAGCATCGCGTAAGAAGGTACTGCCGATACTGAAATCTTTCCTGGTTGGTGATACCACTCCAGATGTAGCGAGTAAAGATTTCGTCTCTGTGCACACCGTATCCGTGCCGACAGATGGGACAGCATCTGTAATAGAGGTACCCGACACTCCAGAAGTTCACTTCACACTTGATTCTATTGATGAACTCTCGGGACTTAACTCTTTTGAAAACAATACTGAGGAACAGGAAGTAGCTAGACAGGAAGTTGATCAACAGGAAGTGAATATACAGGAAGTAGATTTATTAGGATTAAACAGTTTAGATGTTAATGATGTGAACAATTCAAATACAAAAATACTTGACTTTGATCCCTTAGCAACCATATCTTCCTTAGATGAAGAGAGTCCGCCGAACGATATTCCAGATGACACTTTTTTCGGAAATACCCAGAATCCTTTCAGTGACCATGGTAACGTAAATACAAACAAGTTTACCCAGAATGCAAAGGAAACGTCTGCAACTTTCTCCTCAGCCAATCTGTCGTCTGCTCATTCTAGTAACGTGTTTGATTTAGGTATCTCTGACAGTGAGCTGGTTGATCCATTCAGTTCTGTGGATGAGACTGGTAGTCAAGTTTATCCAGAAGCTAGCCCAAAGGAAATAAAACTAAGTGAAAGTGGTGAAAATGAGACAAAAGATGCTGATATTGTTAACAATAATCCATTCAATATTGAAGTGACAATGAACAGTGAAGGAGCTCAAAGTTTGAATCCATTTCAGGAGATGGGTGAAGCAGCGGACGGAAGTTTTGTAAATTTTCAGTTAAATGACGAAGATGATGAAGTAATCAAGGGAGATAACTCAAATTATATAATGCCATCGAAAACAAACCCTTTCTCGAGCGGAACTTTTTTGGAAGTCGATGCGTATAAATCTGAACATTTGTTAGCGTATAAATCTCCGAGTTTAATCGTAGAATGTGACGACAAATCACAAGCAGACGACCTTGCAGATTTAGAAGAATCGGAACTATTTGATAAAATTCCTACGCCTGAGATTGAGCACTCTGGTGAAAGTAGTCCGTTTGTTTTATCAGAGACTGGTACCCCTTACGAGGCTCAAGGTGAACATCATCCACGTACGGCGTCGGAATCCAGTACGTTAGGAATGACCGTTCCACCAAACAGTTTGATGGACGCAGGTTTTGAAGACATGGACCGACGGTTACCTAGTTTCAATAACGCTGAAATGGTAGATCGGATAAATCGTAAAAAAGCACTGCTAGGTGACCTTATATCGACTGAAGAGATCGTTGAAGAAAATTCTGATGTAAACATTCCATATACACCTGCTAACAGTTTCCGCGACAACAGTTTTGAGAATATAATGCGTGAAAATAGTCTTCCTAGTTTACTCAATGATTCTGAAATGCTTGAAAAAGTTCGACAAAAACGTGACTCTCTCCAGGCCAATATTGACTTCACTGAGTCATCTGATACGCAAACAAATCCATTTGAAAGTAATCCATTTGGGAGTAGTAATTTTGAAGAAAATAGTTCCTCTCTGCAAGGAACTACTTTGACTTCGAATGGTAATCCATTTTTCCAGCTGGATAATAACACTTCTGGTAGTATATTTGGGAACCAGTCTGAGAGAGGAGTTACTTCCCTTGAACAGACTGATTCTAGTGATGTTTTCAATATATTTGGTGACACTGGAGTAAGTACGAATACCAGTCTGGATAACCAGGTAGGAAGCAAGACTGGTTCTCTAGATTTGTGTGATGTTTCTGATTTTGTAACACAGTCTACGCAGTCTGCTACCCTGTTTGATACACAGACTGGTACTCAAAGTGCTTATCCATTTACAGCAGCAGACGACGATCTATTCAGTCTGAATGATAGTGCATCTAATACCTCACACCCGACTGTGTCACAAACATTCAACTCAAAGTCTGATAGTGATGAAGCAAATAGTGAGAACCAGTCGATTATAGATGTGATAAATAATTCTGCCAATTTAGAAGCTGTTGATGCCGTGTCCGAATTGTTAGCAAGGGAGATACTTCATACTGCAATTGAAACCTATCCAGATTTGAAGAATCCCGCTGTGGCAGAGGGGGTGTTTTCCAACGTAGAACAAGATGGCGTCCCTTTCTGGACCCAGCAAGGGTCAGGAGATTCGGGGATCGGGTCAACCGACTCTCCACAGCAGGGTAGGTAACTCATATAGTCAGGGATCGGGTCAACCGACTCTCCACAGCAGGGTAGGTAACTCATATAGTCAGGGATCGGGTCAACCGACTCTCCACAGCAGGGTAGGTAACTCATATTGTCAGGGATCGGGTCAACCGACTCTCCACAGCAGGGTAGGTAACTCATATAGTCAGGGATCGGGTCAACCGACTCTCCACAGCAGGGTAGGTAACTCATATTGTCAGGGATCGGGTCAACCGACTCTCCACAGCAGGGTAGGTAACTCATATTGTCAGGGATCGGGTCAACCGACTCTCCACAGCAGGGTAGGTAACTCATATTGTCAGGGATCGGGTCAACCGACTCTCCACAGCAGGGTAGGTAACTCATATTGTCAGGGATCGGGTCGACCGACTCTCCACAGCAGGGTAGGTAACTCATATATTGTAAAATCATTTAATTTCGTTGGGACGAAATTTTGTGGTTTTGGTAAAAAAGACAATTTCCTTGGGACTTGAATTCGTGGATTTTGAATTTCAGGTAATAAAACAGGGGTCAAAATTAATGTTCATTGGGATTAAAGTTTGTGGTTGATGTGAACCACAAAATCAACAAAATTTAAGCCCCCATGAAATTTAATGATTTTACAGTATTGTACAGAGATTTTAATCTGGTCCTAGTAAAGATAAAAGTTAGTTAGTTTGGCTGACTCCTGATTAAAAAAAATTTGGAGCGAATCAAAATCGGGATGACCAATATATCTCATGTGCCTCCATAGCTCAGTGGTAAGTGAGCTTGCCGTCTAATCCGGCGACCCGGGTGGAGGCACATATTTATTTGTGCCATATTTCAGCAGAAAATTGACTTGCAAATTAAAGCTAAGCTCTGCATTGTTTTATAAAATCAACTTAGGTGTTATCTGCTAGTTTTTGTTCTCTCATATATTTTACGAAATTATTCCGCTGCCTGTAGGTGTTATTGATGTGGTTTTATAACAAGTATGAATATTTATAGATTGTGGAATATTTGCCAGGCACATTAATGATTATTTGTGGTCTGTGATTTGGTCAGTTGACAGGGACATTCTTAATGTAAAAATTATATTCGAGGGGGATTTTATTTCGTGGATTTTGTGGGTGTTTCACCCATGAAATTAAATCCGTATGAACATTAAGAATTTCTATAGTATTATGATATAGTAGATAAGATATCCTTGAAATTACGTCCCCATGAAATGGTCTTTTTCACCAAAACCATGAAATTTAGTTCCATTGTAATTGAATGATTTTACAGTATTAAGTGTTTAGTTTTGGTTTCTCGATCCCTGCCAGATTGGTCATGGACCTCTGACATTTAGTCACTCAGGGCTTGTCTTTAAAATGCAGGGGATTCGGGGGCTATATCTTAGAAATTCTAATGGGAAAATAAAATATGCATGTTTAGGTACATGCATTGTAAGGAAAATAATTTGTTGAGGAATTAATAAATTTAAAAAAAATAGTCACAGTGTACTTAATGCATTATTGTTGCCATGGCAGCAGAGTTATGCGTGTATAAATACTTCCGGATAAAATTTGAAACCCTCAAACATATCTATCATATACTTGTAAAATTGAGTGTGTTTGCGTGTATGTTGGTTAAGTTTATTCATTTAAGTCATTTTCTCAAAGACTATCAAAGGTTTCCACTTTAAACTCATCATAGTTATTCACAATCATAAGAGGAGCCATACCGCCAAGGCTGATAACCCTGTGACCTATATTTATCTGCCCTTGTTACTGTCAAAAACAATAAAGTCAAGTATCTAGCACTCGTAGGCGGTGATCTTGTTTTCAGTGTTCTTATATCTATTATAATACATTTCAGTACCAAAAGGCAAACTGCAATCCTCACATCCCCTCCATTCTGAGGTATCCGTGGAGACGGAATATTTACCCGGTATGGATCCTCTACATGGGAGTCTAAATATAGTAACATCGCCGTCACAGTCACATAGTATAGAAACTGACGCGGGAAAAGAGGTGAGTTACCATGGAAACAAAAAATCCTTCCTTTTAAAATATATTCCTATCTATGCATCAATGTTTCAGTTGTGAGCAGTCATATCGCTGGCTTAGATTGAGAAGGTTGTAAGTACTTAGACTGATACATATTTAATATCTGCATCACGAGGCGCTTCTTATGAGCTTATTTTCATGAACATCTGAACTTGTCATGTTGACCAAACCAATGTTCAAACATCTTGTTTTACAATAAGTAAAGAGCAATAATTATTTTTTGGACAGTTTTTTTTTCTTGTTTTCTGAATATACCGATCTTGAACTTGACCTTCTAAGCCAGCGATATATACTGTATTACTTTGACAAAGAAACCTTTACCAGGTTCTCTGGTCATTCCAAAGTTCTTGTCACGCTCAATAAAACACATGTACGGCTTATTGCAAGCAAAAAGCACCAGTCATGTAGTTTGCAGTCATTGTCTGACTTATTGCATTGTCTGACTAATTGCATTGTCTGGCATTGTCTAACTTATTGCATTGTCTGACTTATTGCATTGTCTGACTTATGGCATTGTCTGACTTATGACATTGTCTGACTTATGGCATTGTCTGACTTATGGCATTGTCTGACTTATTGCATTGTCTGACTTATTTCATTGTCTGACTTATTGCATTGTCTGACTTATTGCATTGTCTGACTTATTGCATTGTCTGACTTATTGCATTGTCTGACTTATTGCATTGTCTGACTTATTTCATTGTCTGACTTATGACATTGTCTGACTTATGGCATTGTCTGACTTATTGCATTGTCTGACTTATTGCATTGTCTGACTTATTGCATTGTCTGACTTATTTCATTGTCTGACTTATGACATTGTCTGACTTATGGCATTGTCTGACTTATTGCATTGTCTGACTTATTTCATTGTCTGACTTATTGCATTGTCTGACTTATTTCATTGTCTGACTTATGACATTGTCTGACTTATGACATTGTCTGACTTATGGCATTGTCTGACTTATTGCATTGTCTGACTAATTGCATTGTCTGGCATTGTCTAACTTATTGCATTGTCTGACTTATTGCATTGTCTAACTTATTGCATTGTCTAACTTATTGCATTGTCTGACTTATTGCATTGTCTGACTTATTGCATTGTCTGACTTATGGCATTGTCTGACTTATGACATTGTCTGACTTATGGCATTGTCTGACTTATTGCATTGTCTGGCATTGTCTAACTTATTGCATTGTCTGGCATTGTCTGACTTATGAC
This sequence comes from Spisula subtruncata, assembly GCA_963678985.1. Classification (NCBI taxonomy): domain Eukaryota; kingdom Metazoa; phylum Mollusca; class Bivalvia; order Venerida; family Mactridae; genus Spisula; species Spisula subtruncata. Next base: position 30,729,079 of record OY787677.1, on the reverse strand, counting down.
ATTGTCTGACTTATTGCATTGTCTGACTTATTGTGAGACTATGATTATACTACTTATTGCAATATTGGAAGTTTACTTGTTTATACAATGGGCTAATATTTCTAAAGATGGTGTATTAAACATTTAGCTACATATTGATGTTGTCATATTCTACACACAAGGGGAATTTTACTAAAAGCTTCTCTATTTATATGTCTGTAAAACAATTATGCAAACTGCAAGATTCTTGGACTTAAAGTATGTTTTAAGATACCACGACAACCCGAAAACAAATGGAATAGAAAAAGAAGTCTCCCAATTGAGGAAAAATACTATAATATAGTTATTATAATTTGAGGAGGCTTATATAGTGGCAACAATAAGTTATACAATATTATCTTAAGTTGCTGCCATTGTGTCCCTATGGCTCAACAAGATTGCTATTTAGACAGATACAAGCTTGTTGCACCAAAGGGCAATTACTACTGAAGTAGAAATTGGTTAGAAATTTTAAGAAATAATTTTTGAAAATTTTGAAATGGATAATGAAGGGAGACTACTGTTTCTTTAACATAACAATTTGTCTATAAGAGTCCTTTCCCTTTGATCAAATTGCTTTTTAAATGCTGTATAGAAAATGGATGGCTAAGAATTTTTGTGCGTCCTTATAGCTGAGTACATTTAACCTGACGCTAATTAGTCCTTGTTCATTATTGTTATCATACTGGTAGCTAATGGTCTCCAACGTACCCGGTTTACACTACGAGTACAATTGATGCCGCATAATGAGCAAAATATATTTCAAACGCATCTTTTAAAGTTTTGGAAGCCAGAACAATCATACTGTTAGCTTGTTTTTAACTGATTTAAAACAACATATCTGAATGGATGATTGAATGGGCATCAATATTCACGGATGCCATGTTTTACGTTCAGGCCTATGTCTCCCTAAACAACTCAATCCGAGATGAATCTCATCGCAAAAATTGACATGTGTCATTAAAATCATTTCATTGGGAGGCACAACTGAAAATTGGCATTACAAAACAGAAAACTCTATTTTTAGTTTAATTCTGTAAGATTTAGGGAGCTTGAGCTTCAAATTTATCTCAAATGCAGACACAGATTTGAGTAAAATCTCAACTTGAGATGAGATTTCTACTTGAGATGTTTCGGGCAATTGGGGCCTGAGCTAGCTATACCTGTGCATGACTGAGAGAGGTGTAATATGGTTGACATCTTTTACATGACTTGCTGCGCATGTCTCTCTGTCTTATATATCTGGTTGCTATGGCAATATTTTCTTATATCTTATTCTTTTTAAGTGAAAAATTTGCATGTTGTGGGTTGAATGTTATCCTGTAAAATCATACATATTTTTCAGAATAACATTCATATTGTTAATGCTTGTTGACTATGTTTCTTTGCATTAAAAGCCTGATATGCATATTTATATTCAAGCAAATCTCCAAGTACAGTGTAACGATAGTAACATAATTTACTGTAAAATAATTAATTTTCATGGGGGATTAAATTTCGTGGATTTCGTGGTTCACCTCAACCACAAACTTTAATTCCAACGAACATTGATTTTGACCCCTGTTTTATTACCTGTAATGCAAAATCCATAAATTCAGGTCCCAACAAAATTGTCTTTTTTACCAAAACCACGAAATTTCGTCCCAACAAAATTAAATGATTTTACAAATGATTTTACAGTATGCGGTGCCTTGCTTTATATTGATAATTGTGAACAAATCAAGCTAAGGGATCGTATTCAATATCCAAGTTATTTAATTGGAGAATAAGGATAGCCAATCATATTACCTTTTACTCACTTAGAGTCTAATATGGTGTTATCTGATCGGTTAATTCTATCCCTTAAGTCAGATAAGGGGTGGTATTCACAAAGAATCTTAAAAAACTTATAATTTTTTCAAAATCTTATAAATTCCTTATTCTAACACTGTCTAGTTTTAGCTCGGTGTAAACGTATAGGACTGTACCGTGGTTAAATTTCCGGTATATCACAGTTTTTGCCGTGCTACTTTTTGGCTGTTGAATTACCTCCCACGTATAAATAACGCTTTTTATGAATGGAATTTACGTCTTGTTTATCACATGACGTCATGGATTGTATGACGTTTATTTGACGTCAACGTTAACGTGACGTTGCGCGAACTTTAATTTGCGTAGCGTTCTTTCTTAATTTATTTAATTATATCCGTAGTATTGCAACGTCAATTGCATTTATCGATTCATTTGAGTTTTTATGAAATTCATAGTTTGGAATGAGCTCTAGTTATGCCTCTGTTTAAATGAAATGAGCAAAAAACGATATTCAAGAGGTGGAGGTTTTATACTTTAAACAGCGGAAGTTGTCTATAGCAATAAGACTAACAACGCATCACTCTGCAATAAAAATGAGTCCATATAAAATTGCGCTTATTACACGTGTTAGAATGCAAATAGATCTTAGTTTTCCGTGATATACCGGCCAATATATCACGGTTTGGAGTTCATATGCGTAGGAATTAATCACGAAGGCCGTAGGCTAAGATCTATTTCCTAAATATGCATTTAAGCTAAACAGGAATATCAAGATTAACAACTTTTTGTTTGTATTGAAACGTTATTTAGAGCACCAAAATAATCACCAAGAAAATAAATATGGCTTATTCTTAGTTTTTTGCAAAACATGTGCAGTTCATTTTTTAACTTAGATAAAAAAAATTAAATTGTGGTTTATACTCTTATTTATTTAACGTTTCGGCATAAGCCTTTCTCGAAAAACACATTTAAAAAACTTATACTACATTCCTGCTGGCATTTCTGTCGGCCATTTTAAAAAAAATGTAAGTGTAAAAAACTATTCCCTATCGAATTTTATCCAAAAAAAAAAGTTTTGCTTAAGATGCTTTGTGAATACCGGCCACGATCAATATTGAATACCTTCCCTGGATCAGTTTTCATCAATCAGGGTACTATCATACCTGCCAAGTACTCCTATTAAAATGCAGTGACTCCTATTTTCGTAAGTAATTTTTGGTTTTCCAAGTTCACCTAACTTTGAACAAAGGTACATTTGATTCATTTTATGATCGTCTATCCCATATTTATAACCACTAGAATTACTACATTCCTTTTTAGCTCACCTGTCACAAAGTGACAAGGTGAGCTTTTGTGATCGCTCTTCGTCCGCCGTCCGTCCGTCCGTCCGTCGTCCGTCGTCCGTCGTCCGTTCACAATTGCTTGTGAACACACTAGAGGTCACAAATTTAGCCTGATCATTATGAAACTTGATCACAATGATCATCTCTATAAAATCTAGGTCAAGTTCGATATTGGGTCATCTGGGGTCAAAAACTAGGTCACTAGGTGAAATCAAAGGAAAACCTTGTGAACACATTAGAGGTCACAATTTGAGCCTGATCATTATGAAACTTGATCACAATGATCATCTCCATAAAATCTAGGTCAAGTTCGATATTGGGTCATCTGGGGTCAAAAACTAGGTCACTAGGTCAAATCAAAGGAAAACCTTGTGAACACATTAGAGGTCGCAATTTGAGCCTGATCATTATGAAACTTGATCACAATGATTATCTCCATAAAATCTAGGTCAAGTTTGATATTGGGTCATCTGGGGTCAAAAACTAGGTCACTAAGTCAAATCGAAGGAAAACCTTGTGAACACATTAGAGGTCACAATTTGAGCCTGATCATTATGAAACTTGATCACAATGATCATCTCCATAAAATCTAGGTCAAGTTCGATATTGGGTCATCTGGGGTCAAAAACTAGGTCACTAGGTCAAATCAAAGGAAAACCTTGTGAACACATTAGAGGTCACAATTTGAGCCTAATCTTAATGAAACTTGATCACAATGATCATCTCTGTAAAATCTAGGTCAAGTTCGATATTGGGTCATCTTGGGTCAAAAACTAGGTCACTAGGCCAAATCATTGAAAAACCTTGTGAACACATTAGAGGTCACAATTTGAGCCTGATCATTATGAAACTTGATCCCAATGATCATCTCCATAAAATCTAGGTCAAGTTCGATATTGGGTCATCTGCGGTCAAAAACTAGGTCACTAGGTCAAATCAAAGGAAAACTTTGTGAACACATTAGAGGTCACAATTTGAGCCTAATCTTTATGAAACTTGATCACAATGATCATCTCTGTAAAATCTAGGTCAAGGTCGATATTGGGTCATCTGGGGTCAAAAACTAGGTCACTAGGCCAAATCATTGAAAAACCTTGTGAACACATTAGAGGTCACAATTTGTGACTAATCTTTATGAAAATTGATCACAATGATCATCTCTATAAAATCTAGGTCAAGTTCGATATTGGGTCATCTGGGGTCAAAAACTAGGTCACAAGGCCAAATCATTGAAAAAGCTTGTGAACACACTAGAGGTCACAATTTCAGACTAATCTTTATGAAAATTGATCACAACATCTCTTTAAAATCTACGTCAAGTTCGATATTGGGTCATCCGGGGTCAAAAACTAGGTCACAAGCCTTTGAAGGCCAAATCATTGAAAAAGCTTGTGAACACACTAGAGGTCACAATTTGTGACTAATCTTTATGAAAATTGATCACAATGATCATCTCTATAAAATCTAGGTCAAGTTCGATATTGGGTCATCTGGGGTCAAAAACTAGGTCACAAGGCCAAATCATTGAAAAAGCTTGTGAACACACTAGAGGTCACAATTTGAGACTGATCTTTATGAAAATTGATCACAATGATCATCTCTATAAAATCTACATCAAGTTCGATATTGGGTCATCCGGGGTCAAAAACTAGGTCACAAGCCTTTGAAGGCCAAATCATTGAAAAAGCTTGTGAACACACTAGAGGTCACAATTTGAGCCTAATTTTTATGAAACTTGATCACACTGATCATCACTATAAAATTTTGGTCAAGTTCGATATTGGGTCATCCGGAGTCAAAAACTAGGTCACGAGGCTAAATCATTGAAAAAGCTTGTGAACACACTAGAGGTCACAATTTTGACCTTATCTTTATGAAACTTGATCACAATGATCATCATTATAAAATTTAGGTCAAGTTCGATATTGGGTCATCTGGGGTCAAAAACTAGGTCACATGGCCAAATCATTGAAAAATCTTGTGAACACACTAGAGGTCACAATTTTGACTCTATCTTTATGAAACTTGGTCACAATGTTTATCTCTATAAAATCTAGGTCAAGTTAGATACTGTGTCATTTGGGCCAAAATCTAGGTCACTAGGCCAAACAGGTGAGCGACCCAGGGCCCTTTGGACCCTCTTGTTATACATCTAAATACCTTTTAAATCACATTTAACTGCATCTTGCAACATGTTTTACTTAATCACTCCTATTTTGGATTTAACTAACTTGGCATTTATGGTACAATGTTTTTTCTTATTATTGAGTTTTTACTGTATTTTTGCTTTCTATGGGTTTTATTTTACTATTATTTTCGTGTATAATTATTTCAGCTCTAGGTATTGTGTAACTTCTGTAAGGTATTGTGTGAATGTTTTGCTTTCTTTTAGGCCGAAAATATTCTAATTGTTTGTTTCTTGTAACTTACCTCCTCTCTGTAGCAACCTGAAAAAATAAGAAAACGACAGTGTAGCAATGTCTGAGAACGTTGAGATTTTTTGGCCAGATTTTTGCTTTGAAAAGTATTTTAAAAAAAGCGAAAGTGAAAAATATTGGGATTTTCGGCAATTTTTTACTTTGGGAAAGAATAATCATACTTTGAAAAGTGTACAATAAATTAGCGAAAATCATTAATCTCTATAAAAAGCATTTTGATCATGTCAAGTTGATAGGTCAGGGGACATGAAACAAACAATGCTTGTATTTTAGGGCCTTACCATTTAAAACCAGCAAATAATAAAATAATACTTATAATAACCTATAATACAACATGTATCATTACTCTTGATTGAAGTTTGGTAGGTACAGTGTTTTTCTGATGTTGGTCGGACATCCCTGGTCCATTTGTCTGCTCGTCAGATAATAACTCAAAATTGGAAAAGACCCTCCTACGTCTTAGAACCTAGAGCTATTTGCTCTTGGGAATGAGGGCAAGAGGTACCGGGTTTGAAAAATAAATTAAGAATTTTTTTATAAAGTTTTAAATTAATGTAACTTCTCAAAATTGTTGACATTTATAAAATATTTCATAAATATATTTTTCATTAAAAAAATGCTAATACAGTTGACTCTTGTTATTTCCAACTCGCTCGTCTCAAATTTTTGGCTCAAATATTTACGTTATCTCAAATTATTTCTTAGGACCCAATTGAAATCCTCAATATATCTCTATTTTTGGCACCTTAACTATAAATATTGAATCAAGCATTTATCACAAATACGTCGTTCTTACGACATTACAATTTGTCGCATAATATGAGCAGAAACTAACAAGTTATTTTCAACATTGATGTAGAAAATTCTATCTTAAATCTTGAAGTAATTTCCACGGTCCAGACTATATCAATCTGAAGATGTTATTTGCTGGTTTTAAATATTTTCTACTTTTTTAGCTTTTGTACTAAGCTCTTCTTATTAGTTGTTCTAACAACCCCTAACTTCAGATCTTATTAAAAATCAAATCCCTAACATTTGCTTCATTTCTTGTATACTACTAGTCAGTTCAAATGACATCTCTAGTTCATGTTGCATTTAATAATGGCTATTCACCTGCATTAGGTATAGAGAGTCTCTATGTATTAAGTTAAAACATTTCTCTCATTGTGAACTACATGAGAGATTCTCTGCACTTTCAGATTTGTGAAAGTAGCAATTTGATTGGATGATGTAAAGTTGTAAGGGAGTGTCATCTGATCCTATGTCAGTGTAAAGTAATGGAGCTAATATGGGTCTGATTTAAATGAGATTGTCCTAAACTTAGAATTAGGAACCGCGGATTTGTATGGTGAGGTAACAATATGACTGGCTTAGAATGAGAAGGTTGCAAGTACAAAATCAATATTTTGATAAAATAAGCAAAAACTGTTTGAAAACTACTCTTTACTTATTAAGAAAAAACAACAATTTGGACTTCAATTTTGTCAACATAGCAACTTTCGATTTTCATGAAAATGGGCTCATAAGAAGCCCCTTATGATTTCCAATATGATTGAGTCATGTCGTAAGTAAGTAGTGACGACCTTCTCATTCTAAGCCAGCGATATAATAATAGCCACTCTAAACACTGTAACATGTTTAAATGCTAGCCTTAATTACAAACCACATGTTTCAAATTTAATGTCTTAATTAGATAAAAAAAATATTTTTATGCCCCGGTATCTAATTTCATTGTCCTTGAAAATTAATTTGTGATGTGCTCTAATAGTTTTATTGTTTAGTTTCTGCAGTGCTCTAACTCATATTGTTATAGCTTTTGTAGTTTCCTAACTCTGATGTTCGTTGCCTAAGCAAAGCGCTACATAATGCTTTCCAAGGGAGGTAATCCATGCCCTCTTTTTTCAATCTAACGGGAGGTAACTGAATGAAGGCGCTATGTAGTGCTTTGCTTAGGCAACGGACGACTGGTGATGGTTTTATGCTTTTAGTTTGATGTATTTATCTATTTTCGGTTGCACAGTGGCTACCGGTCATTAGGTTAAATTGTTAAGCTCAATTTCTGTTTGTAACTTTCACCTCATTCTAGGGTGGATAATAGTTGCTGTTTGCTATTTTTGTTGTCTGTTGTGTTGGTGGAGAGAGATAGTGTTTGTATAGAAAAGTATTCATATGCAAATGTGCCCACCAGCTAGCTACAGCCATTTCAAATATATATTGGTGAATATTGGTTTCTTTTATTGTTGATGTATCCAATAACCTACTGGTAGGCATTTTTGTTATGAATAGATTCTCCATTAGTTTTCTTTTTATGTTAACCAAGAAAATCATGAAAATAATATGGATATTTGTTAGTGTAGCGATATATCGATTTAGATAGTTTATGATATAATTAAGATTTCTCTACATCTATTTCTTTCTTAAATTCTTGCTCTGTGCCAGTATTTATAAAGCATCTTAAGTAAAAACTTAGAATTTTTCTAAAATCTCAAATTTTTCTTAAGTGTATCAGCTAAACAGGAAAACTAATATTAACGATTATGTACATTGATTAGAAGCATTATGTAAAGAGCTACAGTAATCATATATAAAACATGCTTGTGAAATATGGGCAGCTCAATATTTCGACTTAAGCCAAATATTTAAGTTTTCACTTAAGATGCTTTATAAATACCGGCCCTGTATTTTCTATGTACAATTATTCGTATAGTTATATTCTGCATTATTCTTTAGCTTTTTATGTCCTCGGTAACTTTATAGCTTTAGATATACTTTTTGTTCAGCCAACATTTTGCTATTAATTTTAAACAAGGGACACAACTCATGTTGTCTTTATGCTCATGTAAGTTAGAGTTACTTCCCTTTGCTCAAATGTCAGAAATTTATGCTACAGAGTGATGACCATTTTTTCAAATTACTTAATTGGATCCTTTATGTACAGTTACATAATTATGTGGTCCCTCATTGATTAGTGTGACTTTTCAAAGAAAAAAGTCAAGATATTGTTGTGAAGGGATCATGTGTCTGTGTGTGTTGTGTGAGTTTATTGCCAGTCATTTTCTCAAATTTATCAACATCAAACTCAACATAGTTATTCACAATCACAAGGTGAGTCCATGTTGTCAAGGCTGATAACCCTGTGACCTGTATTTATTGAGTTATCTGCCCTTGTTACTCTTTTCACCCACAGATGAGTAAGGTTACTATCGAGAACAAGAAAGTCAAGCGTCCAACACACGTGTTGTCCCTTGTTTATTGTGACAAGAGTTAGATCCCTTGTTTTTGATTCTTTGTTTAAGCTGTAAAATTATTGATATTTGCAGGTGATTTAATTTTGTGGATGATCTCAACCACAGAATTAAATCCCCATGAATATTAGTAATATCTGAAGTATTTGACTTAGTGGACAAGATATCCTTGAAATTACAACCACACGCAATGGCCCTTACCCCAAAAAAACACAAATATTTCTCCCATTGAAATTGAATTATCTTTTGTACTTTAATACTTAGTATATATTGTGACAGGTCTATAGATTCTTTGTTTATATTTGCAGGTTGTTGAAGGTGAATCATTTCGTAAAGTCAGTGAAGCATTTCTTCCGGAAGCTTCTTCATCAATATTTAACCAGACGTCACCGACCATTCAATCAGAAGTACCGGAGCTTCCGGAACAAATTCGTGAAATGATCATCAATAAGAATATTGACACAACTGCTGAAAACATCCAATCTTCCACAAGTGTAAATAGAGTGGTCTCCCCTGGTGATGATAAAGTTACCTCCCTTAATGAAATTGACACTGATATAACCAGTTATACAGAGACAGGTGCCCCACTAATTGCCATTCCAAATGATGATGCTAGTAACTCCCGTGTTGAAACTGCTGATTATATAGAGAATGACTTGGATGTCAGTAAGGTATCTTCCAAATCAGAGATCTCAAATGGGGCTGAAGATAATGTTAGTACGGAAGCCCCTGTTGTGAATACGGAAGCCCCTACCATGGACCTTTTAGGGGCTGTTAATAATGTGAATACTGAAGCCCCTGTTGTGGACATTTTAGGGGCTGTAGATAATATGAATACTGAAGCCCCTGTTGTGGACATTTTAGGGGGGGTAGATAATATGAAGATTGAAGCCCCTGAAGCAGACCTTTTAGGGGCTATAGACAATGTGAATACTGAAGCCCCTCCAGTGGACCTTTTAGGGGCTGACGATAGTGTAATAGGTCAAGAAGTTCCTGTTGTGGACCTTTTAGGGGCTGTAGACAATGAGAATACGGAAACCCCTGTTGTGGACCTTTTAGGGGTTATAGACAATGTGAATACGGAAGCCCCCGTTGTGGACCTTTTAGGGGCTGTAAACAATGTGAATACTGAATCCCCTGTTGTGGACCTGTTAGGGGCTGAAGACAATGAAAATACTGAATCCCCTGTTGTGGACCTTTTAGGGGACTTTTTAGAAAGTAGTCCAGTTAATGTTGAGATGGTTGACACTCAGGGTGAGTTTAAAATAAGTAATGTGTCTATGGATGCTAATAAGGATATAATTAATGATAATGAAAACAATGAAATTAACACTGATTCAGCCAATTGCACTGAGACAGGTCCTCTGAATGATGTAGCCAATGATACCGAAACAGGTGCTCCCAAAATTGCCATTCCCAATGATGAAGAGGTCCCTGTGGCATCTACCATCATGTCTAGTTTCAGTGATAATAGTATCAGCTCTGACGCAAGCAGTAGTTACCAATCATCGTCAGAGTCGGAACTAGTCACTGTGAGAGAAAATACAGAGAAACCTGTAGGTGTTGGTGTACATAGAGTTATGTTCAACGAACAGCAAGAGGAGACTCATTCTGAAACAGATAATCTTGAAAATGATGTTGGCAATGATACTAACGAGGTTTTAATTAGCAAAGAGGATGAAGCGAGTTTCTTTGAAGTTGCTGATAAACTTGTAAAAGAAACTTTCCGGGAAGTGCTTGAACAAGAAAAATCTCGAATACTCGGAGGAGGTGAAACTGAGGCAGCTGGTTACCATGGTAGTGATGGAACAGAAGGAGAAAATGTGGATACACATCACAAGGGTGATGAAACAATAGAAGAGAAATTAGAAACATCGGATAAGGTTGGTATTGAAATTCCTGAGAATGGAGATGAGTTGAGTGATGTAGATAATGTGGATAAACAATTTATTGTAGATAAAAGTGACATTGTGGCAGATCAGACACCGGTGTTGATTAATTCTATGATGACAGAAAGTGGTCTAACGATGGATAGCGTGTCTCCGGTAGAAACGCCTTCTGAAGAACATGCAAGTGGTTTTTACGAAGTGAACCCTGAAAAGGGTGTTGAAAGCTCCCTAAGTGATTCTAGTTATCGAACAAATCTCGGTGAAAACGAGACAGGATTTTACGACTTCACTAACGTTGGAGTAGAAGATGCTGAAGGTGGTGTAGACTCATCTAAAGATCTAGTAGGAATGGATATACGTTCATATGAAGACAATGCTTTGAAACTAGATACTGTGATTAATAACGAGAAGAATAAAAACTTTCTGATGTTAGATGAGGATTATTCCGACGCTAGTGTGTCGCCATTGGAAACACCGGAAACGGAACATGCTCAAGGTTTCTATGACATCAATGCCGATAACCTAGAACTTGCTATTGCTAAGTCAGAGTCGTTAAATGTAAGTTCTTTAATGGCTGATAGTACATATTCTGATAGTAGTATGTCTCCGCTAGATACTCCAGATACCGAAACTGTTGGAGGGTTTTATGACTTTAGTGCAGAAGCTATGCAGAATAAAAGTGAAAATTCTATGGTTGCTATTGACGATTCAGTGGTTGCCACTAAAGATACATTGTTTGCTAAAGAAAATTCAGTGGTTTCTAAGGAAGATTCTATGGTTGCCAAGGAAGATTCTGAAGTTGCTAGGAAACAACTTGGTCCTGATGATGCACCAGAAATAAACATTGTATTGGCTGACAGTCCTGAGTCAAGTAAAGACTCATTTGATAGCGAAACTGAGTCATGTTTTGAGGAGAAGGAGGATATGAAACAAGCTGTTACCGTTGACAACGAGAGTGCCGTAACAACCAAGAATCGTTCAGTACGATTCGCTGAATCGACAAAGTTTCCTGAAGAAATGGTGAAAAGTAACGAATCACAAGAGAGTGATACTGAAGGAATTTATGAATTAAATGCTGAACTTGAAGGTGATCTGCTTCAAAATATAGATGTCGGAAATCCCTTTTCTCCTATTGAAAGTCCAAATGAGGAGGTTTTTGCAATGAATTATGAAATAAATCCCTGTTTACCAGACCCCATTGTACAAAACACTGATAATGAACATAATGATAAAATTGCTGAGTCATTGTTAGATGACAAGGTCGAAGAAATGGCAGATTTTCTGGTTGAAACAGCTTTAAATGAAGCTATATCAGCCCTAAATGAAGAAAATTTGATGTCTGTTACTAAACAACAAGAAAAAGAAGGCAGCTATGTTGACAACATGACCGGCTTAGAGAACAGTGCAGAAATCCTAAATGATGCAGAAATAAAGGATAATGTTGATCTAAAGCAAAATGTGGATATAGCCAAAGATATGGATCCAAAGGAAAATCTAGATAATAATTCTGATCTTAAGGACATACAGGAACTAGAAAATAATACAGAATTTGAGGAAAATTCTGATAGCGAGAATAATGTGGATGAGATTGAAAATGATGAATCTAATGTTGCGAAGGCTGAGGCCAGTCTGTATAATGTTGCCGATCAACTTGTGGAAGAAGCAATGATGAGTGCTGTAGAGATTGTCCAAGATATGAACCAGGATCCGGAACCAGATACTTTCAGGGATCCAATGACTGAAGATGTAAGTCGAGAAGTTAGTAGAGTTTCTGATCCAATTTCTGATTCGGAATCCGATGATTCTGACAACAGTTCTACAACGACTGAAGGAAGTTACAGGATTGATCATTCCAGTGACCTCTTGACCCCTGACAGAGACGGAGTAATAGGTACAGATATAGACTTACCTTCAGGGGTCATTGATGTTAACAATGCTGCAACAAATATCGTCACTTCCGACCGAGTACTAATTGCTGATACAGATGTAGATAAAGAAGTCAACAATGTTGCAACAAATATTGTCATTCAAGACAAAGACAAAGTTATCGATACAGCTAATGATGAATTCAATGTTGAACAGATTATCGAAGCAGCAGTGGATACAATGACATTTACAATAACTGATGTAACTGCTGTAGCTGAAGACAGTAACAATATTGGACAGATTAGCGAAGCACCTGTTGAAGACTCCAGCATCATTGAACAAAATATGGACAAACCAGTAGTTCAAGACTTTGATAATGTTGCTTCAAATATTGTAGCACCAGTTGAAAACTTTAACAATTTTGAATCGAATATTGAAGTAGCTGATAATGACGTTAACACTGTTGATCAGAATGTCATTGAAAATTTAGGTGAAGTGCCTGATTCTGATGCTTACATTGATTTAATTGGTGACGACCCTATACAAGTGGAAGTTGTTGAAACGTTGGATCAACAAACAGAATATGTTGAACTATTTGCGGAAGAAAATAAAGAAAATGTAAATGTTGAAACTGAGAAATATCTTGATGAAGTTAATGAAAAACATGAATTTAAGTTGCCTCTCAGAGACGCAAGTGGGGATAATAAAGAGAATGAAGTTTTATTTAACTTAAATGATGAAAATGGAAATGTTGCTGATGAAATTCTTGAACATGATTTTAGTCTTGATTTCGATATCGACGAAGAGGACACTAGCAGATTTGATGAGGATACAAATACTTCCATAGATGTAAAAAGCCCCGATGGACCATCTTATTATAAATACGATTCTTTTGAGCTAGATGACAAAGACGTGTCAGAGAAAAGTAAGACTTTGAATCGACAGGGTACGATAATTCCAGATATTATAATCAGTATGGACGATTCTCCACCGATTCTTGTTGATGAGACAGTTAAATGTCGTCGCCTTGGAAACTATAAACCGGAAATTATTGATTTGAGTCACGAAACTGAGGACGAGATCTCAGAGAAAGACGAGAGTGCGGAAAGTGATAACGTTTCTGAAGCGTCCGTGGATACTCAGCTAGTTTCCGTGGCAACGGAAGAAGAAACAAAGGAAACAGAAGAAAAACTCGCGGAAGCACAAGCAGTCACCACGAAAACGCAAGAAGTATTTGACAAATACGTTGAAGAACCTTTCATAGTATCGTCTGAAATAGTGACTAATACTGAGAAGGTTCCTGACATTGCTGATCAAGTTGTGAAGAATATCACCGAAAGTTCAGAAAATGTTAAATATCACAATATTAAAGATTTAGAAAGTGAAAAACAAGCTAAATTTGATGCGAAAAAGATTAAGGGTGAGAAGTCTTTAGAAGGTACAGTTACTACGGTTACAGACAAGAAAGGTCAAGATGAATATGTGACTAGGAAAGAAATATTCTACACATCGGCTGGACGATTGAGTATATCCATTGACAGCGTGGTGGATCCACCTAACGATAGCGAACCTGAAGCAGAAGACAAGATGCAGCAACAGCGAAAGGTAAAACAATTTCTTTCAATTTTTGTCCAAACTATGTTAAGGACTACCGTAAATACGCAGCAATAAGTCGCATGCAGCCATTAGTCGCAGGGGGACACGCAGCCATAAGTCGCATGCAGCCATAAGTCGCAGGGGGACTTTTGAATAAAAAATCAAGGTTTTTGTCTAAACCCTTTCATAGGTCGCATGTATAGTTTTCCATTTTAGTGGAAGCTGAAATCATGTGCTCAGTGTCAGGTGTCGAAGAAAATGTGGTCACTTTCAGCTTAAGTTGGGAGGAATGTGGTGATTTTCAGACAGAATATGGAGGAGTGTAGTAATTTTCAGACAAAGTTGATGGAAATGTGGTCATTTTCTGATAAAGTCAGGGAGATGCGGTCAGTTTCAGATAAAGTCAGGAGTAATGTTATGATTTTCTGACAAAATCGGGAGGAGTGTAGTAAACTCTTCCATAAGTCGTAGGGTGACTTTTTAAAAAAATTTGGGACTGTTTTCGCCCGACTTATGGCTGAGTGTTTACAGTACCTGCAAAAATCACAGGTAACTTTATCATTTGTAAAGAATTTTTTTTTTGAAAAATATAAATTTCACAAATTTAAAAAAAAAAGTTTTTTTGAAAAATATAAATTTCGCAATATTTTTTTCGTTTTAGTCTTTATCAATGATACAGTTACCTGTGGAAGAAATATAGACCATAACAAAACCTCTCTGACCATTCCACAAATCTATATTTAAACTAAACGATGGATCGATAAAAGAGATTGTTTGCAGGCAGTCTTTAACATTGGTTTGACTGCTTATGTACACATGAAATACTGTTGAAAAATGGGCCTCTTCTAAAATAATTCTTCAACTTGATATTTTATATCAAGTCATAAGTTACTAAATGCATATGCGGACCAAAATAAATCAAATACACTCAAAAAGTCCTTCCAAAAAACTTCTGTTTGACTGGAAATGGTGATGAGACTTGGAAAGTTTATTTAGTGGTTTGTAACCTTCAGAGAAAGTAACTATGATGAAATTAGATTATAGCCTTGAGCTCTCATTGCTGTCTAATTAGGCCTAATATTCTTTCACAGGAAAGAAGCCCTTATTTAGTATCCCTGTATATTCGGTTCTGTTTACATTTGTCAAAAATCAGGAAGATTTATCGCAATGTATGAGAGGTTAGGACTTTTTTATAGCAGAAAAAGAGAGTACATTATAAATACAAATACATATCATTCGTATAGCCCAAAAATTATGAAATCATTTTCTATTGCGCTTCACAATTATATACATTCACGTAAAAACATTCAATTTAAAACCTGGATTCTAGAAACTAGATTTAGTCATATGATAAAGAGCACACTCATTGCCGATGAAACTGCCTATACAAATAAGTTTTCAAATATGCTCTGAACCTGGTTTCACTTTTGATGTCTTTGAGATAGTTTGGTAGATCGGTCCACCATTTGGGACCAGTGACCTCCATAGATCTGTCGGCTAATTTCGTTTGCCATCTAGGACTGTGAAAGAAAAAAAATCATATCTGTATGAAGTAGATTTTTTTTAATGTACTCTCTTATATAGTAAGCATGAAAAAGTGAAAATGTCAAGTTAATTTAGCATATGGCCAAACAAAAAAGGAGATATTATTAGTAACCTATAATGATGGTTTCTAACCAATGAATTGATTTTCATGTCTGGCTGCCAGACACTATTTGTCCAGAACTTGTCTTTATTGACTTATAATGCTCAGAAAAGAGTGGCAATTGTGGATTTGTCCTTGCATGTGATTCTTACACTACTATAAAACTCTCACAAGCTTTGATATTCTCCTTAAAAATAACTGAACACTATGTTGTGTGGAGATGTAAGTTCAGATTATAGAAGACTTTGGTTATATACACTGTAGTTAGTTGTGGAAAATGGAAGATAATCAATCGCATTGAAAGAGGTACTGTTCAGAAAATAAAACACCTTGAAGAACTGTACCTTTAATGTATATTAGGAAGTCATAGCATGTTTGTATGTAGGAATAAATGCAACACATTTTGAAATTCAACAATACCCTGTCAGAATTTCTTGGAAAATAATTGAACACTATGAAGTATTGAGATGTACATGAATAGATAGACCGTATGTACGTCTTCATGTATGTGTCTGTTGGAATAGGTCCAAACATATTGGGCATAAAGCACTTTTTGTCTGAAAATCCTGGAAAAAATGGAAATTATTGAACACTATGAAGAGTTCAGTTGTAAATGAACAGAAACTGGTACACTCTGTTTAGATACTGTATTTCTGTTGGAATAAGTTAAAAATATTGCGCCTAAAGCATTTTTCTTCAGATAATCTTGGGAAAATGAAAATTATTGAACACTATGAAGAATCTAGCTGTAAATGTATAGAAAACGGAACACTTTGTTGAGATACTCTGTAGGAAGTATCCCTTGGAATAAATCCAACATATTTTCTGTCAGGAATTTCCAGATACAATAAGAAGTTTACAATTATTCCCCCTGGAACATATAGACAGGCACCAGTAAGTGAATCTTGTAATAAATGAAATTATAAAGTGAAAATATTGTGTATTATTATTAGCTTTCAATGGATTATGGTGATTTTCAGTGAAAATAACAATGACAAATAACAGTGAAATTATCGTTTTGTTATTTTCACTATTTTGGAGCTGGTTCCAGTATCGTGCAGAAAAAGAAACGCAACGTCAACAGCGCCGGGCTTCAAAATATGCGTTACGTCATTGTGACGTCATAGTTGTCACGTCGTGACGTTCTAATTTCAACGTATTTTTTCCAATTTAGCCAATTACTGCACCGTTTTACGAGAAAATGAAGCAAATAATAAACAGAAAATTTGTTGATTTTTGGTGAAAGATCTTATTTTATTTCACTCGTGATCACAGAAAATTATATTTTCACTCGTGGCTATGCCACTCGTGAAAATACTGATTTCTGTGATCACTCGGTGAAATAAAATTCGATCTTACACCAAAATCAACAAATATCCTCTATATATCGGATAATATCTGATATTATATCATAGATGTAATTTGTTGGAATTTATTACACATGTGTTAAAATGTTGAAATGTTTCTGAGTCAGACATCACTGTGAAATAACAAATGTACACAGAGTGTTGGGAAGTTTGAAATGTGTTCTCAAGTCTGATAGGTTTTAACAAAGTGTGTCAGACAGATGCAGGAAGTTTAACAAATATTTCAGTTTAAATCTGTTTGGATTAATTAATTTTGTGTTATAATTCTGTTGTTCTGTTGTTTCGGAGATTTATTTTGATGGATTTACATCTTATGTTATACCTCCTGTTCTAGCTAAGTTTGATTTGTATGTTTTAATTTTGATTAAACTTAATGTTTGTAATTTGGTGGACTTTAATCACAGATAACTGTTTCATTGACAAAGTCTGACTAAAAAAAAATTAAAAAGGTATAAATTTAAAAAAAAAGAACTTTTTTTTTTTTTTTTTTCGTTAGTAATGATTCAGTTACTTGTGACTTTAATCATATGGTTCAGAAATTAATCATCTTAAAAAAATCTTCCAGTAAATATTTGAGTTTAGGGTTTACTAATTGAACATTTCTGGTGTAGCCATGGTGTTTGTTTTTGTTGTTGCGGGATGAACTTTTATAAAGTTTTGAGTTGTGTTTTAAAAAAATGTTTGTTCATTCAAATTAGCTGTCTGGTATATGTATATCGATGGCTTAGAACCAGAAGGTCGTAACTACTATTTACGACCTTATGAGACTCATACATATTTGAAATCTGCTTCACGAGGTGCTTCTTATGAGCCTATTTTCATGAAAATCTAAAATTGTCATGTTGACCAAAATGAAGTTTTAAAAACGTGTTTTCCCATAGGTAAAGAGTAAATTACAGACAGTTTTCTCTTGTTTTCTCAATGTATCGATTTGGTAGTTAAGACCTTCTGGTTCTAAGCCAGCGATATATAAGTCTTACATTGTGTTGTGTTATTGGTGAAACATCCTGGAATAATGGAATAATTTGTTCTCAGTCTCAGGCATTCATCTGTTGTGTGTTGGCCAGGGGGGAGGGGAGTGTTTAAAATGGTATTTAAAGTTTTTTCATATTTGAGTTTCAACATTTTGTTTAAGTAAAAGAACTCAAATAAGACTTAGTCTTTCTTTCCAATCCTTTCCGATATTTCACATGTTATTGTAATTATTTATTATAAATGTGTATATAATACTGCTGTAAATATTGGGGATAAATATATTTAAACTAACATTTTGTAATGGATAAACGGACAAAGGAATGGACAGGTTCATCGCTATATGCCCCAGGGTTCCCACGGTCAGGGAACTGTCAGGGAAAACAATTTTTTTAAGGGCAGGGAATTTTTAAATTAGTCAGGGAAATTTGAAAATTGAGCAATCGTCAGGAAAAAGTCAGGGAATTCTTCATTTAAGATCTCATTCAGTGTCATTTTACATGAAGAAAATACCTAAAACTAAGAAAACATCCTTGCTTGCTATGCTCGCTCGGAGTAATCTTAAATTATTATTATTTTGTGTCAAACGACAGCCCTAAAAGTGCTACCTGAAACATTTTGGTTCCATATAAAGCAAATATAACCTCCTTTTCACTGTTTCTATTGTGCTTTTTTGCTCTAACAGAAAGGCCCGTTGCTAAAAAAAGTTAGGGAAAACTGCTGTCTGGTCAAGGAAAAATCAGGGAATTTTGTCTTAAAATATTTGTGGGAACCCTAATGCCTCCACGTAAGTAGTATTTGGAAAATTCCTCTCCGTTGAAGAACATATTCTGAACAAAGTCAGATTTTTGAAGCAATAAATTTTACTAATGTTCACTTTTTCTCCCTGACAAAAATGCGAAAATTTGCACAACATAAAATATTTTGTTTTTTTTCCCCCTGAAATTCTAAGAGATGCCTTGAAGAATCAAGTGACAAACTAGGCTAATGTATTATGCATGAAACAATGCATCAGGCAAAAACATAATATGTTGTGGTTCTGGTAATCATTTCGCTGTAAATGACCATGGTTTATTGATTGTCCATAGAAGTTTCTTTTAAAATTTTGAAATGTTTTTCTTTACCAACCATACACAGTAATTTTCTGCATAATTACCAGGGGCCTCACTCACCAAAATAGTAAGTCTAAAACACAGACTTAGACTTTATACTGCCAAATGTTCTATTCACTCTGATATTGTGTATTAGAACTGGAGATATAAGGTATTAAAAACTGACAAGATTTTGCGAGATTTCAGAGACCTTTCACGAGATTTCATGAGAGTTGGTACATGTTTCCAATCTGTGTAATTTAGGTCTTTGTTATGAATGTAACAATTTTGATATTAATGGGTAAAACTAATAATCAGATACAATTTCATATGGTTAAGTCTAATTGCAAAGCGATGGCAGTGACTATAAATGTTGTCAGTCTTACAATGTTGGTGAATTAGAGGCATCAGACCCAAAATATCAATTTCTTTTTGGCCTAACTCTCCAGCTAGCAGGATGCTTTGGTGTTTTAGGGATTTAAGTGGAATTTAATCATACATTGCATGTTCGCTTGGTCTTAAAATCTAATAGTTTGGACATTACGTTGCGAGACATTTATTCTCAGTCGATGTTGTTTGATGGAAATGCTGAAGTTTTGTCTGTTAATTGCCAATTAACATTTAAACCAGTGCTTTGTGTCCTGTGACATTGTTTATCATGTGTCTCATGTGCAATTGTGTCTAATATTGTCTGTATTGGACATTGTACAGAAGTTAAATTTATAGTAAATTTGTATATATTGTAGGGATGGCAACGAGTACCCGATTACTCGAGTACTCGTTCAAG
This sequence comes from Spisula subtruncata, assembly GCA_963678985.1. Taxonomy (NCBI): domain Eukaryota; kingdom Metazoa; phylum Mollusca; class Bivalvia; order Venerida; family Mactridae; genus Spisula; species Spisula subtruncata. The sequence continues at coordinate 30,709,031 of OY787677.1, read as the reverse complement.
CGTCCGATTATCGAATAGTAAAATCAGTATTCGAGTACTCGAAAAAAATGTTAATCCTGTGTAATACAGAAGGTGTCTAAGTGTTATCTGGTCCACTAGAAATTACAATTAACAATGTGTCATCAATCCTTAATCGCCGCCGCGAGGTCCCTAATTGCAAGCGTAATCAAAACACAGACCTGTCAATCAACGTCTGTTAGTTAGTTTATGACACATAGCTAGGGGTTCTTTCATTGACACCAACCCGAGTAATTGTCATCAAGTTTTAATTGGCAGTTATTGTTTATTGGGGGTGATGACAATCGGTTAAGAAATAAAAAAAATATTACTTTAAATTTTAATCGTTCTCGCGCGTATATGAACGAACGATAACTCCGTGAATTGATCACGCTTTGTAAATATTATGTCACCGGTTGATATGAGTAGTTCCCCTTAGTTGTTTATTTGTTTTATTTGATTTTATAGCGTTATTGATTAAAAGTTCTATTGATTTTACACTGCATTGTTTATTTCATATGTTCATATTATTGTTATTCTTTCATAGTTCTTTTACCGATCTAGATTTGTTCAACAACTCAACAGAACGGACAGGCAAACGCGCTGTTATATTTAAAGTTCAACACACACGTTTACACTTACAGTACTACATTTCTATTTCCCAAATATCATGGACATTTATTGTTTTCTGAGTACCCGAGTACTCGATCGGAAGAATGACCGAGTACTCGAGTACCGATTTTAGTACTCGTTGCCATCCCTAATATATTGGCTTAGGGAAGTTTTGAAGGTGTGGTTATAGAGAGGTTGTTGCTATGCAGAAGGCCGCTATGGAGAGCTTGTACTGTACATTGAACCTCAAGATTGTTGAAAGCTAGCATAGTTTCAATGAAAATACTGTACAATGTATTGTGCAAAACTATGGTAACTACATCAATACACTGCTAGCTAAGAATGAGAAGGTTGTAAGTATATAAATCGATATTTTGAGAAAACAAGAAATAACTGTCCTTATAATGGAGCAGCAAAGTCCCATTTTTAGCAATCAACCGACCACAAAATATGCACATTTCGTGTTATATACCAAAATGTTCGGGAGGGTCTGAAGTTTTTCAGACTGCCGGCATAAATTGCAAATTTTTGGTGCGGGCCCTGAAATCCAAGATGGCGTCCAAGATGGCCGCCATAAAATTCAATAAGATGTCATTTTAGTGTAATGGCTCTAGATTTTTTTTGGTTCAAGGCTTTGTCATCATTGTTCACACAAATATCAACCATGATGAAGACAAAAAGACTAGATAGTTTTCGTAATATTCCAAGGTCATTTTCAAGGTCAAATTCAAGGTCAAATGGGAAAAATTGCCAAAATATGGCATATTGACTAGAGATCTTCTCCTATTGTTCATTTGTATTACCTACAAAAGGCCATATTTGCATGCATTTATGTTTGACATTATATAACTATAGTATTGAGTGTTTTTAATACTATTTATGTATGATAGTCCTGGAGAAATAGCATATTTTGTACACCTATATCGCAGCATCAGCTCTACAAGCAATTCAATAAAACATCCAATTCTATGTTGAGTAATGACTCTAGCTTTGTTTTTGGTATGATTCTTTATTGTCAACATCGAAATAAATATCAATCATGATCTAAACAAAAGGCCTACATGCTTTTCCTAATAGTTCAAGGTCATTTCAAGGTCATTTTCAAGGTCAAATGGGAAAAATTGCCAAAAATGACATATTGACTTGATATCTTCTCCTATTGTTCATTTATATTATCTGCAAGTAGCCATTTGGGCATGTATTTATGTTACACATTGTATAACTATTATATTTTGGGTTTATAATAACATTTATGCTTTATTACCAGGGAGAAATAACATAATGTGTACACCTTTATCACAGCATCAGGTCTACAAATAGTGCAGTAAAAATCCAATTTGATTTTGAGTAATGGCTCAAGATAATTTTTGTTTGCAGTCTTGATAATCAATATTAACACAAATATCAATCTTGATTTGCACAAAAGGTCTTGATGATTTTCCTAATATTTCAAGGTCATTTTTAAGGCCAAAGTCAAGGTCAAATGGCAAAAATCTCCGAAAATGCCATGTTGACTGGATAAAATGTTCTATTGTTTACAATTATATAAGCAAATATACTTTTTGGAAATAATGTTTGTTTAATATAATATAATTATCAAATTAAATGTTTTCAATAGCGTTTATATTTGGTAATCATGGTAAAATAGGAAGTTTTGTTCACCTGTATCTCAGCCTCAGCTTTGCATTCAATTCACTAAATTGTTATTGCATTTTGAAGCAATGGCTCAAGATATTCTGTATTGGTTAAAGGCTGTATCGTCAATGTTCACAGAACTATCAATCATGTTCTAGGTAAGGAGACAAGATGGGTGTCATGATGTACCAAGGTCAAGTTCAAGGTCAAGGTTAAATCTAAAAAAATCAGCGAAATTGATCATTCAAGCTCACGCATATTTCCCATTTTCCCATATAGCAGCCCAAAACCTGACAAAATACGGCTTACATGTCCATGTTTGATAAATGCAATTGTAAGTTTCATTTATGTATCATATCATTACTGCTAAGTTATTCTTGGTAATAAAGGGTGTTTCTGTTAGTCAGCAAAATATATTGGAAAATATTTCAAATGTACCTAATTATGTTCTAATAGCCCCGAAATGAGCTCTATATATTATCAAATGTTCAATGAAGGTGGTTCTTTTTTGCCTCGTGCATATTTTTTTGTCAATAATATATTGTGATTAAGTCGGTGTAAACCCGATGGATAAAATTCTTTGTCCAAAGCAATGCGTTTTAGCTCATGTATAGTTTCTGGAGGTTTGAGTTAACTGGCGATCAAGTTTAATTTTAAAGCTTTATAAGGGAATAATAATGAAACGCATAGACACCATCTACACAAATCACAGTGGTGAACAAGTAACCACTGAACTGTTTTACACAGCATCATTCTATGTATGAAAGTACTGTATCCAGTGTAGCTAGTATTAGGCACGTTACAGTCACAGGAATGGCCAGTCGAGGGTGTTTGTAACACACATAGTTATTAGTAACCTAAAATAGCAAGGTTGTGTTATGTATCTCATAAAGTCACAACTTGTTGAGCACTGCTGTATTAGGTACTCAAGAGTGCCATGAATGGTTCTCCCTCGCATCATTGGGTACCCCGAAAGAGACAGTCATGCATGTTCCAGGTAGTGTTTTGTACCACACAGAGTCAGAAATAGCTAGACTAAGTGTATGCAGTGACAGTGCCTCTACTGAGCCAGGAACTATTATTCCTGTCAAAGTTGGGTATCCAAACAAGCAAGTCATTAATTTCCCAGATCTTGTTAGGTACCCTTTAACCACCCGTAATGCTGGTTCGAGGTCATGTTAGATACTCAGACCCGATATTGTCATTCTTGTGCTGTATTATGTACCAACCTAGTTAACAAAGTGTTTTTCAGACACTGATATGTATCCTTCACAGCCAGAAATTCTGATGTGGGCTGTGTTTAGTACCACATAGTGCAGAAATATATTTCATAGACAAGTGGTGTGAACCCCAAAGAGCCAATAACGGTTGTTCCATCCAGTATAAAGTAACCCTTAGAGCCAATTAATTCTTACTGGCAGTGTTAGGTACCTGAAAGAGCCCATAATCAAGAGTCTAGACTATGTTTAGAGATCCGAAGAGTAAAGAAGGTTTATTCCAGACAGTATAAGGTAACCCTATCAGTCAATAATTGTTGTGTAAGTACCACACAGAGCCAGCCATGGCAGTTCTAGTCAGTGTTAAGTGCCCCTAAGACCAAATAACGATGTTCCAGACAGTGTTACGTACCCATAAGGTCCAAAACTGGTCATTCCAAACAGAGTTGGTTACCCCATTGAGCCAATAACGGTTGTTCTAGACAGTGTTGGCAACCACAAAGAGCTAATAATACTAAGTAGTTGTCGTAGAAAGTAGTAAGTTCCAAACCAGCCTTTTTAGAGTATTGATATATTGTTATACTTATGCAGCATTAGGTACCAACATTAAGTTAGTAATGTGTTTTTTCAGGCAGTGTTAGGTATTCTATCCAGCCAAGAGTGTATGATATATACTGTGTTAATATAGAACATAGTTCACGTACAATGAATAGTAATTCCACACAGAGTTATGTACAACAATGAGTCAAGTATGGTTATTTCAAAAGGTATGGAGTGACCCTAAGAGCCCAAAAATGTTGTTATAAGCAGTATTTGATACCTTAACGAGACCAGGATCTCTAAATATTTTTTCCAGATTGGGTAATGAAAGTTATACTTTACTCATGGAAGTATAAGGTTACCATATCAGCTTATAGTTGTTTAAGAAAGTTTTAGGTACCCTAATGAGTCAACAATAGTGGTTCCATACAGTGTCAGGTTCGCCTAAGATTTAATTCTGGTTGTTCTAGACAGTGTTGTGTACCCGAAACATTCACTACTATGTACATATTGTTTCTCCATAGTTACATTGCACATACTTACTTTAAGAACACCAAATACAATACCACTTTTGCCAGATGGAAAATTAGGACTTGTCTAATCTGACATCATTAAGTGGCGTCACATTTCCGTTGGTTTGCGCTGTTGGCCCATTTCATTTAATACTGTCTCAACCCCCTTTAATGTGATTGTGCAATTTGAAAATCTGAGCTCTCGAAACAGGATGCTTGGTCTGAGCTGTACCCAGTATTTTGAGCGTCTGTTATAGTGTCCTTCTGAGATTAACACTAAACCTCACAATGATGTCATTTGCTGCGTATTCCGGTGACGTCATATTTTCACTGGTGACGCACAGCAACTGTTACTTGTTTAATGCCATACATCAACAACACTTACCTTTAGGAAGTTTAGGAAGTAAAATTAGACTTGTCATATGTGAGGTCCCAGCAGTAGAATTACGTAAAAATTATTTAAAAATTCACTGCCCAGCCGATTATTGGATTCTGACAACTGATTAGAAACTTTCTATAAGCATTTTTTCTGATTCACTAGGAACATTTTTGAAGTTGTTCTTTGGCAAATTTGATAAACAAACATGCGTAAATAAAATAGTTATGATAAAAGTCTACGTAATTCTGGGACACCCCTCGTATATTCCTTTCGACCTTGAAAATGACCATCAAAATACTGGCCAATATCTCAGCTACTTGCCTTGATAATGGTTGTTAGTATGAACTTTGATGATTCAGAATTTAAATTCAACTACTCAAGAACAATATTACAATAAACAATTAAATAGTATGAATATCACTGAATTTATGTTGAATATTGGTCGCCGTATTGGGTTTTGGAATCCGAGGAAAATATTAGCAATAAGTGATGTCAATATCAATAAGAATGTCCAAAACCTACATAGATTATAGATATGTATGTATTAAATGGGACACAATGTATAGAAATGATGGTACAATATAATTTGCATGTACTATAACAAAGACATTACACAAAATTACTCAGTCAATACGACTACCAGGTATTACTGGAGTTCGCTGTTTGACCTTGAATTTGACCCTGGCAATAACCTTGGAAAATTTCATACATCATTTTGTTGTTTTAACTAGATCAGGATTGGTTTAATTGTGCTCATTTGTTTTAAAAACTTAAACCTAAAAGAAATACTCAAAATTGAATTGTATTTTCACCGAAGGGTATGTAGAACTGAGGCTGTGATGTACCATAGCATATCATATAGCATATATATATATTATCCATGACAACCTAATACAAACGAAACACAAAATCTGTTAATGATATTGTCTAAAACATACATTCGTGCAGAAAAACTATATGCAGATACTATTTTTGAACATTTGAAGAATATATCTGGCTAATATGACCTTTTTGGGTGATTTTTGCCATTTGACCTTGAAAATGACCTTGAAATGACCTTGAACTATTAGGAAAAGCATGAAGGCCTTTGTTTAGATCATGATTGATATTTATTTCGATGTTGACTATATAGAATCATACCAAAAACAAAGCTAGAGTCATTGCTTAACACTGAATTGGATGTTTTACTGAATTGCTTGTAGAGCTGATGCTGCGATATAGGTGTACAAAATATACTATTTCTCCTAGACTACCAAACATAAATATTATTAAAAACACTCGGTACTATAGTTATACAGTGTCAAACATAAATGCATGCAAAAATGGCCTTTTGTAGATAATATAAGTGAACAATAGGAGAAGATCTCTAGTCAATAAGCCATTTTTTGGAAAATTTTCGCATTTGACCTTGAATTTGACCTTGAAAATGACCTTGGAATATTACGAAACTTATCTAGTCTTTTTGTCTTCATCGTGATTGATATTTGTGTGAACAATGATGACAAAGCCTTGAACCAAAAAAAATTAGAGCCATTACACTAAAATGACATCTTATTGAATTTCATGGCGGCCATCTTGGACGCCATCTTGGATTTCAGGGCCCGCACCAAAAATTTGCAATTTATGCCGGCAGTCTGAAAAACTTCAGACCCTCCCGAACATTTTGGTATATAACACGAAATGTGCACTTTTTTGGTCGGGTTACTTCTTAACTAAGCCACTTTTCAGGACTATGCTGCTCCATTATTAGACTACCCTTTGCTTATTGTAAAACAAACTTTTTCCTTCCATTTGGTCAACATGAATAGTTTCGATTTTCATGAAAATAGACTCGTCAGAAGCGCCTTGTGGTGCTGATTTTAAATTTGTATCAGTCTTATAAGGTCATAAGTAGCAGTTACGCCCTTCTCATTCTTAGCCAGCGATAGAGGGACATGATAAACAATAGTTTTGCACTGGGACCTGGCTCACTATGTTGCTTTGTCTACTACAAGATGTGAGTTGATGTATTATAAATGACTTTCAGTCTCTAGTAATGATGTGAGCTGTAAGTGTATGATTTCTGTCCACTCAAACAGCCTGTTATACTTCATACCTAGACATTAGTGCCTTGCTAGTCATCTACTAGTCTGGCCACCCGACTAGATAATATATTTTATCAATCAAATAGCATAACATTTTTCAATTTTGCTAAATTTTATTTTGGGCTTGATTATCTACTATGTTTGAGGTTGCAAAGGGAAATAATTTCATGAGAAAAGAGTAGATTGAGGAGTTGTCTTTCTAAACATAGGGTATGTTAGACAGACTAGTCATCTTCCACAAAGACAGGATGGTCAATGGTAAAATTTCTGTCCACTCAAAGTTCCTGTTACACTTCATACCCTGCCATTAGTGCCTGGCTAGTCAATTCTTCATCAAAGCCAGGATGTCAATGGTTTGTTTATCATCTATTAGGGTTCACTCAAAGGTTTCTTAACAATTTGTCCATTATATACAGTTTCTCTGGACTGTATCATTTTACTAAAAATCTGACTTACCCAACTAGATTGTGTATTTTATCAATAAAATTTCAACTTTTGCATATATTTCATTTTGGGTTCGACTATCTCCTATGTTTGAGAGTCTTGAAAAACCAGTAACTGTTTTGTTTTATGCTTCTTTTCTCTCAGACCAGTGAACAAAACAATTTAATAGTGTCTATCCCTGATTAGGGTATGATTTGCTGTGACTGAGAATCAAAACTAGATCCCCTTGTTGCATAATACAGTACACCATTGCATGATGATCACTTCTTAGGTATTGTAGCATCGAGAAGCCAATTACCTGAGCGTTTGGCTGTATTTTCTCATCAGGAACATGACTTTGGTTGGCTTAGTGGTCTAATCCATTTTTCCTGGATTTGAGTATAATTTGGCTACATGACCAGAGGGTCTAGGTGACATTTACTTATTACTGTCCTCAATAAATAAACCATAAATCTGTACTTATAGATGTCGGAGAGATCTGAGAGGTTGTGCTGAATGTCTGGAAGGCATCATAAATCTGTAACCAGTCTATACCAAATTCAGATTTTCCTAGACTGTGTCTCAGGTTAATTATCCCCAAGAATGAGAAAATAAAGAAAAGGAACTTAGAGAAAGCCAAATAATGAAAGAAATGCATGGATTCTTATTGTGCTAAATAATATACTTTTCATGCCCTGACATCTACTGTTGCAGAATGTGATTGATGTCAATAAACCACTTAATATGGTATATAACAGATAGAGTTGATTCAATAAGTAATACTAATGATAGGGCTGTAACGGTATACCGCGGTACACGAAAGACTGTGGACTTCAGTCCCACACGGTTCACGGTACAAGCGTTGTGAATTTCGGTACGGTTCGGTATAAGCTTTTTATGAGCAAAATAATATTCAGAGAATGAAAATATCTGAAAGCCCTCTGATTATGTATAATTACCACGCATCATTCGTTTTCATTGTATTAAGATATGTCTCATATTGTCGAAATTCATTTAAAACAGTTGATAGCCACATAATATTGTTGTTATAGAATCAACAAATTCATTGTCACTTAAAAATTGTAGCATTTAAGCTGCTGTTAGAGAATATTGTATCATACCAAAATATACCGAACTGTTAGAAAAATATACTTCCTCATTGGTTTTGAAAAAATGGCCTGAGAAAGCAGAGAAACTAACAAAACTTTCCTTTAACCCAACCTAGATGTAGTGAGTTAAGAGATGTATAAACATTAACTTTCCCTTCCGTTCCTTTGATTCAATCCGGAGCATGAAGGACTACATAGGACTACTGTGAATCATAAATTTTCGTGGGGGATTAAATTTCGTAGATTTCATCGAAATTAAATGATTTTTCAGTAATCACACTGTTTTCAAGTAGCGAACAATAAATATAAATAGAATTGATGATTACACAAAATGTAGTCAGTTAAGAGATGTATAAATATTTAACTTTCCCTTCATCTCTTTGATTCAATCAGAAAACATGGAGTGTTATAGGAACATCCTACAGGAACTGTAAGTTTGGCAACAACATAAATTCTCCCAGAGAAAAAAAACCACCTAAGACACCTATACTAGCAGTTCTACTGGTGTTATACTGTGTATGTTGTGTTATACAAATCTATTTCTGGAGTTTGAATGGGAAAATTGCTGTTCAAATGTGTTTTTACTTCATTTTCTTCAAGTAAACTGAAAAATTGTAGGAATATTTTTTACTGGCAAAGTTTCAAACATTGACTCTTATATTTAAATCAACCATAGGGAAGTGTGACCATTTTGAAATTTAGTTGAGTGTAGGCTTTACCCTTAATGGTCCAGTTTGATTATAGAAAATTAGTGGAATGAATAATGCAGGATATGATCTAAATATGTGTATACTGTCAATTCAAGAAGTAATATTTATTAGGGAAGTATAGAAGTGTGACACTTGATGGTGTACAACTTTTCCTCTTAGTAGAGTCTCAGTGACCTTTACTTATAGTGGAATTTAGCTTGAAGAGTTTGACTTGATCCTGACATTTATGCATGAATATATTACAAGGTTCTTTTGTTGAATATATCAAACTCTGCAAGCAAAACATGCTATGTCGTATTTTAGATTTGTGTTTGTATTACAATTGGGGTACCTTTGGAAAACACTGTAACTCAATTTTGGCGCGAAAACTTTTTTTTGCAGCATCTGCATCTGCTTGACGTCCCACACATTTCCGTCTTGTCGCCATTTAAAAAGCCAATTGTGTTACTTAGATGGCAACAAGACAGAAATGCGTGGGACGTCTAGTAGATGCGGATGCTGCAAAAAAAAGTTTTCGCGCCAAAATTGAGTTACGGGGTTTTGGTTCAGCACCGTCGATATGATACTAATATATGGTGAGTATCGTGTCAAATTCTTGGCAAATTTAACTTGATCCTGACCTTTTAATTAGCATAATTCAGCAGTCGATAACTTGTCTATATTTATAACCTTAGTTGTATGTTTTCATAATCAGGGAGTATCACAAAGACACTGGAGATGTAATACAAACACAAATGTGATATATTTTGCACAATTTGCTTCCGGAAATTGATATATTCACAGCAAGAACCTTGTATTATATTCATGCATACAGTTCAGGATCGTGTCAAATTTTCCGGACACCAGAACATATACTGCAGCTGGTGGTTGTGTGGTGTGAGGATTATATTACATGATTGTACTACAATGTCAGACTCATTATGGACTCCTGTACTTGTGTTTCCCTAAATTAGGGTAAATTATCAATCAGAGGGAAACTGATTGTGGTTTCTGATAAAACATTAGATTCTTGTTTAACAACGGTAATTGCTGTATATACAGTGTAACCTTTACATAGCAACCTCTGCGTGTATGACCTTTTCATTTTACCCTTTCCATAGCATTATCATCCTATAGTAACCTAAACAGAGAAACCTCTACATAGCAACCTTTACTTCCACATAGCAACCTCTTCATAGCAACCTTTACTTATACATAACAAACTTTGCATAGCAGTCTCAACATAGCAACCTCTGCAAAGCTGCCTCTACATAGCAACTTCAACTTCTATATAGCAACCTCTACATAGCAACCTCTACGTAGCAACCTCTACGTAGCAACCTCTACATAACAACCTCTACATAGCGACCTTTACTTAGCAACCTGTAAATAGCGACCTTTACATAGCAACCTCTACATAGCAACCTCTAAATAGAAACCTATACATGACCTTTTCACAGCAATCATCCTCTCCTGAGGAACCTCTCCATAACAACATTATTGTTATTGACAACCTCTCAAAAGTAACAACAATCTGCTGGCAGCTTTAGCAACCTCTCCATAGAAAGCTCTACATAGCAGCATGCCGACAGCGGCATGCAGACAGCCTCTCCATAGCGGCATGCAGACAGCCTCTCCATAGCGGCATGCAGACAGCCTCTCCATAGCAGCGTGCTGACAACCTCTCCATAGAAAGCTCTACATAGCAGCATGCTGACAGCCTCTCCATAGCAGCATGCTGACATCCTCTCCAAAGCAGCATGCAGACAACCTCTCCATAGCAGCATGCAGACAGCCTCTCCATAGCAGCATGCAGACAACCTCTCCATAGCAGCATGCAGACAACCTCTCCATAGCAGCATGCTGACAGCCTCTCCAAAGCAGCATGCAGACAGCCTCTCCATAGCAGCATGCTGACAGCCTCTCCATAGCAGCATGCAGACAGCCTCTCCATAGCAGCATGCAGACAGCCTCTCCATAGCAGCATGCAGACAACCTCTCCATAGCAGCATGCAGACAACCTCTCCATAGCAGCATGCAGACAACCTCTCCATAGCAGCATGCAGACAACCTCTCCATAGCAGCATGCAGACAGCCTCTCCATAGCAGCATGCAGACAACCTCTCCATAGCAGCATGCAGACAACCTCTCCATAGCAGCATGCAGACAGCCTCTCCATAGCAGCATGCAGACAACCTCTCCATAGCAGCATGCAGACAACCTCTCCATAGCAGCATGCAGACAACCTCTCCATAGCAGCATGCTGACAACCTCTCCATAGCAGCATGCAGACAGCCTCTCCATAGCAGCATGCAGACAACCTCTCCATAGCAGCATGCAGACAACCTCTCCATAGCAGCATGCAGACAACCTCTCCATAGCAGCATGCAGACAGCCTCTCCATAGCAGCATGCTGACAACCTCTCCATAGCAGCATGCAGACAACCTCTCCATAGCAGCATGCAGACAGCCTCTCCATAGCAGCATGCAGACAACCTCTCCATAGCAGCATGCAGACAACCTCTCCATAGCAGCATGCAGACAACCTCTCCATAGCAGCATGCAGACAACCTCTCCATAGCAGCATGCAGACAACCTCTCCATAGCAGCATGCAGACAACCTCTCCATAGCAGCATGCAGACAACCTCTCCATAGCAGCATGCTGACAACCTCTCCATAGCAGCATGCAGACAACCTCTCCATAGCAGCATGCAGACAACCTCTCCATAGCAGCATGCAGACAACCTCTCCATAGCAGCATGCAGACAACCTCTCCATAGCAGCATGCAGACAACCTCTCCATAGCAGCATGCAGACAGCCTCTCCATAGCAGCATGCTGACAACCTCTCCATAGCAGCATGCTGAGCCTCTCCATATAACCTCTTCTCTGAAGAACCACTCATTGGTAACTTTTCTGTAGGTATAACCTGTCCATAGTGGTTATATAGTACTATAGTAACCTCACCACTGCAGCCATCTCACCACTGCAGCCATCTCACCACTGCAGCCATCTCACCACTGCAGCCATCTCTCCATAGCAACCTCTCCTTAGCAACACCATGTTACAAACACAGTTAAAGTTAGGCTGTTGTTGAGACGTTATGTTGCTACAGTCTCAGGTTTTCAGGAAGATGATAACTTGACCCCGTTCTAAGATTTGTTGAATGCAAGTTGTTGCTATAGAAACATGTCAACTATAAGCTCTAATGTTTATTCTGCATGAGCTTTCAATCAGCAGGACTTAATCTTGTAGATCTAGGAAGCAATTTAAAATAATTAATTATAGGCAAATTTGAAAAAGATGGTGGATTGCTGGATTTCTTCATTTTCTGCCGACTCATGCTGTTAGACTTCCTGTATCCTGTAGCTAGAAAGTAGTTGAAATTCAAGAAAGTAAACAAAAATACAGAAAAGTGGGGGAAATTTAGAGCTAAGTACAGGAAAGTGGAGGAAATTAGAGCAAAGTACATGAATGTACAGAAAAGTAGAATAAGTGCAGGAAAGTACATGAAACTTAGCAGGTGGCACAGTTTGATTGTTATTTGTGATTAGCTCAATCTGGCTTGGGCTTATCACTGTGTGTAATTGTGTATACATGTGCAACAAAACCCTCAGAGGGTGTATATTATTATATGAATCCCAAATCACAACAATAAATAAATGGGGATAAGGTGGTGTTTTATCTTTAGTGTTTGAATGAGATATATTTGCTGATCCCTTGGGATAGTTGAGTTAGGTTTGAATTAATGACTGATCCCTGGGAACTAATTTTACTCTCCCCGGTTGCTCCTAAAACAATACACAGTAAATGAAGGAAGTATGTACTCAATTATAGGATTTCAGTCTGTGTCAGGGCTTATCAGTTAATTGCATCAAGCTGACATCTTTCTTACTTCTTTCTCTGATGGTGATTCAGACAGCAACAGAGTTAATCACTGGTAACTATATCGTTGAAAACGAGAAAAAAAGAAAAAAAATTGAAAATTTATATTTTTCTTATAGATCTAGAAAATTATTTTTCGAAAAATATAAATTAAAAAAAAAATTGTTTTCTTGTTTGTTTTTTTTCGTTTTCAAGGATACAGTTTCCTGTGGAGTTAATAGTTCAGCAGTTAAAGGATAGTGAACTTTTACATTTGTATATCAGTTCATCAGAAAATCATAGACAATAACAATCTGGCCTCCTCCTCCATTGTAGAATAGTTAACTGTAGACCTGCTAATCTATTGAATGATGTGAGATAGTTCCCTCATTAGTATTACCAAATGAATCAACAGTAAAATTTGGCCATTGAAGTTCAAAATAAAAAAATGCAACTGTGTGTAGGTCTGCATACATCTGGCCTTACTTTAAATCATTTTGATTTCATATCAGACAGGAAACTTTGTTCTGTTAAAGTCTGGCCTTAGTTGTAGCACCCCCCCAAAAACAACATACTGTAAAATCATTTCATTATGATGGGACAAAATTGTGTGGTTTTGGTAAAAAAAAACGTCAATTGGATGTTATTTCGTGGATATTGCATTTCAGGTAATAAATATGAAGGTTAAAATTATTGTTCGATGGGATTTGATTTCGGAGAGCCTCAAAATCCATGAAATTTAATCCTCCACGAAAATTAATTATTTTACAGTATGCAGAATAACAGCACAGGAAACACTAACATGTATGGGAAACATATATCTGGCCTTAAAACTACAGTAGATCATAGTAGCATCTGAAACACATGTATAAATATGTCTGACCTTGGTACTCTAACAGAAAGAGAAATTACAATCATATGTTGGAGATGTTTATCTGTGTGTTCGGGTTTTAGAGCAAACATCTAGTGTGCTGATATACTCTACACATCTCTGGTATAACACCATACATCAAACAACAGTATACTTAGTCTAGCAGTGATGTGTGTTTTCTGTTGTTTGTGTGGAGGAATATCTGTTCTGCAGTGTTAAATGGTGGGAAATATACACATGTTCTGGATTTAAATTTAATAAGTTTGGTACCACAATTTCTGATGTTAAAAATGTATTAATAAATTTTAGAGGATTATATGTATAAATTTGTTGTTTTGTTATGTGTATTTAGATCTCTGGTACAAAACAACAGTATACTAGTCTAGCAGTGTGTGAGTGTGTGAATGTTTAAAATATTATTCTGCTGTTGTTTTACAGGAATATATTGTTCAACAGTGTTATATGGTGGGAAATTTACACATTTCTGGATTTATTTTATTTATTTCATAAGTTTGGTAACTACTCTACAATCTACAACAGTATTCTAAGCTAGTTGTGTGTGAATGTTTATTATTCTGTTGTTTCTATGAAGGAATATTTGTTCTGCAGTGCTAAATGGTGGGAAATATACACATTTTCTGGATTTATATTATTTTATTTCATCAGTTTGGTAGCTACTTTACAATCTACAACAGTATTATGTAACTAGTACTGGTGTGTGAGAATATAAGTGTGTTGTTCTTGAAGAGTTGCAACAACAATACTTAGGTGGAAATTTCTGCTTTTGTTTATGAATTTTAGAGGATTTTATTTTGTTTTGTATTGTTTTGTTAGGTTTAGTTCTGATGGGAACTGATTTCTGGATTTATTCTTTTACCACCACACCAAACAACAGTTTACTAGTCTAGCAGTGTGTGTGAATGTTTAACATTCTGTTGTTTATATGAAGGAATCTGTTGTTCTGCAGTGTCATATAATGGGAAATTTATTTTTTCATAAGTGCAATAACAATTCTTAGTTGGAATTTTTTGCTGTTGTTCATGAATTTTAGAGGATTATATGTATAAATATATTGTTTTGTTACGTTTAGTTGGGCTGGGAACTCATTTCTGGATTTAACCTTTTACCACCATACCAAACAACAGTTTACTAGTCTAGCAGTGTGTGTGTGAATGCTTAATATACTGTTGTTTATATGAAGGAATATGTTGTTCTGCACTGTTATATGGTGGGAAATTACATATTATTATTTCTGGATTTAAATTAAGTTTGGTACTGTTCCACCATGCAACAGTATTCGAGTGTTTGTGTGAGAATATAATGCTGTTGTTTATCTATTTAAGGATCACATGTTGTTTTGTGGTGTCCGTCCGTACTAATCGCAAATCTTGTGTATTGAACTCCTCACAAAATGCTGGGCGGAATTTCATCAAACTTTCACAGATTAACAACCTTAATATGTAGTTGACATTAAAGGATGGAAATTTTGCAGGTTCAATTTTTACAAGAGTTGTGACCCCTTGTTACTTTACTATATACCCCAATGGACACATTTCTAGTTTATTCATATGAAGAGGAACAAGTCAATATCTACATACTATAAGCACTGTCTACTGATATAAAACTTAGTATTGATGTGTCTCATAAAATTGTATCTTCCTATATACAGACAATTACTGTCCTAGATGTTGGATGTCGTAAATCACGGTACCAGACATACAGACATTATAGTTAAGTAATCAGGAACACTCGTACAGTCAGATATGTCTCAGTGCAGATTCTAAACAACCCGCTAAACAGTTGCTACTTTAGTTAAGGTTTTAACCATTTTGACATGCGGGTAACCAGTTTATACGAATTTAGTGCACCTGTCAGTTGCATCCACGACGGGGATGGATTTTTACTTTTTGGTTGTCAAACCCCGCCCTTCCACGGCACTGCAGGGACAAGTACTTGGCCCCTGTCTCCGAACCAGCCCTGTGGTATAATAGCATCCACATAGAGTGTTCGCTAGTGATACCTGTATGTTAGGCACATCATACCAGAAAGACACAATTAGAATGTTACTATACTTAATGATTTTCTTGTTTTCTAGAAAAGCTGGTACAATTCTCTCTCTCTCTCTCTTTGTATACCCTCCTGGCGACGGATATCATCAGGAATGAGGTGTCGAAAGTAATTAATAGAAATTGGAAAAAAAATAATTCACAATTGACCTAAAATGAATAAGTGAAAAAATCTCATTATTTTCACCCTTTCTACCCTTTATTATAGGCATGGACTGTTCCAATATCAGACTTGGATTAATCCATTTCCAAAGAATAGGTGATTCAGGTGTTGAATGACTCAACAAGAATTTACAGTCATATAGGATGATCTCATTGTTAAAAACTTAGGCCAAAGATTTTTTATACTTAGATTTACATGTCATGAGATTTTTTTTTTTAAACTGTGGTGTGAAAAATACATGAGTAATGTAATATAATGAGAAACCAACAAGGGTGGCCCTTAAAGTTTCTCAGTGTGAACAAGGATATTGAAGTATCATGAGAGAGTCAAAAGGGCTGGCCTAACCCTATTGCTCCATGATGCGTTATGTGACTGACTAGGGCTTCCTATCCCTCTTCCCACGATGGCTAGTTCTCAAGAAAAAACGATGGCTAGTTCTCAAGAAAAAACCGGGAGCGGTAGATAAACCAATAAATGAAACATCTAGCCTGATTCCAGGTGAGACTGGTTAATCTAGTACCTGGATAAATCTTCCTGTGATTATATCTAGCAGACAGTCTGTATTAAATTATCCCAGGCTGTTGTTTGTTAGCATCAAATTAACCCTGACTGTAGCTAGTGTTTGTTTACCTTAAATTAACCCTTCATTTGTAGCTATTGTTTGTTTACCTTAAATTAACCCTAAATTTGTAGCTATTATTGATTAGCAATAAACTAATCCTAGCATATAATTGTTGGATTTGAACCCGGACTGTATTGCACCATCTCCTTTGCAATGTGAAGAACAAAAATACATTTGATCACTCGGCTTTTGTAACGAAAACTTAAAAAGGCCCAAATATTTAAACCAATAGCAATATGACTGCATCATACCCAACCTGGCACACTAGTAATAAGTTATGCGCTCTACCCAAAGAAAAAAAAAAGAAAAAAACAAAGCTAGGCATTTACGAAGTAGGTTCTAAAATCAGGTAAAATTCACATAACTATGAGCTGTAACATGTTCCAAGGATCAATTTCCAGGTTACTGCAGGTTAAAATAGATCCGAATTGCCTATTTCTAAGATGCTACAGCTAGAGTTGTTTGGGATGGACCCATAAATATTTATCATACTGTAAAGAAATTCCTCCACCCTCACATGTTTGTATAAGTGTATAGATCTCCGTTTACTGTATCATTGATGTTTGCTACATCATGATTCAATCAATTAATATCTCGTTAAGGTGCACCTGTGTATATACCTGTATATTGTTTACCATCATTATTGATCGCTCCACTGGAAGGGAGGGTGGATCCCTGGAAGGGCTGGTTGCTCCACAGGAAGGGCTAGAGAGGGGGGGTAATATGAATTCTTAAAAGATATGTCCCCTCTGATTGTGTGCAGCAAGGTTGTATCCCTCTATGTACTGTAAAATCATTTGATTTTGTGGATTTGGTAAAAAAGATCATTTAGATGGGACTTTATGGATTCAAGGATTTTGCACTTCAGGTAATAAATACAAGGGTCAAAATAATTGTGTTCGAAAATCAAGGGTTTAACAGTAGTATAACTATTTGGTAAGATTCAACCTAGTTGCGCTGAAAGGACATATTTGGTGAGAACATGTTGGTTTGATCGAGATGAGCTTTAAAACATCTTCAATAACTGTTTAATGAAAATGGTTGCTTCATGATATTCAAATTATACTTCAATAAGATATAAGATATACCTGCTTAATAAAGATTGCAATATTTTTATGACTCTTAGTTTCAGAGGCTCATAGGGAATATTTGGCAAACATCTAACTATGTTGCTTCCAGTAATAAAGTTTTTATGATTATTATCTTATTATGTAGTTAACTTTCATTCACCTATTTTGGTCTTCACTTATTGACTGATTATACTCTGTAGAACTTTTCATAAGACATGTTAAAACTGTACATGCACCAAGAAGATTGTTATCTGGGACCCCTGAAAACTTTGAGCCCGTTGCCTTAGCAAGGCGCTTCCTGGGCACTCTGTAGCGATATGCTAGAAAAAGTCTTGCATAAAAAAGCTTTACCTAGAAGACGATGCAAAAAAAATATATGCGACCGAGATCCCTAGTAGACCATTGCACAACAAAGCGCTACTTAAATGGACCTTTGCACTGAGAAATCGTATGCTATACGTGAGATTGCTCTCTGGTAGCATGTTGTTGCATAGACATTGTAAAACGCTTCCAAACAGCACTACCAAAAAGGTAGTTGTAGTGTTTACCCCAAAAGCCTGCCGGAGATGTTCTCTCTGTAGGTTTGTTTTTTGGAGGTTTTCTTAATAGTTTTGATTTGTTTGTTCGTTTTCAAAGGCTTTCTGTTCAGAGTTTTTATGTTTGGAGATTAATTATTAATAATAAGTTTTTGTTTCGGATCCATTAGGTTTCTGTTTGAAGGTTTGTGTTTTGATGTTTATGTAAGCTTGGATGTTGCTGCTTGTTTTATGTGGAGGTTTGTGTCTGTAACAGATTAGTTTGGAGGTTTCAGTTCTTAAATTTGTATTTGGAGGTTTGTGTCTATCTCAAGTTTAGATCTTATATTATTAAATTTAGTTACTGAAACATTTTTCATTGTCAGTATGAATAACAAGTTATGACAGAGAATTGAATATTTGAACAATGTCTGTATGTAATATTGATGAATATTCTCTGTGTACTATTACAGCACTATTCGTGTCTTCTGCAATAATGTTCAACATGAAGTCTGACTCAAAGACTTTTAACGTCAGTGCGTCATCGTAGGAAATATTTGACTGTCAATTCAGTGTTTTGATATTTTTCTGTTTAAAAAACATAGTTCTGTTAAAACCAAACTGAAAAAAGTGGAGTTTAAACCTGTTATCAAGTTCTGGACAAAACAGTGATAGGATATGTAAACAGTGATGCGATTGGCTGATAAATTTTAAATAAGCTAATCTGATTGGCTTGTGAAAATGTAAAACAGTTATATGATTGGTCAGTTTGAAAAAGTGTCCTGGAAAACATGGAAAAGTTGAATTTTATGAAAATGAACTTTGTTATTGAAAGTGACAGATTGTGTCTGATGTGTAAAAATAAACATTAATTTTTACTTGTGTTTAACAATATGGAACTTTACATGAAGGAGAACTTTAAGAATTTTCGAGGTGGAATTGATCTAAATAACGACATTTTAAATACTTTGACAAAAACACGTGACAAGTTGACACAGTCTAAAAATAAAGCAATATGGCGGCTATCTTTTGAGGTAAGTATGGGATTCCTGTGAACCCTTCAAGCATGAACATTTTGACCCCTTACCTTTCCTGGTCCCTCAATTGACCACATTTACTTGATTCGATATTAAATGCTCTGACAGAATTCAGATTTCATGACCTCTGAGTTCATTCAGTGTCATTCATTGGTTAGCAATACATACCATGTGCAAACAGTGCAATTCTCTGACAGGAACTGAGAAACAGTGTTAACAATGTATCAGGAATATAGTAACTTTTACTTGATTTGAACTTCCCTACTTAAATGCTCTGACAGAATTCAGATTTCATGACCTCTGAGTTCATTCAGTGTCATTCATTGGTTAGCAATACATACCATATGCAAACAGTGCAATTCTCTGACAGGAACCGAGAAACAGTGTTAACAATGTATTATGGTAACATGAATGATTGTGTTGTGTAATCCTGGAGTTAATGGAGGAAGCTTGTACTTAGTTTGACACTATGCCAGTAAATTGTTCAACCATTTGTCAATTATATGAGGCTTATTATACATAATTATATATGTCTGTATCTATAAGACTTAGAACTACGTCTAGCTGTATGGAATATTTCTGACGTTTAATGAACTACATATAGCTGTATGGAATATTTCTGACGTTTAATGAACTACGTCTAGTGGTATGGAATATTTCTGACGTTTAATGAACTATGTCTAGCTGTATGGAATATTTCTGACGTTTAATGAACAACGTCTAGCTGTATGGAATATTTCTGACGTTTAATGAACAACGTCTAGCTGTACGGAATATTTCTGACGTTTAATGAACTACATCTAGCTGTACGGAATATTTCTGACGTTTAATGAACTACATCTAGCTGTATGGAATATTTTTGACGTTTAATTTATCATCGTGAGGGGCTTTAAGGGCTTCTCATTTAATTAATAATGGGCTGAACAAGACATGTAATTTTGATAGTTTTGTAATCCAAAATGTCTGTGATTCAATGAAAACATGATGAAATTGTCGTAATTCAATGATGTCTTTGCTCTCGAAATTAAGATAAAAATCAACCCTTAAACCTTGGAAATAGAAAATATTTATGATGCAACTTGATGAATGTTATGAATTTGATACCATTTTTCAACAGTATTTCATATAATGTTATTATGTTTGTTGGCTGTTGACCCAAACTTCTCCTATCCAATAAGTTGCTGATATTGCTGGCTTGTTAGAAAGTACTTTATATAAAAAAATTACGATAAAAATCAGAACAGGTCATGTTGACCAAACTGAAGTTATAAAAGTTTGTTTTTCCAAAAGTAAGGACTTAGTCTAGTTTTCAGACAGGTTTTGATTGATTTCCCAAAAATCTGCTTTGCTTGTTATGACCTTCTCATTTTAATGCTTTGTCATGTCTCTAATATTTCTGGAATATTTCTATTTTTAGCCTGTCTGGAATATTTCTATGTTTAGCCTGTCTGGAATTTTTCTATGTTTAGCCTGTCTGGAATATTTCTATTTATAGCCTGTCTGGAATATTTCTATTTATAGCCTGTCTGGAATATTTCTATTTTTAGCCGGTCTATAATATTTCTATTTTTAGTCTGTCTGGAATATTTCTATTTTTAGCCTTTCTGGAATATTTCTATCTATAGCCTATCTGGGATATTTCTATTTTTAGCCTGTCTGGGATATGTCTATTTTTAGCCTTTCTGGAATATTTCTATTTTTAGTCTGGAATATTTCTAGTCTGGAATATTTCTATTTTTAGCCTGTCTGGAATATTTCTATTTGTAGACTGTCTGGAATATTTCTATTTTTAGCCTGTCTGGAATATATCTATTTTTAGCCTGTCTGGAATATTTCTATTTATAACCTGTCTAGAATATTTCTATTTTTAGCCTGACTGGCATATTTCTATTTATAGCCTGTCTGGAATATGTCTGTTTTTAGTATGTCTGCAATATTTCTATTTATAGCCTGTCTGGAATATGTCTGTTTTTAGTATGTCTGCAATATTTCTATTTATAGCCTGTCTGTGATATTTCTGTTTATAGTCTGTCTGGAATATTTCTATTTTAGCCTTCTGGAATATTTCTATTTTTAGCCTGTCTGGAATATTTCTATTAAAAGCCTGTCTGGAATATTTCTATTTTAGCTGTCTGGAATATTTCTATTTTTAGCCTGTCTGGAATATTTCTATTTTAGCTGTCTGGAATATTTCTATTTTTAGCCTGTCTTGAATATTTCTATTTTAGTCTGTCTGGAATATTTCTATTTTTAGCCTGTCTAGTAATTTCTAGTCTGGAATATTTCTATTTATAGCCTGTCTGGAATATTTCTATTTTTAGCCTGTCTGGAATATCTCTATTTATAGACTGTCTGGAATATTTCTATTTTTAGCCTGTCTGGAATATTTCTATTTTAGCTGTCTGGAATATTTCTATTTTTAGCCTGTCTGGAATATTTCTATTTATAGACTGTCTGGAATATTTCTAGTCTGGAATATTTCTATTTTTAGCCTGTCTATATAATAATATTTCTATTTTTAGCATTTCTGGAATATTTCTATTTATATCCGGTCTGGAATATTTCTATTTTTAGCCTGACTGGAATATTTCTATTTATAGACTGTCTGGAATATTTCTATTTATAGCCTTTCTGGAATATTTCTATTTTTAGACTGTCACGAATATTTCTTTTTTAGTCTGAAATATTTCTATTTTTAGCATGTCTGGAATATTTCTATTTATAGCCTATAGATGATGATGATGATCTGCCTATAGAAACAACACCAGATACTGTAGAGAAACAACACAATGATCAACAGAAAATCTCTCCAATAAATCAGGTAAAATATCCTCTTATTTTGACTGGTTCTACAAATGTCAGTTGACTGGTTCTACAAATGTCAATCAACTGGTTCTTGAAACATGAGTTGACTGGTTTTAGAAAAATAAGTTGACTGGTTCTACAAATGTCAGTTGACTGGTTCTACAAATGTCAGTTGACTGGTTCTACAAATGTCAGTTGACTGGTTCTACAAACATCAGTTGACTCAGGGCTTGACACTAACTATTTTTGGTCACTGGTCCCCCAGCAAAGAAACATAAAATTTGTAAATAAAACAATTACTGGTCCTTCAAGATTCTCACTGGTCCTTCTTCATTTTCACTGGCCTCGGACCAGGGGACCAGTGTTAGTGTCGAGCCCTGATTTTGAATGGTTCTAAAAGCATAAGTTGACCTTGATGATTTGATGGTCTCTCGTTGTCTTATTAACCTCTGATGAGGGCATATTAAGGGACGGAAAATGATAAATAGGAAAAATTAAATATACAAAAGGCATATTGATTATTCAGCATTTTGGAATGGCACCGTTAATAAGTTGACTGGTTCTTCTGGTGTAAGGTTTATATCATTATCATGTACAGTCGAACTTCGATGCCTCGAACAGTACTTGCCTCGAACACCCCAGATGCCTCGAACTCATTCTCTGGTCCCGTCAAAATCCCTTTCGTTTCATGATGATTGAATGGTCTCCCGTTGTCTTATTAGCCTCGGATAAGGGCATAATTATTAAGTCAGGAAAACAATAAATAGGCATAATAACATAAAATAGAAATTCGGCATTTTCTTTTCATGATGATTTGATGGTCTTCCGTTGTCTTATTAACCTCAGATACTGTAAAATCATTAATTTTTGTGGGGGTTAAATTTTGTGGATTTCGTGGTTCACCTCAACCACAAACTTTAATCCCAATGAACACTCATTTTGATCCTTGTTTTATTAACTGAAATGCAAAATCCACGAATTCAAGTCCCAACGAAATTGTCTTTTTACCAAAACCATGAAATTTCGTCGCAACGAAATTAAATGATTTTACAGTAACTGCATACAAAGGGCCAAAAAACTATATATAGGAATAATTGTTGATACGTGGATTTGTTCTTCTGGCCTAAAGTTTATATGTATTCCTTTGATGAAGCAGTTTCAATTTCTGTTTTAATGGTTGGTGCCAACATATTGACTTAAATTCCTAAATATTTTGTTTTATCTTGAAAATGCACAACTATCTGCCAAATGATAAGGAAGGCATTCAGCAACTTGATGTTAAACATTGAATACTGTAAAATCATTATTTTTGTGTGGGATAAAATTTCGTGCATTTTGTGGTTCATCTTTAACCATGAAATCAAATCTCATCAAACGATAATTTTGACCCCTGTATTTATTACCTGAATATGCAAAATCCACAAATTAACGTCCCATCGAAATGGTCTTTTTTACCCAAACCACAAAATTTTGTCCCATGGAAATTAAACGATTTTACAGTACACACTATGATTGATATATGGCATTAACCAAGGGAGAGAGAAGGGGACAGACTGTCTATTGAAAATACATTTGTTTTTGAGGATTGATAAATAAATTTAGAGATATTCAAATTTATCTTTGAAAACTGCCGACCATAGCCTTTTTAAGTTGCCAATCAGCTTTCTGTTGAAATACGGCAGGCATTTTATCTGAGTGCCTCCAGCCATATTGGAACCCCCGTCGTCCCATTTAACGTCATGCACGTTACTAAGCTTCAAGTATTGTACTAAAATATTTTGAAAATAATTGTCCATTTTTATTTTGTGATCTAGACTCATGCCATGCATTCCATTAAAGTTACAATTTGTAGGTCAATATTAATTAGTGCAGTAATTTAATCCTGAAAGACCATCATAGTGAAATAAATTATTAAATTTGTATTTAAACATGTAATGCATTCTATCTGTCTCTCTGCAAAAATTACAAATTTACAACAACAAAAACCACAATATTTTTAAATGCCAAGCATCGTCAGCTTTCACCTGGAATTAAACATGTGTCGCCAGATTCGACTGCAATCGTACTAACCAATTAGCTACAAAGCAGTGTCCGATAAATCCACTGCCCGGAGCCCGTGGGCTTCTATAAATTTTGGCCGGGCTACCAAAAAAACTCAGACGTAAGCCCGCCGGGCAACCATAAAATCTCAGAATTGGTAGTCCGGTCATTCTTATTTTACAATAAATCGAGTCTATAACTTGTCTAATTACTTTTAAAAAGCGACAATATACAGGCATGTATACTGAAGACCCCAATAAACGATCAGTAATTGCCTCTTGCAACCTGCCAGCAATCAGTTAATCCCATCAAAGGTGTTAAAATTCCCCGACAATCTGATTAAATTGCTCATCGGGTTGGGTATAAAGCCCAAACTCAAATTCTTCAACCGTACTTGAGGATTCCGGGCTTTAGCAGTCAACGGCGACGTCAACAAAAATGAAAATTGGTTATGAGTTTTGCGATTTGTCAAAGCTGTATTGGAAGGCATAAATAAAAGACTTGAGCAGTAAAATATACAAAAATGTCTTATTTAAAAGAATTTGCTATCATTGATCACTCAAATGACGACAATTTGAAATGTCATATGTTTTCGCGACCTTCACATACGATTTTGGTCCAACTAAGGAAATTCGAAATGTCTGTAGTCAACAGAAAAATTAAAATACATACCAGCAGATGTTAAATTAACAACAGGTGTGTTTTACCCTTCATATTGAATTAATCATGACACTTTTGTCTTCCAAATCTACATTATGTTTGTACATGTCCAGCAAGGACTACAAGGGAAGTAACTCTGCTCTGACTGACATTCAGAATAAAAGCACTGGATGCATTAAGAGTCAGTACTACACACAGTTAAATATAGTTATACACATAGGCCCACAGTCTGGATGGAATTGGTATCAATTCATTCATTTTACTAGGCCTTATGATATTGAAATGACTGCCAGAAAAACATATGAAGAAGCCAAGTGTAAATTACACGACAGAAAGGATGGAGAAAGAATGGACATGTTTTCTTCAATTTGTGCATGCAATTTATGTATTAATGGTGCCTGGTTCAAGGGAAAGCCCTAGTACAGTACAATATGTATAGCTATTTACCGACATTACAATGAATATGAAATAAAACTATATACCGGCCGGGGTATCAGGTCACCAGGAACTAGTCATGTTTACCAATCATACGACAAGTACATTTGACAAACATTGCCATATTGACACATCTATCAAAGTTCACTGCCAATATGGAGCAAATTTATACTGGTACTTCCGCAGTTGCAATTCCTGGGCAACTAGGAAAAATTCCGGGCTACCAGAAAATAAATCTGGTAGCCCAGTGGGCAACCAGCAAATTTAGAAATTTGTCGGACACTGCAAAGGCACCTTCACTTACACTATTTGTAGAGCTATACAGGGCTTGACACTAACTATTTTGATCACTGGTCCCCCAGCAAAGAAACGCATAATTTGTAAATAAAGCAGTTACTGGTCCTTCAAGATTTTCACTGGTCCTTCTTGATTTTCACTGGCCTCGGACCAGGGGACCAGTGTTAATGTCAAGCCCTGCTATAAGCAATTTCTCAACTTTTCATGCCACAACCAATCATTTCTCATACTCAAAACTTTCTGATCAGCCCTCATACATAATGTTATCATTATCTGTTAACTTTCTCCATGCATACATTCTAACAATGTGGTCTCCATGGGGACGGGTGTACAATGTGTCTGTTCTAGTTGTTGTTTGAAATTTGGTTCAAATTGATGATTCATGAAGTATAGCATTATTATTGTGATGTAGAAGTATAGTCCAGTTAGGATATGGTGACAGTGATGTCATCATTTATGTGTACTCAAAAGATTAAAACCATTGCTTAAATAGGTAGAGTTTAGTTTGGTATTGAACTGTAAGTTACGATAATCCTTCATACTTGTTTTTACACTGTAAAAGTGGATTCTAGTGCGTCACTGTCACCTTACCCTATCTGGACTGTACATGACATGTTGGTCTCATGCAATAACAGCTATTCTATCATTTCTTTGTGAAATTGGGTCATCCTGCTTTTTTTTCGACGGGTCTTCGACTTTTAATTCTTTCTTTGGCTTATTTATGTGTGGGTATTGCTCAGTGTTGTTGTGTTGTGGTGTTTCTGATTTCTGTGCTCGGCTGGTTAGGTTGAATGCTACCTTCCCTGTCGGATTTCCTCATACCTTTTCTGCTGAGAACTTTCCACTCACCTTAATAATTTCCTGGCTTAGAATTAGAAAGTGTTACCGGTAGTACAAAATTGATATTTTGAAACCAAGAAAAAAACGCCCGAAATTTACTGTCCTTTGCTGCCTATGGAAAAATAAGCTTTTACAACATCACTTTGGTCAATATGACAGGTTCTGATTTTCATTAAAATAGGCTCGTAAGAAGTGCCTTACGATGCAGATTTCAAATATTTATCAGTCTTATAAGGTCGTAAGTTGTAGTTAGGATCGTCGATCACCTTTGAAGCCAGCAAATTGTTGAGAGCCGAGGTGATTGTTCTAAATAGCCGAATTATTGAGAACATCTTCAAGACACTCAGCGGAAATGAATCCAGTATTCCTTCCCCTTAATTAAGCTAGGCTTATGTATTGTCATACTAAACTTGATATACTATAAATAAAAGTTGTTGATTTGAATTTTAATTGTGAGATGAATTCTAATTATCAATAGGAAATTAATAAAGGTTACGTTGTTCTACCCTTAGGGTTTTACACTTTATGTCAAACATTGTAGCATTCTATAGAAATATAATTAGATTTTAATTGTTTTCATTTCTCTCCATGTACAAGGACAATATACTGATAAAATAGAATCTCTATGATGGTCTTGTAAGGATTGTTCTGAAAAAGTGTAACTCTAAGCATAATTTGATTTCAGTGGTCTTGTTTCAAGAAATAATAAATATAATATCAAAATTAATGTGCTTTATCATATTACAAAGTTGGGATGTGTACATTAAGTAATTCTGTATCTCAACTTTCACTATGCTTCATTCTGAGATAAAACATAATTATTACTGTTCATATTCATTAATTCTTAATTCAAAAACTTCCTTAAAGTAGAATCTTATAGCTACTTGTTTCAATTACATTTATGATATGAGGCAACACATGCTGGTGGTCTGATCTTTCTAATAATGTTGATCAATAATTTGGATTTTAATAGTGTTTTAATCGGATTTAATTTTGTTTTAATTGGATTTTAATTGGGTTTTAAATCAGATATTAATTGTTTTATTTGGATTTTGTCTGTAAATGGATTTTAATGGCTTGAAATTGGATTTTAGTTGGATTTTAATATGATTTAATTGCTTGCGATTTTAGTTGCTTTTAATGAGATTTTAATAACAATGATGATAATAATAAGACCTTATTTATAGGGGACGAGATATTTGGCTCTAGAATAATGTTCCATATGCTTTTAGTTAGATTTTAGTTGCAGTTCAAGGGATTTTAATTACTTTTAATTGCTGTTTAATTGTTTTAATTGGATTTTAATTGTTTTTTAATTGGATGTTAATTGTTTTTAATTGGATGTTGATTGTTTTTAATTGGATGTTGATTGTTTTTAATTGGATGTTAATTGTTTATAATTGGATGTTAATTGTTTTTAATTGGATGTTAAATTGTTTTAATTGGATTTTAATTGTTTTAATTGGATGTTAATTGGATTTTAATTGTTTTTTTAATTGGATGTTAATTGTTTCTACAGGAGAAGATGAAAGTGATGGAGGAAACAGAAGAATGGCATGAAGATCCGATACCTGGTATGGGTGGTGTAGGTGTAACACAGGAATCATCTACTGAAGAATCAGATACTGAAAGTGAGAGTGAATATACCAAACCTGGTAAGTTATTGAGACAGGGCTTCTCATTGGTCAATGTAGACACACCTTCTACTATAGTGAGCTCTGATTGGTCAATATTGACTCACGTTCTATAATAACCTGGTAAGTTTGAGTTGTTATTGAGACAGGGCTTCTCATTGGTCAATGTAGACACACCTTCTACTATAGTGAGCTCTGATTGGTCAATATAAGTGAGAGTGAATATACCAAACCTGGTAAGTTTGTTTGAGTTGTTATTAAGACAGGGCTTCTCATTGGTCAATGTAGACACACCTTCTACTATAGTGAGCTCTGATTGGTCAATATTGACTCACGTTCTATAATAACCTGGTAAGTTTGTTTGAGTTGTTATTGAGACAGGGCTTCACATTGGTCAATGTAGACACACCTTCTACTATAGTGAGCTCTGATTGGTCAATATTGACTCACATTCTATAATAACCTGGTAAGTTTGTTTGAGTTGTTATTAAGACAGGGCTTCTCATTGGTCAATGTAGACACACCTTCTACTAAAGTGAGCTCTGATTGGTAGATACTGACACACCTTCTACTATAGTGAGCTCTGATTGGTAGATACTGACACACCTTCTACTAAAGTGAGCTCTGATTGGTAGATACTGACACACCTTCTACTAAAGTGAGCTCTGATTGGTAGATACTGACACACCTTCTACTATAGTGAGCTCTGATTGGTCAATACTGACACACCTTCTACTATAGTGAGCTCTGATTGGTAGATACTGACACACCTTCTACTATAGTGAGCTCTGATTGGTCAATATTGACTCACGTTCTATAATAACCTGGTAAGTTTTATATGTAGTGAGCTCAGGCCCAGTGATTATAAACATTGGAGTATGTATGCCATGCTCCAACTCATACTCTGTACTCCAATTGGAGCATTTCTTTGTAACAAAAAACTGCTGTAACTTCTTTATTACTGAATGCAAACATATGAAATGGGGGTTCATTTTCTTGATTAGATCATTTGCTACAAGTTTTGATGCAAAATTCTAAAAAAAAGCTGTTTTTTAAGTTGGAGCTTGGAGTTTGAGTATTAGAATGAGAAATGTTTATAATCGCTGGACCTGATTGGTCAATATTGACACATCTTGTACAATATTGAGCTCTCCTTGGTTGATATCTACACACCTTCTACTAAAGTGAGCTCTCATTGGTCAATATAGACACACCTTCTCCTATAGTGAGCTCTCATTGGTCAATACTGACACACCTTCTCCTATAGTGAGCTCTCATTGGTCAATATCGACACATCTTCTACTGCAGTGAGCTCTCATTGGTCAATATCGACACATCTTCTACTGCAGTGAGCTCTCATTGGTCAATATCGACACATCTTCTACTGCAGTGAGCTCTCATTGGTCAATATCGACACATCTTCTACTGCAGTGAGCTCTCATTGGTCAATATCGACACACCTTCTACTGTAGTGAGCTCTCATTGGTCAATATCGACACATCTTCTACTGCAGTGAGCTCTCATTGGTCAATATCGACACACCTTCTACTGCAGTGAGCTCTCATTGGTCAATATTTACACATCTTCTACTGCAGTGAGCTCTCATTGGTCAATATCGACACATCTTCTACTGTAGTGAGCTCTCATTGGTCAATATCGACACAGCTTCTACTGTAGTGAGCTCTCATTGGTTGATATAGATACACCACTATTTTCTACACAAAATAATCCAGATTTGTACCCTAAGAGAGAATGAAAATTCCTTTAGAAAATATCAAAAGGTTTCAAAAGTTATGTCCCTCTTATTGGCCGATATTGACATACCTTCTACTGAGCTCTCATCTGTCAATATTGACACACCTTCTACTATAGTGGTGAGCTCTCATTGGTCAATATAGACCAGGGGTTTTACTTAGGCATAATGCTCAATCCTGAAAATAAGGTGCAAGTCTGTTTCTGGTGCCGTTATCACACATCCAAACATCTAAACGCCGTTTCAAACATTATTATATTGTCAATACTTGGAATATTTTCACCATATTTAATCCAGAACTATTGTAGAACTCCTGAATTTAGACACACCTTGTTTATACTTTCAGCTCGACCAGACACATTGTTAAATGGTGCTAGAAAGAAGAAGAAAATAGCAGCAACCAATAATTTGTTATCACCAGATTCCACAGACGATCTTGTTGAAGGGGTCGATAATATACCTACACCAGATGACCTTGAGACCCCTAGTGACCTTGACGGAGAGCTAGAATGGGAAGGTAAGAGTTATATAGTCGAGATGGTGGCACGGTGGTCCAGTGGTAAGACGCTCGACTCCTGATCGAGAGGTCCCGGGTTCGATTATCGGCCAGGACACTAGGTCATTTCAGAAACGCTATTTAGTGTTTCCCACCCAACAAGAGATGATCCTGGTTTGTAACCCAGGGGTAGTCTCGCGTGTATCAGTGCTTTACACCAGGCACTTTAAAGAACCAAGGAATCTATTCGAAACGAGATAGGGTATCACACCCGGATTCCTTGTATCTCAACTCTGTCTCTAACATTTGCGATAATGCCCTAGAGTGTGCCCTGCAAATTAAATGGAAGAAAGAAAGATAGGCATGGTTTGTAGGAGATCATTAACTGAAGCATCATTATATTGCAGATGCATTTTCCACCCCCTTGTTGTAAATGAATTATAGATATTTTGAATTTGAACATTTGTTTAAGATGTCGTTTAGTTTTCATTATTACCAGACTGGTGACTGAAAACTAACATCATTCAAATTGTGTATCTATGTTTTTGTTGTTGAAACAATTTTTTTAACCTAAAGTGTTTTGTGTAAATAAGTACAGGTACTAGTTTGGTGATTCTGTCCTCGTATATAACTGATAAATTGTTGCGAAGAGATGCAAAATATTTGTTTATGCCCTTCCCCAATTAAGCAAACAACTTATATTTGGTCCTTTTCGAAATTAAGAAAAACTTGTTTTATTTTTACACAGATGATACACCAATCACCCCAGTGTCCGATACAAAGAAGTTTGTGGAATATCGTGATGACGAGGCCGAACGTGAGAAGTATGAAAATACAAAATTCCGAAAAGTTGAGATTGCCGGGAAGGATTATCGTGTTGATATGAAAGTTATTGAACCGTACAAGAAAGTTCTCTCTCATGGAGGTAAGAAATGTGTACTGTTAAATCATTTAATTTTGATGGGACAAGCGTGTTAAATCCAAATTGGTGTGATAAAGTGAAACATGTCACAAGATGCACTTGAATGTGATTTAAAAGGAATTTTGATGCATAAACAAGGAATGTATTTATTCTAGTGGTTATAAATATGGAACAGAAGATCAAACAATGAAGCAAATGTGCTTTTGTGCAAGGTAGGTGAACTTTGAAAACCAGAAAATTTATCAATGAAAAGAGGAGCAACTCCACTTTAATAGGAGTACTTGCCAGGTATGGGTTAAACCTTACGTGTTCTTCTCCTTGCAATATCAAAATGATGTTAGAATATTTCCTATCATCCTCAACTTTCCTACTAGACAAGTAGCTTAAAATGCTGGAACAGTATATAATGTTTGCCTGAAGCTTGAACACAAAATGTATAAATTATTCATGGTTCCTTTAAAAGACTACAAAATGCTCTATATAGAAACATAGTAACATTGAACTTGGTTGCTAAGACGAATCAGTTACTAAGATATTTTACAGTCAAACTTTGATCACTTGATTCTGCTTGGAATTGTAATAGTGATGCCTTTAAACGAAGTTCCAATTTTCTAAGGCTCTTTTTCAGCTGTTAAGCTGCTCAAGCACCCTTTGACATTTTAACTTCCCCTGGTCATTGGGTTACCTATGTAAACCTACATTCGTGTCTCCCTTCCTGGTCATTGGGCTACCTATTTGTACCAACATTTGTATCTTCCTGGGGAGACTATTTTTCTCCTGTGGGTGTGGCAGCCAACATCGATCAGCATATAAGGGAAACTGGCTTCTCTTTTCTCATACCCTCGTGGTGATGGCTAACATCAGGAATGAGGTGTTGCAATCTCATTACAATCAGATCCTAACATTTGCTCCATTCCTTTACGCTTTTTGTTAGATCTGACCACACTACGTAAGAGGTCACATTCAAATGACTTCTCCAGTGCATGTTGTATTATGGCTATTGACCTTTATGTATAGAGAAGAGAGTTTATCTATCTATGTATAAAAGTTAACCCTTTCTCTCACTTTAAAATACAGCTGAGATTATCTGCACATTCAGATTTGTGAAAGTAGCAATTTGATTTGATGATATTTAGTTCACATAGACATGACCTGATACAGAGTGTGGTCAGATTATATATCAGTGTAAAGTAGTGGAGCTAATATGAGTGTGATTTAAATGAGATGGGAGGTGTTGAGAGTGATTTATATTACTTATAAAACTTTATTAAAATTTCAGGTTACTATGGTGATGGACTGAATGCTATTATTCTATTCTGTGGTTGTTACCTACCTGATAGAGGAAGACGTGATTACCAATATGTCATGGATAACTTGTTTCTGTAAGTTATTCTTCTTTTTTGCTTGGATAAAATTCTGTGTTGTTAGGATACTACTATATGTTGTTAGGATACTACTATATGTTGCTAGGATACAACTCTGTGTTGCTAGGATACAACTCTGTGTTGCTAGGATACAACTCTGTGTTGCTAGGATACAACTCTGTGTTGCTAGGATACAACTCTGTGTTGCTAGGATACAACTCTGTGTTGCTAGGATACAACTCTGTGTTGCTAGGATACAACTCTGTGTTGCTAGGATACATCACTGTGTTGCTGGGATACAACTCTGTTTTGCTAAGATACAACCATTTGTTGCTAGGATACAACTCTGTGTTGCTAGGATACATCACTGTGTTGCTAGGATACAACTCTGTTTTGCTAAGATACAACTTTCTGTTGCTTGGATGAAATATGTGATGCATTGCAGGCTGCATTTATGCTAATTTTGTTGTCTATATTTCAGATATGTGATAAGTACATTAGAACTACTAGTTGCTGAAGATTATATGATTGTTTATTTCCACGGGGCCACACCCAGAAGACAAATGCCAAGTTTTAGTTGGTTGAAAAGATGTTATCAAATGATTGACAGAAGGTAGGAGGAGCTTATGCTAATTTTATTAATGAAATGGGAGGAGTTTATGCTAGTTTTAATGAATGAAATTGGAGGAGCTTATGTAAATTTCTATTAATGAAATGGGAGGAGTATGTGAAAATTTTAATTAATGAAATCGGAGGAGCTTATGCAAATATTAATTAATGAAATAGGAGGAATTCATGCATATTTTAATTAATGAATTGGGAGGAGTTTATGAAAATTTAATTTATGAAATGGGAGGAATTAATGCAAATTTTAATTAATGAAATGGAAGAAGCTTATGTAAATTTAATTAATGATATGGGAGGAATTAATCCAAATTTTAATTAATGAAATGGGAGGAGTTTATGCTAATTTCTATTAATGAAATTGGAGGAATTTATGCAAATTTTGACACATAACATTATCAAGCCATGTAACACTAGCCAACATTTCAACAGAATTTTGGCCCCTGAATGACTTAGCTACTTGTTATGGACAAGTCTTCCACAGGGTATAACTGAACGCATTCAAGTTTAAGTTTATTATTAATGTGAATTAAGTTCCATGTTTATGAATATCAATGGAGTTTTGGGACCTTTGGGTCTTTTCTTACTAAAGATGTTATGTAATATTTTCACAGGTTACGGAAAAATTTGAAAGGATTATTAATGGTTCACCCAACATTATGGTTGAAAACTGTAGTTTTGATGACAAAACCATTTATAAGGTAAGAAGACAGTTGCGCAGCAACAACATTTTTTCTACAAATGAAAATTAGGAGATGCATGCTAAGGAAGAATTTGTAATGCTCTCTGTGTTGTTTTCTTGTGGATAATATACAGTGCCCAACAAACATAAGCATTCAGAGGTTATTTCCCCCTTTGCATGCCAGTATAACACTTTTTGCAGAACTAAGAATCAGGCATGTTTTTGAAGACCAGGAATATTAGTTGTTTACCAAGAGTAAAGACAATACATTATGTTTTTTGCCTGGCTTGAAAGGCAACTTGGTCATAAATAGACGGAAAACGCAGCCCCTTTGACCCCATGGTTATATGAATTCAGAACATTTTCGTCTTTATTTCTATCAAATTGGTTACTCCTTCAGTAGCTGTAGTTTCAGGAAGTACTATGCTTGTGACTATCTGATAAACAGATATTGAGTAATTTAACCCATTATAATTCTGCATCTGTCAAAAAGTGTATACTTATTTTTGGTAAGCACTGTATAATGTTGTAGAATAATATATATTCAAAAGAATACACAGTAGGTTCAGTTTACACCTTTATTTATTCAATGTACTGGAATGACATAATATAGTTTATACCTGGGTATTCAAAAGAACACACAGCGGGTTCACTTTACACCTTTATTTATTCAATGTACTGGAATGACATAATATAGTTTATACATGTGTATTCAAAAGAACACACAGCGGGTTCACTTTACACCTTTATTTATTCAATGTACTGGAATGACATAATATAGTTTATACCTGGGTATTCAAAAGAACACAC
Organism: Spisula subtruncata; assembly: GCA_963678985.1. Taxonomy (NCBI): domain Eukaryota; kingdom Metazoa; phylum Mollusca; class Bivalvia; order Venerida; family Mactridae; genus Spisula; species Spisula subtruncata. The sequence continues at coordinate 30,674,264 of OY787677.1, read as the reverse complement.
AGCGGGTTCACTTTACACCTTTATTTATTCAATATACTGGAATGACATAATATAGTTTATACCTGGGTATTCAAAAGATCACACAGCGGGTTCACTTTACACCTTTATTTATTCAATATAATGGAATGACATAATATAGTTTATACCTGGGTATTCAAAAGATCACACAGCGGGTTCACTTTACACCTTTATTTATTCAATATACTGGAATGACATAATATAGTTTATACCTGGGTATTCAAAAGAACACACAGCGGGTTCAGTTTACACCTTTATTTATTCAATATACTGTAATGACGTAATATAGTTTATACCTGTGTATTCAAAAGAACACACAGCGGGTTCAGTTTACACCTTTATTGATTCAATGTACTGGAATGACGTAATATAGTTTATACCTGTGTATTCAAAAGAACACACAGCGGGTTCAGTTTACACCTTTATTTATTCAATGTACTGGAATGACGTAATATAGTTTATACATGGGTATTCAAAAGAACACACAATAGGTTCAGTTTACACTTTCATTTATTCAATGTACTGGAATGACATAATATAGTTTATACCTGGGTATTCAAAAGAACACACAGTAAGTTCAGTTTACACTTTCATTTATTCAATGTACTGGAATGACATAATATAGTTTATACCTGGGTATTCAAAAGAACACACAGTAAGTTCAGTTTACACTTTCATTTATTCAATGTACTGGAATGACATAATATAGTTTATACCTGTGTATTCAAAAGAACACACAATAGGTTCAGTTTACACTTTCATTTATTCAATGTACTGGAATGACATAATATAGTTTATACCTGGGTATTCAGAAGAACACACAGTAAGTTCAGTTTACACCTTTACTTATTCAATATACTGGAATGACATAATATAGTTTATACCTGGGTATTCAAAAGAACACACAATAGGTTCAGTTTACACTTTCATTTATTCAATGTACTGGAATGACATAATATAGTTTATACCTGGGTATTCAAAAGAACACACAGTGGGTTCACTGTACTTTTTCATTTATTCAATGTACTGGAATGACATAATATAGTTTATACCTGGGGTTCAAAAGAACAAACAGTAGGTTCAGTTTACACTTTCATTTATTCAATGTACTGGAATGACATAATATAGTTTATACCTGGGTATTCAAAAGAACACACAGTGGGTTCAGTTTACACCTTTATTTATTCAATGTACTGGAATGACATAATATAGTTTATACCTGGGTATTCAAAAGAACACACAATAGGTTCAGTTTACACCTTTATTTATTCAATGTACTGGAATGACATAATATAGTTTATACCTGGGTATTCAAAAGAACACACAGTGGGTTCAGTTTACACTTTCATTTATTCAATGTACTGGAATGACATAATATAGTTTATACCTGTGTATTCAAAAGAACACACAATAGGTTCAGTTTACACTTTCATTTATTCAATGTACTGGAATAACGTAATATAGTTTATACCTGGGTATTCAAAAGAACACACAATAGGTTCAGTTTACACCTTTATTGATTCAATGTACTGGAATGGCATAATATAGTTTATACCTGGGTATTCAAAAGAACACACAATAGGTTCAGTTTACACTTTCATTTATTCAATGTACTGGAATGACATAATATAGTTTATACCTGGGTATTCAAAAGAACACACAATAGGTTCAGTTTACACCTTTATTTATTCAATGTACTGGAATGACATAATATAGTTTATACCTGGGTATTCAAAAGAACACACAATAGGTTCAGTTTACACCTTTATGTATTCAATGTACTGGAATGACATAATATAGTTTATACCTGGGTATTCAAAAGAACACACAATAGGTTCAGTTTACACTTTCATTTATTCAATGTACTGGTATGACATAATATAGTTTATACCTGGGAATTCAAAAGAACACGCAATAGGTTCAGTTTACACTTTCATTTATTCAATGTACTGGTATGACATAATATAGTTTATACCTGGGAATTCAAAAGAACACACAATAGGTTCAGTTTACACTTTCATTTATTCAATGTACTGGTTGTATGACATGTGTGAATTAGATACTTCTAGATCTGTAGTACAACTCTAGAATAATATGGCGACCTGAAAGTACATAATATGCAATTATTAGTATGACAAATATGTTGCTATGGCAACCTACAATAAACACATGAATAATAACAAATGTGTGTTCATTCCAGCCCTGCATTCAACACATTTTAACAGCAAACATGTAAAAAGTCTTGTTTATTTTGTTTTCATGTTATCCTTTGTTGAACTCTATTTAGAAAACAACAAAACATTAATCAGTCATTCACCAATCATAACTCATGGTCAAAAAGGTCAAATAATGTATAGGTCCTATAAGGTCACACACAGACAAATTAAGGTCACGCACACATAAAATATCTCTCTTTGCTAAAAAAGTAAATAAGGGTCTGTTACCTTACCTAGCAACTGTGTCATGATATTTTGAACCCAGATAAACTGGGCGGGGGATAAAAACTGACTGTTACACCAGGTCGCCAGATTAGACGACACACATTCTAATCACTGAGATTCAGACAGAGGTCGACACTAACTAGTTTGGTTACTGGTCCGACAGGAAAGAACACAATTTGTAAAGAAAACAGTTACTGGTCCTTCAAAACTTTCGCTGGCCCTTCTAGATTTTCACTGGCCTTGGGCCAGCAAACCAGTGTTAGTGTCGAGCCCTGACAGAGACACACTTTTAAATATTCTTCTTTATTTTGCAGTTCCAAGTTTAGCTCTAAGCTACGTTTTGTGAAAACACTGAAAGAATTAGGCAAGATTGTACCAATGGATTATATATATGTTCCTGAACCTGTTTCACAGTAAGTCTAGTCTTGTGGGCTTTTTATGCTAAATTCTGTGTTAAAGTCGGTGCTCGGCTTCAATTTTTACGATCAGCTTTAGATTTTTTCATTACTACCAAAAGCACATGTCAGTACTTAAGCTATGTTTTTCTATAAAAAAATGCATCCGGGGCAAAAGCCATTTTGGAGAAAAACATACTGCCCTAAAGCTACAAAAAACTTGCCAGTGCAATAAAGCTATGATTTAAGGAAAGCCAATACTGCCAGCTTTAACGAACCTTTATTAAAAAAATGCAGCTTAGTTGTACTTAAGCTTTCTTTCCTCTTCCCAAATACCACATGCCACATTTTCTGTACAAAAACCCACAGCTTTAAGCCAAAGCATATTTTTCCACAAAATACCAATCTTTGCACTAAGTGTTTGTCCCCCTATAAATGTTGATGAAAAAATGTCACATTGTTGAAACTGTTTTGTTTTTGAAGTCCAACAAGGTATTGCTTTTAAACTTGGGATTCTTGGAAAATGTAATCATGTTCAGATGTTTCAGCTTGTCCATTTGTCTGTAGACGGATTCTTGTGAATGTAACTCCTCCTACAAGTTCCACAGGATTTCCCTCAAACTTTCTCAAATAAACAACCTTAACATGTAGATGTGCATGAAGGAAAGAACTAGCGCTGAGATTATTTTTGTCAGAACTATGGCCCTTTATTGGTGTGTGTGTGGGGGAGGGGGGGTATTTTAGTCTGCTCGATGGCGATATTTCTAGTTATACATGTATATATTCTCTTTGATTCAGGTATGATGATAAACTATACCAGCACCGACCTTGTACATCAACCCCTGTTACACCCTCTTCCTCCTCATGACATCACTAAACATATATATATAACCCTGCCTCTCTCTGTGATATACACTGCTTGGTAAGTATACATCTGCACTGTTTCTGTATGTTCATCATTTTACATTTTGCCGGAGTATAAGTCAGATACAGAACTAGTTGTTGACTCGGACAATCAGTTGTTCATCCTTCGATAACTGTACAATAAGGTTTGTAAGAAGACATGTTTGATAAAAAAAGCTAGTCCTGAGTCTATTACATACACTGCTTGGTTAGTATACATCTGCACTGTTTCTGTATGTTCATCATTTTACATTTTGCCAGAGTATAAGTCAGATACAGAACTAGTTGTTGACTCGGACAATCAGTTGTTCATCCAAAACTGTACTATAAGGTTTGTAAGAAGACATGTTTAATAAAAAAAGCTAGTCCTGAGTCTATTACATACACTGCTTGGTTAGTATACATCTACACTGTTTCTGTACGCTCATCATTTTACATTTTGCCTGAGTATAAGTCAGATACAGAACTAGTTGTTGACTCGGACAATCAGCTGTTCATCCAAAACTGTACAATAAGGTTTGTAAGAAGACATGTTTGATAAAAAAAGCTAGTCCTGAGTCTATTACATACACTGCTTGGTTAGTATACATCTACCCTGTTTCTGTACGCTCATCATTTTACTTTTTGTCGGAGTATAAGTCAGATACAGAACTAGTTGTGGACTCGGACAATCAGTTGTTCATCCTTCGATAACTGTACAATTACGCTTGTAAGAAGATACTTTGATAAAAAACTAGTACTGTGTCTATCACATACACTGTTTCTCCTTACTCATACCTGGCAAGAACTCCTATTAAAGTGGAGTGACTCCTATTTTTGTTAATAAATTTCTGATTTTCCAAATTTTCAAGTTCACATACCTTTGAACAAATGTACATTTGATTCATTTTATGATCTTCTGTCCCATATTAAGAACCACATTATATTCATACATTCCTTTTTATGCATCTAAATCCTTTTCAAGTCAAATTTAAAGGCATTATCACTTCTATTTAGGATTTTACTATCTTGGCAGATATGACCTTACTTGTGACCCAGGATTCTTACCGCACTTAGCAACAGCATAATGTGTCGTACCTATACATTGCACCAACCTCATGAAATTGATTATTTGCTGTTTGTATGGATGAGTAGCAAGCACTGAGGGGGCCACCCATACAACCATGACCCTCATTTTTCTGCTATAAATATGATTAATTCATTAATAACCTTTTGGGTTTTGTGTATTTTTTGCCCAAACCTTGTTTTTCTTATTAATTAAAATGTTTATTGATCAATACTTCTTTTTGCTGAATATAGGTCAAAGTACAAAGTATTATACGTGTTTTTAAATTTTCAAAACGTGCAACTTTATGGTCAACCCTTGGTGTTTTGTTTTGCACAGAATTTATCTTTTAGAGAAACTCGAATTTTCAGTACTGAAAGGATGCTACAAACAGATCCGGATTATTTGGAGAAATGGGAACGTGAACAAGAAAAGACGGGAAGAAAAGAACTGAAAAAGTCGAAGTTCAGTTTATTCTCAAGACGAAAGTAGGAACACTCAACAGTTAGTGGTCACGTGTCTACGCATCAATGTTTCGGTTGTGAACTGTCATATATAGCAAGACTTACTTGTGCTAGTCATTATCAAGTTTTTATTACAGATTAATGAATTTTCTTTTGTTTTAATAATTCTATGATTCATAATACACATTTATAAGTAAGTGAAGTTCTCAAGTACAGCCACCCTTTCTTAAGTCAAAATATCTCATAATCTGTCACTTATTTCTTAAATCACTATTTTTATTTCATGCTTATCGGTGGTTTGAGGCGGAATAACGGTGGATTATTCCACAATAATTTCGCAGTGCATAATTTCACAGTTCATAATTTCACGCAAACGGACTACTTTTATAAAACAAATTTCCCGAGTGCAAAAAATAAAATAATAAGCATTTTCACTTGCTCTCTTAATCTTTAAAAAATAACAGAACATTATATGTTCATAAATGTAAAAAAATGGACAAAATGAAGCCATTGCAGAAGAACTACTCGATTGTAACTCGACACATGCATGGCGGGAAAACGACGTCACACAAAACATTTGAGGTATATAGTGGAGTATTTCCTTCATTTAAGCATGAAATAAATACAATATTAGTATTTTACCGTATATGATCGTTTGATAATTCATCTCTTGAGCAGCTGACTTTATATTCACTCGTGGCAACGCCACTCGTGAAAATATTACATCCGCTGCTCACTCGGTGAATTATCAGCCGATCATACATGGAAAAATACAAATATTCTCTATATATACAGTATACACTCGGCGGCACTTCTAACGCTGCCACTTGATTATTCTTGATATCTCGAGAACCGTTTGAGATAACTTTATCAAATTTTCGCCAGTTTTAGATTAAGGCATGTGCCTATTGCTGCACTTGTTAGTTCAGAAATTTGTGTGTATGAAAATGCGTGGTAAAAGCGTAATTTACGTCACCCGGAATTACAATTTCATAAAATTAATCAGCGTATTTATTAGGGGTCAATTGAGTATTTTCAATATTTTATTTCTTCGTAGCTTAAAGTGTTATGTAATGAGTGTACACAATAAAAGTAATCATAAATTTCATCTACGTTACAATTTCCTAGGTAACCAAATAGCAGTTGGTAAGTTTAGACTGCCTCAAAATCTGCTCATAATTTGAATATAATACCGATGTGCTTAAAATAAACGTTTAACCTCAAATAATGCTACTTGAATGGTAAAATTCACATTTCTTCTGAATAACGAATGTTAATAGTACCCAGTAGAGTTGAATTTATTCAGTTTGATATAATAATAAGTCACCCTAAATTAGAATTTCAAGTTGAGCGCAACCCGCGTTATTCGCAAGAATCGTATTTTCTCAACAGACAAGCTATGGGTACGGAAAACACTATATTTTGCAGTAAAACTAACAATTTTCGTTTTCTAGCATCTTGGTAAATATTGTTAATAACCATTAAAAACCATGAGCGAAAAATTGTTGATATGCACAACCATTATAGGAAATATGGACATCTACACGCATACATTACAATCTGATGACCGATATTGAGTGATAAAAATGCGACTTTCAGTATAAGTATTCAGTCAGTTGAAGACGTATCGTGCAATAGTCTATTGTCGCATCGAGCAGAAAATTCGCCAGAAGCTGTGTCAAATATTGATGTTCAAGCGTGCCAATTTTCATTACAATTCATTGAGGACTTTTAAAGAAAACTGAAATATATAAGTGGCAGCGTTAGAAGTGCCGCTAAGTGTATAAAAGTTCATAGGATTTACCATAAGGAAGGATTTCCTGTGGATATAATTTACTGAACAATGTAGGATTAAAGTGCTAGCTTATGCATACTCATGTATATTATTGAGTTAGTGTTTGGCCCAAATCTTGCCCCCACCACATTCATTGTGCTACAATGAAGAAGTGTAGTAACAATTGACATAAAAAGTCACTTTCTTCTATCAAACAATAGTCATGCAACATTTTTAACTTTCTAATTGTGTGTTTTATGCACAAATTTTCATGCAAGTTTTGGTGTATTTGCACTTCATACGTTCATGTATGTGGATTTAATTTATACATGCACCTTAGACTCTCCACCACCCCACCATTAAGACATGTTAAATTCTTCACTACTATATATTTATGATTCTATTTATTCTTCTTTGAAAGACTTTTCTGATAGGATTATTCTTTGATTCTTACCAAATTTGTTATCATATTGTATGTTTTATTTATTTCATTAAATGTATATATATTTTATTGTCTAATATAGATTAACTATGTGATCCTTTGTCTGACGTATATTTGTAGAGTGAACTTTTTATATCACAAAATGTACGATTTTGCACGTATTATGGGTGCCTGCTTCACAGTGTTTGTTTGCTTTTGTTAAGTAGATTTCAGTTCAGTCAAGAAAACTAGTTAATTAATTGGTCTCTGTATAGGCCTATCGCTTAATTACCATTGAAAAGCAGCATATAACCTAATTAAACGAAACCAGCAAAAATAAACAAAAACCTCATGTTTATTCTTATAGTTTTGGTACTTTGATCACTTTGGTCTGTTAAACACTATTGGATCAGCATATACACTCTGTTTTAACTTTATATTTTATTCTCTAGATTTCACATTTCACTTCATATATCTATATATTAAATCTATGCGTATATGTATAACATTGTGCATCAACTCATACAAACTGTTTTAAGATTGTTTCAAGATTGTTAAATCTATGTTATAAATTCATTAAAAAATCTGCAAGAGCTTTATGTCTGTATTAACTTATACCCCAGAACATTGCTACCAATACGTTATGTTTAACATATCTGGGTAAGTATTTTATGTATTTATGTACTGGTCTCCTTTCTAGGGAAATGATCGCCTTTTTCGTGTGGTTAGGGGTTAGGGTTAATTTGAAGCTCTTACATTTCATAATAAGTTTACTATACAGGATGCGGTGTTTTAAAGATCGGATCGAAAACAAAATGCTCATGTGAGGTAAAAATTAGAAATTTAATAAAAATGAATAAAATCATATAAACAATATAAATCAACACCAGAGATCAGTTTAAGGGAAGACAAGAAGTTCACATAGTGTGCACAGCATGATGTGCTATTTACAAATATTGGCCGGATTGGTCTACCGCTGCAGATATGGGTTATATTAAACATGTATGGTCAATTTTACGCCAAAATAACACTGATAAATTGTGCACACTTGATTATTGAGCAATAAAAAATTATTTTTTTTACATTTTCGTAAAGAAAACATTGTTAAGACGTATCTGCATTTTCATTTGTTTTTAACTATATCCACACAATATGATCATATGACTTGTCCTATGCTAACACAGAGTCACAACAACTGACGTTTTAACATATCATTTGATTAGCTTATTCTGAAAGATTGTATCAAATTGAGCCATTCAAGGGTTTGTTACTCTGACACATTTTTAAGAACTAAACATTTGATTGGCAGTAATATTGTATTGAAATCCAGCCAATCATGTTGGCTGTTACACTTTCCATTGAAACATTTGTAAGAAAATTTGTCCTGAAACATTTAATTGGCTAGTTCAATAACAAGTGTAACCAATCGGCCAATCATATTGTATGTTACAATTTTAACTGGAGCATTTGTTAAGAACTAAACATACGATTGGCTTGTTCAGTGATGATTTGTCAAAATGAACCAATCAGAAGGTCTGTTACATTTTGTTATCAGGTTTCTTCTTCTTCATTTTCTTCTTCCTCCTCTTCTTCTTCTTCTTCCGGAGCAAATTTGGGATCGAAGGCAAAATCCACCGACAATCTTTCCTGAATCTCATTGTCAGTTATCATCTGAAAATAAACATGGTGTGTTTCTAAGAACCAATCAAAATGAAGGTGTGTCTCTAAGAGCCAATAAAAAAGAGTATCTCTTACAGCCAATCAAAATGAAGGTGTGTCTCTAACAGCCAATCAAATAAAGAAGCATCACTAAGAACCAATCAAAATGAAGGTGTGTCTCTAACAGCCAATCAAAATGAAGAATTATCACTAAGTGCCAATTAAAATGAAGGTGTGTCTCCAAGATCCAATCAACATGAAAGCTTTATGAATGTCTCTGGGTTATTGTGCCCTGTAGATTGTAAGAAAGTAAACTAAGGAGAGATGTTTGTAAAACATGTATGAACCCTAGACAGACAAATAGTCTGAAATTCTCAAAGTTATACAAACATTCCATAGCTGTCCTCTATATATCAACAACCCCTACATAACAACACCCTCGTAATTTCCCTAATCTAAAATATTTACTACATGTACAACTTACCTCTGTAAAACAATGACCTCTTTTTATAAAAAAGCCTTCAACATTTTCATAAGCCGATATATACGTGGGTATATCCAAAAGTAATGTCACTTCTCCCGTTGTTTAATTGTTTATAGGCTCATATGCATAAATAAATATATGATATCAAAATGTTCAGCAATTCAATTCTAATGAATATACAACATGCTGCATTATTTGATTTTCATAATTGAATTATATATGTACATTTAAAATATACTGGTACCTATGATGTCATATCACTGTGCACGAAAATTACTATTTTTTTCATTATCTTAACAATTTTCTTTTATGCGTTTTTATAAAAAAAATAATTCTCGAAAGCAGACGATAATTTCGTGACGTGATGAAACAAATGTTTTGTGCCTACTTCTAAAAATTCATTGACATCACTCTACTTTAAAACTCGCAATATATTTTTTACGCACTGAATACTTAGCGAAAAATACGGCAGATTTGTCACAAAAAGAAGCTGCGCGTAGTTATGCACTTTTCCTAAAAGTTATGAAAGTCACCTACTGAAACTTTAGTTACACAAGGCGAAAACAAAGTCTCATGTGCATGTAGTATGAGCTTTTAAGGGGGCATGCGTCACCAAATAAATATCGATAGAGAGTCATGTGAACGGTTTGTAGTAGATCTGAAAAAAAAACCAAGAGTATTTTAACGCCGTCAATTCAATTCGACGTTCTCAACTGCAATCATTATGTGGTGAGTTCAAATTTTTGCTGTGGAACTGTCAAGAGGACACTTAAAAATAATTTGATAATAAGAGTCATTAGAAATCACCGGGGATGAACTTCTGCTGGATGAGTAGGTGTCAGCAAGTAACGTCATTGTGACATCCTTGACGTCGGACTTGTGGCGATGTTTGTATGTATGTCTCGTGTAAATGTTCATATCTCAAGAACTATTCTTTGCATTGTTGTCAAATTTGGTCTTCATATTTAAATTAGACTGAAGTTACGGTGTGAAATATTTCGTGGTTTTACTGGCATTATACCCGATTTTATAGCATCAGTGGCATTACTTTTGGATATACGCACGTATAATGTAAGTTAACTTCTGTAGATAAATAACCTCTAAACAACAGCTAATATTTGCAGCTTTAAAAGGTGTTACTCTATACAGGTTGTAATGCTACACATTGTTTATCCAGGCAATCATTTGTTAGAACATTTGTACTGAAACATTTGATTGGCTAATTATGTCATAGTGTTTCAAATTGAACCAATCAGAATGTCTGTTACATTTTACTTACATCTGTAAATTCATCTCGACTGACTTCACCATCTTTAGATAAGTTTGGATGTCGTAAAGCGCTGTACACTAGGGCAAGTATATGATCGTCAGATATAGCTCCGTGAAACATCAGTTTGTACAGACGGAACATTGCATCATGGGTAAGAATCTTCTGTCGATCCACGTCATATAGATCAAACAGAACTGGAAATGTACAAAATAATTATTCAAATTTTCTTTCGTATTACAATTGAAACTATCTTGCTTGATAATTCAGTTTTTCCACTCAGACTGCTTGACAGGCCAATGACCTTCGGCACCATGGAAGGGGCAATATTCACATGCAACAGCATACTGTAAAATCATTTAATTTGAATGGGACAAATTTTTGTTGTTTTTGAGAAGAAGCTCATTTCATGGGGACAAAATTTCATGGATTTTGTGGTTCATCTTCTGCCATGAAATTTAATCCCATCGAACAATAATTTTGACCCTTGTATTTATTACCTGAAATGCAAAGTCAACGAAAAGGTCTTTTTTAACCAAAATCACAAAATCTCATCACATCAAAATAAAATGACTTTACAGTAGTTCTTTTTAAGTTAGGGTGGCTTTAGTGATAAGAAATTGGCAGTGGAAGCAACACTATTTATTCTAGGCCCTAAAAAGCAATAAACAAGAGGGCCATGATGGCCCTATATCGCTCACCTGATTATAAATGAAGCCCTGCACAATTTAGACTAACAAAGGTAGAGCGTAAATATAGAAACTGGTGACCCCCGGGGCGGGGTCAATTTTGACCTCAGGGGCATAATTTGAACAATCTTGGTAGGGGACCACTAGATGGTGCTACATACCATATATCAAAGCTCTAGGCATTGTAGTTATAGAGAAGAAGATTTTTATATGTTTTCCCTATATAAGTCTATGTAAAACGGTGACCCCCGGGGCGGGGCCATTTTGACCTCAGGGGCATAATATGAACAATCTTTGTAGGGGACCACTAGATGATGCTACATACCAAATATCAAAGCTCTAGGCATTGTAGTTTTAGAGAAGAAGATTTTTATATGTTTTCCCTATATAAGTCTATGTAAAACGGTAACCCCCGGGGCGGGGCCAATTTTGACCTCAGGGGCATAATATGAACAATCTTGGTAGGGGACCACTAGATGATGCTACATACCAAATATCAAAGCTCTAGGCATTGTAGTTTTAGAGTAGAAGATTTTTATGTGTTTTCCCTATATAAGTCTATGTAAAACGGTGACCCCCGGGGCGGGGCCAATTTTTACCCCAGGGGCATAATATGAACAATCTTGGTAGGGGACCACTAGATGATGCTACATACCAAATATCAAAGCTGTAGGCATTGTAGTTTTAGAGAAGAAGATTTTTATATGTTTCCCTATATAAGTCTATGTAAAACGGTGACCCCCGGGCCGGGGCCAATTTTGACCCCAGGGCCATAATTTGAGCAATCTTGGTAGGGGACCACTAGATGATGCTACATACCAAATATCAAAGCTGTAGGCATTGTAGTTTTAGAGGAGAAGATTTTTATATGTTTTCCCTATATAAGTCTATGTAAAACGGTGACCCCCGGGGCGGGGCCAATTTTGAACCCAGAGCCATAATTTGAACAATCTTGGTAGGGGACCACTAGATGATGCTACATACCAAATATCAAAGCTCTAGGCATTGTAGTTTTAGAGAAGAAGATTTTTATATGTTTTCCCTATATAAGTCTATGTAAAACGATTAGTAAGGTTGCATAAGACTATAATTACAGCTTAATAATTGTTTAATAGTTTGTAAACATACAATCACTGTAAACGATGATAACCCTAATATCCACATTCTGCATTTAATTTAAATTAAAGCCTCAAAGCTGCTAACAAGTACACATTTCGTAGTTCTACAACTAAAATATAGTAAGAGAGACAACTCTTACATGATCACAACCAGTATAACTACAGAGTACACTCCCTTTGATAGAATGAAAAACAAGGTTTTTCTATTACTTGACCTAGTAGCCTAATTTTTGACCTCAGATGACCCAATATCGAACTTGACCTAGATTTTGTTAAGATGATCATTGTGACCAAGTTTCATAAAGATTAGGCCAAAATTGTGACCGCTAGAGAGGACACAACCCAATTGTTGACAGACGGACGGACGGACGGACGGACGACGGACGAAGAGTGATCACAAAAGCTCACTCTGTCACTTTGTGACAGGTGAGCTAAAAATAAAAAAAAGCAGTCAGGCTTACATTCTTTCTTTTTTAAAGCTGGTGTTCGTCGACTCAGTAAAGCACAGATTCTCACAAATTGTCTCGGATGAATTTTCCCTGTGTCCCTGTCACGATAGTACTTGATAACATCTGGTGCAAACACACATCCTGTGAACTCTGGCATAAATCTGCAATCTTCTAGACTTATCCCCGCCTTACCAAGCTCCGAGTTATCTATAGACGTGTATCGGAATGCAATCTGTTCTGTTTCCTGATAAGTAACTGCAAAAATAAAAGGTGTTTCAGTATTAACCAAGGAGAGCTCACTTTACTAGAAGGTATGTCAATATTGACTTATGAGAGCTCACTATAACAGAAGGTGTGTCAATATTAACCAATGAGATTCACTACAACAGAACGTGTGTCAACATTGACCAATGAGATTCACTACAACAGAAGGTGTGTCAACATTGACCAATGAGATTCACTGTAACAGAAGGTGTGTCAATATTAACCACTGAGAGCTCACTTTTACAGAAGTCACACAGTCCATATTGACCAATGAGAACTCACTATTACAGAAGTTGTGTCCATATTGACCAATGAGAGCTCACTATAACAGAAGGTGTGTCAACATTGACCAATGAGATTCACTACAACAGAAGGTGTGTCAACATTGACCAATGAGATTCACTGTAACAGAAGGTGTGTCAACATTGACCAATGAGATTCACTACAACAGAACGTGTGTCAACATTGACCAATGAGATTCACTACAACAGAAGGTGTGTCAACATTAACCAATGAGAGCTAACTTTTACAGAAGTCACACAGTCCATATTGACCAATGAGAACTCACTATTACAGAAGTTGTGTCAACATTGACCAATGAGATTCACTATAACAGAAGGTGTGTCAACATTGACCAATGAGATTCACTATAACAGAAGGTGTGTCAATATTGACCAATGAGATTCACTGTAACAGAAGGTGTGTCAACATTGACCAATGAGATTCACTATAACAGAAGGTGTGTCAACATTGACCAATGAGATTCACTGTAACAGAAGGTGTGTCAACATTGACCAATGAGATTCACTATAACAGAAGGTGTGTCAATATTGACCAATGAGAGCTCACTATAACAGAAGGTGTGTCAACATTGACCAATGAGATTCACTATAACAGAAGGTGTGTCAATATTGACCAATGAGATTCACTGTAACAGAAGGTGTGTCAACATTGACCAATGAGATTCACTATAACAGAAGGTGTGTCAACATTGACCAATGAGATTCACTGTAACAGAAGGTGTGTCAACATTGACCAATGAGATTCACTATGACAGAAGGTGTGTCAATATTGACCAATGAGACGCACTATAACAGAAGGTGTATCAACATTGACCAATGCTGCACGAGTATCCGTGCCATACCACAAAGCCCCTTAAAGAACCAAGAAGTCTATTAATTGGAAAGATTACTTGGATTCCCAGTACCACATTATATATTTTCCTTCCAAGCCAGTGCCAGAGGATTTTGGCCACTAAGGAAGGGAATAAAATGAATGGCCAAACACTGTGACTATATCGAACATAAAAAAAGATATATATTATAATTCTGATAGTCTCTCATAGGAAAGAACTATTCATGTTGAAATTTGAGTTGATTATTTTTCAACATCAACAAAAAATATACCAAATAATTAATAACTTACATGGTGTATTTTTTCTCAAAGAATTTATAACATCTGGTGGAAGTCCCGACGTTACGGTTGACGTCTCGTTACCCATACTCCCTTACCTGCAACAGACGGGAAAATTGGATATACTAACACAGTCATCTGACAGAGAATGGCCAACCTAAAAAATATTCATGTGGACCATAATGAAAATTGGTTTACCGATCATGTTATCCACTGAAAATAAAGACGTTATTATTATTATATTATTATTATTATAACATTGTAATTCAAATTTTTCGTCGCAGATCTTGAAATGTAATTTTTTAATTACTATTCCATAAATTCAATTATGATAGATTTATAAGGGAACTAGAGTCTATCACCGCAGACATCAGAAATTATCAAGATTACATCACAATCTAACATAGCACATGCACTTGGCCTTCTTCGTGTATATCATACTGACTGATGAAGTCACATTTGATATCATGTTATCTCAAAAATAACTTAACATTCCCAGGGCCTTTTTTCAAAAATTGGGAAGAGGCCTTAGCCTGTCAGTTTGGGAAATTCAAGCGCGATTTTCGGCCGAATTGGGAAAAGGAAGTCTGACTCAAGATACATAAAAAAGGAAACTGCAGTCAACATACATGTTAAATCATCCAGGACTTTAATGTTTTATTATAAAGTTAAGAAGTCCTAATTTTTCATGAACAACAAAGCCCACAACTGTCACCTTTAGTTTCTCTTATTTATCATTGTTTTCTTTAAAGTTCTTTTTCAAACATAATATACCTTTCCATTGTATGAGACTATGAACTATCAATTATTTTTACGATTTTTGTCCTTTATATTTCAATTCCGAACATATTTTCGGTCCGGATACAAACGGTACGGTCCTGCACCGGACTTTAGCCATTCTGTATAACAATATGGTCGCCGTGTCGTCGAGTCGCTTTCCACGCTCGTAGATAACAAATGCAATATTGCTTCAGCGATGTCGCACTCGTAATTAATTTAAAAAAATTAATTGACGGTCGTTCGTTTAATTGATTAGTATTGCCAATCGAATGGTACATATTTTTTCTTCATATTAACTGAACAATGGATAAACGCCATTCTGTTCCGTACGAACCATTTTGTACGAAAATTCAATACATTGGGAATTTAACACCGGTTTGTTGGGAAATTCTATTACAAAATTGGGAAAAACGAACCTTTTTGCGATTTGGAAGTCACCGAAGATCGGCCTCTGTTTTAGAAGGAAAAAAGGCCCTGAAGAATGTAGTTCGACGTTAACCTATCATATTGTGCTATCAATTGCAGAGTTTTGGCAGTGTTGGAATAGAAATAATGAATTTATATAATTGATGCACCAGTCAGCTGCATCCACATCCCCAGATCCATGGGGATGCTCGTTAAATAGCCGGGGAAACGGCTGTGTTTTACCTTCCGAGGAAATGATTGACATTTTTTCTTCAAACCAATACCCCAGGGACAATATTTAGTTGTCAATGTGTTGGGGAAATAACAGAGATTTTACCATCAGCAGTCCCCGGCGCCGGTAAAGAAAAATCCTAGCCAATCCCCAGGGATTGGTGGGGGGCATGGATGCAACTGACTGATGCATAAAGCAGTGCTTAGTTGCTATATAAAAATAAGCATTCGTTTGGATGAGTAAAATAAATCACTTGGTCAAGCACTCATGATTTTTAAGATTACTAGGCATCCAAAAATTACAACAAGACAACAACAATGACCTCAATAACAAATCGTTCTCGTTGAAAACTCGTAAATAAAACATTAATGGAAACATTTCACTCACCGTACTTTATTTTCATTCCGCGTGATGCATTAAAAAAATCTTTACAACATTTACAGAGATTTTGAACTTTCAGTTTCCAATGTAAACAATACCGATTTTCAATAAAGGGGAGATAACTGCGAGTTGTGTATAAAATCTCGTAATACGGACAATACGGTCTCCTAATAACCGACACGAACCAACACACACCGATAAGAACGGCAAACGGAAGGTTTGGGCTAAAATAAAAAATGTAATGCATATGTAGGTTAGAACTACTTCAATATTTACATTAATACGTTAAACTGTCAAAAAATTGGTAATCCTTTAACGATGTGCGTACAAAAAGACAAAGTGAAGTAAAAATAGGAAAAAGGGACATATTGTATACAATTGTATTTGCAAATATACTCTGAGTACTGCTTTCTCGTGAAGTCGAGCCCCTTAGAGCTAAAAGCCTTGCATGCACACTTCCTACAGTTTACTCTTTAAACAATTTAATGTTACTAACTGAGAAATTACTTAACTTTATGAAAACAAAATAGTTTTTCCATTAAAAAGTTATTAATGTAAAATATTTGCTATAAAGCAAGTACCAGTCAAGAGCCTGCGTCAGTCAGAAACTTTCTCATCGACCCGAGCCCTCTGATTGGTCAGTCTGTATATAACCCAAAGACTGAAAACTCTTCACAAAACTCAGTTGCGACACGAAGTTAAATCATCTTAGATGATATTCACCAACTTTAATCAATGTGAACAAGTCTGTTGACAAAAAATCGCCAACAACAGAACCCCATGGTAAAAGCTTAGGCGTTGATGCTTACCAAAATGGATTTTTATGGTTGGTTGCTATTAGTGACCACAGAACGATTACAAGTTGTTTTCATTAACATTTGTTTGCTGCTGTGACAGAAATAAGACTTCCGGCAGATTTCCATTTTAAAGCAGACGGGTAGTGATGCGAAGGAACCATTCTACATTGATGACGTCACTTCCTTCATAGCGTAAGACTTGTGGCGTTGGATATAAATGTTTGCTTTCTAGAGAGAATCCGAGATTAAGGAATATAAAATTATGACAATTACTATACATACACCCTCGATATATCGATGGCTTAGAATGAGAAGGTCGTAACTACAAAATCGATGTATTGAGAAAACAAGAGAAAACTTGTCTGTAATTTACTCTTTACCTATGGGAAAACAAGTTTTTAAACTTCATTTTGGTAAACATGACAATTTCAGATGTTCATGAAAATAGGCTCATAAGAAGTGCCTTGTGAAGCAGAATTCAAATATGTATCTAATAAGGTTGACTCGTAAGTAGTAGTTACGACCTTCCAATCGATATAGCGGTTGCAACATGTGTGCGTAGGCACAATCAGGTTTCAGTATGTGTTGTTATAATACTATTGAGCGCCCCCTCAACATAATCAAAGTTCCAATTTTCATGAAAACAGGCTCATAAGAAGCACCACGTGGTGCTGATTTTAAATATGTATCAGACTAATAAGATTCGATTTGTATTTTGCCAATCCATACTAAAAAACCTTTATATAGGGGATCTTGAATGAGTGCTCATTCATTACCATTTTTATTTAAACGAGTTGACAAAACAATATGACACGAGTCTCATATAACCTTAAGGTGCGTACACACAATAAGTTTTGATGTATAAGTCGAGGATTACATCAAATATACATCAAAACTTAATGGTAGTACGCGATTGGCTCTTTAGATAGCGACAAGACAAAAATGCGCGGGATGTCTAGCAGATGCGGATGCTGCAAAAAAAGTTTTCGCGCCAAAATTGAGTTACGGGGTTTTGGTTCGGCACCGTCGATATGCAGCATGCATCATTATTTTTCAAAGATGTTTAGCGTTTACTAAAGGTGCGTACACACATTAAGTTTTGATGTATACATCTTGATCTATACGTCAAGATGTACTGTGTAGTTACGTCTACCATACATTTTCTCGAGATGTACTTCTTCATTGTTACCAAGTGGTATGAGGGAAATGTATGGGCATGGTATACACGTGCTAAAATGTAAATCCATTAGATGATATTCGAGTTGATCAAGAACAAAATAGAACATTATATTTATTTCGTTGAGATTATATGCAATGCCTAACACGGGTTATTATATTTTCCATGTGACAATTATAGTGTAATTTATATCGAAAACTCTATTAAAGTATCTTAATTAAACGCTACAAATTAAGTTTTAAGCCACTTTGATAAAAAATTGTCATTATAGTGTCTTATATTATGCCACGCAATAGCACTTTTCTTCTAACGTTACATGAAAAAATATCATAATACATGGTCTGAAAATACACCAGAATTATGGCGTCGTAGAAATAAAAAAAAAACGGGGAGGCATGACCCCAGACCCTAACAACCCTGGATTATTATGTGAGTTCATTGAAAGTAAGACCAGTTACACCCCTGGCACCAAAATAGCGGCCATATAGCCGGGATTATATTTCTATGGTTTAGGAAAGGGAATTTTTCGGTGAGTTTACCTTCTGCATGGCCCTGGGGAAGGGATTTTAACCGGGGTTTGAAAGAGTAAAATCAAAATCCCCACTTTTCCCCTGGGGATTGGTTTATGACTGGTGTTACATTCAGTGTCGATGAATTCTAGCTTCAAATCAGATTGTCGTAATCAAGCGTGAACTCGTGATTCATGCACTGTAGAAATACATCTGTAAAACAAATACGTGAAAAACGTGCAGAAATTACAAATGACGCCAAAAATAAAATCTCCGGTTTGCACGTGACTCACGTAAAGTTGGTAACATTAAACAAGTACGTGAAAAACGTGCAAAATCGATACGAATGACGTTATGGAAATGTATATTACAAGCTATGCCTCGCAATAAATATGCTGAAAAATATGGATTGCGATTTGAGGCATTGTCTGTACCAGTTTTGATATTGTTTTGATACGCTGGGTCAGCCACCCCCCCCCCCTAAAATCGCCAAAGTAACGTTTTTTGTGTGTCTAAAATAGTCTCTTAAAATGCAATTTGCCTTTAGATCTTGGCAAAAATGAATTGAATGTGAATTTTCGTGCTCGCTTCGCTCGCAAAATGGATTTTAATTTATGAAATATGTTTTCATGAACCAGTTGAGTAAACTTTACATTTGAAAAAGACATCTTGAGCCATTGTTTGCACCAGTTTTGAAATTTCTTTGATACTCCGAGTCCGCCACCCACCTCCTAAAATCGCCAAAGTAACATTTTTTGTGTTTCTAAAATACTAGTAGTCTCTTCATATGCAATTTGTCTTTAGATCTTGGTGAAAAGGAATAGAATGCCAATTTTTCGTGCTCGCTCCGCTCTCATAGTGTTTTTTTAATCTATGAACATATATTTTCACATACCCGTTCATAGTGTGGCATATTTTACTGCTTTAGAGTCATTTCCATGTTAAATACCCCCTTACTATTTAAATTCCTTCCCATTTAGGTTAAATCCCACTCATGCAAATGTGCAAGATGATTGACAAAATAAAGATTTAAATTAGGCCATTCCAAATCGCATTTTCGTTTAGCGTCCACCCTAAGTGCGAAAACCTATCTAGCTATTCTGAGACAAAAAAAACACTCGATAAAAACAAGTCAAAATAACTTCTATCCTCATCATAGTACATACAGACCTATGGCTAACAAATATAGCTATCAAGCATTGTCAATCATAATAACTTACTGAAATAAATTAAAACTTGTTTGTGTAAAAGCTACTGCTGTGTAGGGGTTGGGGTCATCATGATGAATAAGTATGAAAGCAATATCTCGATGGATTTTGAAGATATTCGAGGTCACAAATTTTGTTGTTTTTTCTTTTCCAAGATGCCCAAACCTATCCGTCCCCGGACGCTAAACAAAGAAACGATTTGGTGTATGGCCTTAGCCTGGTTTTGTTGTAAAATCATGCCCTATTCAATAGCAAATCTTGTATCTCAGTCCACCCAGTATGTACCAGATTGACCCGTTGTTTTGAAAAAACATCCGGGAGTGCATGCTCCCCGGACCCCATACTTTAAAAAAGCAATAAGATTCATATTACCATTAATTTTGTTATATTTAAGCAAAAAACTATTCCGTACAAATTATACATAAACATTCATCATAGTTACGCTAATAGCATTAAATGTCCCCACCCATCTCCCATCCCAAAGTTTTGTCCCCCTAATTTAATAACTTTGATAATCGTAGAATCGAGAATAAGTGTAATAACTAGTACTTAAGTAATGACTTTCAAATGGTATCTTAACTGCTATTTTTCAGGAGCTTCCGGGGGGCTTCCGGCGGGGAGCTTCCGGGGGGGGCTTCCGGGGGGGCTTCCCGGGGGGCTTCCGGGATGGTCGGGACTATATTTTTCGGGTTTAGGGCGGGGGAAATTTGGTGAGGATTTTACCTTCTGCATGGCTTTTGGAGCAGGGATTTTACCCGGGGTTTAAAAAAGCAAAAGTCAAAATCGCCGCCCTTCCCCGGGGTTGGAGGGCGAAGTTTTTTATGGTAGTGAGTCAAATATGTCCTAAGTACGATTCTCGTCATTTAAGGCTTCCCATTGCGTGCTAGAGTCCGACTTCAGACCAGATTGGTGTTACCAAGATAAAATCGTGATTCACGAACTGTTGGTAGAATTATAAGCGTAAACATCAAGATACATGAACAACGTGCGGAATTTAGGAATGACGTCAAAACCAAACACGATTTTTTTAAATCTCCGCTTTGCACGTGGTTCGAGTTACGTTGGTAATATTCAAGCGACAAGTACGTAAAAACATGCGGAATCGATACGAATGACGTCATGGAAATGAATAAAACAAGTCAATTGTCGTAATGAATAAAAAAATGTGGAAATAATTGATGACATGGACGTTAGAATGTCCGTCACGCAGAGGTTCCTCCTTTTACTGCGGAAAATCAAAGTATTTACAAATATCTAGATCTACTGAATTTGTATTCACAAGAAATAAATCTTAAAGTTTCCGGCTTGGTAGAAATTAAAAACACATCCGGGGACATGCCCCCGGACCCCCCCTCGTAGAAAATCTGGATCTATCATATGCGTTCACTGACAATAAGCCAAGCTACTCCGCTGGTTTTGAATGTAAACGTTATTCATTTGGTCATGTGATTCTCCACACTGAAATTTAAACGTAACGGTACGTGTGCCATTATAAAATATTTAGAATCTAGATTTAAATCTACATGACATTTTCACATTTTAGTTATTAGAACTGGATCTAGTGAGCTCTATTTCTTTACAAACATTACCGTATTAAATGTGTGATATAAGTCGTTTATTTATGCAAAACTTTTATTTAACCGATCGGTGGGGATAAAAGAATAATAATTAATATGTGTCACCATTTTGGCTGGTGTTCAGACCATCTTAAATAGAGCTTATAGATTTTTATATTTAATTTACATTTAGAAATGGATAAACCTGGATTTCTATGCAATTTATATAAATGGACATTCCCACTGTTTAATTTATTGAAAGCTATGATCGATACCACTCAGTGATAGTCTGGTTTTGAATTCAATGCAATTTATCAACACGTCTGCTGCTTCTTTTGAAATCAATCTATACTTCCCACCAAAATTCCCCGTGCAACGCGCGTGTGATTTCAATCGTGAAAGCTCGACCATTCCCGTTTGTCTCCGGTAAATGCACACTCGTGAAAGATCGGTAATTTCCGTTTGTCTCCGGTAAATACTCATCTATAGACCCTTTTCACCGTTACTAAAAATAGCCCTATGCATATCATTATCTTGACCACATGTTGAGCTGGAGGCAAAACATTGACTGATAAGCCATATTATACCTATGTAGTTTGTATGAGAAGATTTATATTTTGTGTTGATTATTTGCGTTTAAAGGCAGATTTAATTTATTTTGAGGCTTTTAAACATGTTGATCATTCTGATTACGCGAGGAAGTTACCTTCTAATGATTTAACAGGGTATTTGGATAAACTGTCAGTTGAATATGGGACTTTACCTGACCCCTTCAATTTAAACTTTGGCCATATGTGTCATACTTCGACATCTGTCATTACTTTGCATAAAGTGCAAGTTTAACTATTCCAAGTCAGACATGAAGTGTCATAAGTCACTAGATGGGTACCAATACTTTTTATGTGGACATGTACAACGGGTCATGTTCCAAGTCCCAAAGTTGAGCGACATGGTGTTACTCAAAGCATATGTGTTTCCAAGCCAGCGACAGGGACCCAACCCTAAAAATTCACGGTCGGTCAGCAATTCATCAACTGGTATAAGGTTAAACAGGTACCCGGATTCTAGGGTGATCTGTTTATCTGACACCCGTCCTCCCCAACCCTGGGAAATGTATACTTTACTGACCCAGAAGGGGATATAGATATTAAGTATTTACTTGTATTGTTCTGTTTATGATTGCTTCATGTTTGAGCTCAAGCAGTAGGATTCACAAACCGTTCAGTAGATATGTCAAAGCAGTCAATGCTAGAAATAACTATTCTAATAACCTCGGTTTTTATTCAATGTACTTACCGGAGACAAACGGAAATGACCAAGCTTTTACGTTTGTTGCATAAAGTGCGAGGTGATCAGAATGGTGCAGTGCGCGGCGGATTTACGATGATTCTTTACGGAATTACACGAAGTTGGTCGAGCTCATCGGTCATTTCCGTGGTTTAATACATTACGGTTCTACTTTAATATTCATGAAGTATTGGTATTTTGATATACTTCTCCCTTTCCGTAAATAGTGTATGTATATGACACTAACCCAGCAACTTGCTAATTATCAATTATCACTGTTTTCCCATATTTGTCCGTCTCTAAGCAACCGACATTCCGTATCAACGACTTAAATTCCAGAAAGAAGGACCCAGATATATACTGGGTTTTTGTGCCAACTGACGTCTGGAGGGTGTAGATGAAACAAGAATAAAAGCGAATAAGTTCGACCATACTTCAATTACTGACGTTCAGTCACAGTCTAGCTGTAATAAATAGAGACACATGCATACGCTAAAATAATACACACAAAGAACAAACAATGATTGTTAATTAACAAACGTCCGAGATGTACATCTGCATTTAAAAATGTCACATTCACATCGGCGTATGTCCATGATAACTATAGACCCATTCATTATTTTATTTCACTATTTTGTACGAATTAATACATCCTTAAAGACATATAGATTATATATTTTGTATGACACGGTCGCAATGAATGTCTGACCGATTTTGAAGTCATCTATTTACTCTATTCCGATTTGGATTGAATTTGAAATACACAAAAAACATATCGTGTAATAAGCCACAACATGTTATACGTTCCATTTACTTACTAGGCCTTAATGAAATAGTGTTTGTTTCCTATCCATCAATTACGTTCCTGTGCAATCCATAGCTTTAAAGGAATATGGTTATAGATAGGAAAACAAGTAGATGTATTAAAAACATTAGTAAAATCCATTCGAAAAGGCATTCGATTTCAAGTGTTCGGAAATTAATTATTTTTTCATAGCCACTGTATCTTACACAGGCAATTTCGCCATATATGATTCTCATATGAAACCTTTTATATGAGAATGATATGAAACGTGGGCAATATGATTCTCATATGAAAGGATTTGCATATGAGAATCATATGAAATGTCTAGTCCCTTTCATATGAGAATCAAATGAATGGATTTGCATATGAGACTGATTTGAAACCTTCCATATGAGAATAATATGAGTATCATATGCAGATCCTTTCATATGAGAATCGTATGTGGCGAAATTGCCTGTGTAGAAGAGAACACTGATGGACTTGCGGTGGCTATGAAAAATAATTAATTTACGTACACTTGAAGAAACAAAATGCCTATGGTAAAATCCATAATATATTGAATTACTTTCGCTTATAATTTCTTCCCATTTTTGTGCGTATGGTAATTTACAGCACGTAGACATGGGAAGGAGAAACAAACAATACTGTATTTATACTCTAAGAAAGCGACTAATTCAGTAAATACCCCGGTTATTGACACGAGATGTCACCTTCTATGAGCAGTGTATTTTATATAGAGATATTTCAAATCAATAGTTGAGCCCGACAGTTTACTATCTATGTACATGTGTATGTTTAAGTGGGTATCAGAAACTGTCAACATACTTAACATGGATACTTATCAACTAGCATGATAGCACTAAGGTTAGTCTAAGATTTTTTTGTCCAGTTTAAACGTTTATTCTTGTGAAATATACAGTTATTTCAAAGTCAAACGAGAACGGTTGTAAATGTACTATCGTCCGGTAGGTAATCTATGTTTATCTAGGTTCACCGCTATTCTTTCGAATGAGATAGTTTTCTCATTAGTATTACTTATTTAATAGACTATATAGTGCGCCAAGGATATTGTGATATGTTTAAAAACAATGACCGGATTTGTCTACTGTTGCAAAATTGGTTACTTCAATAAACCCATATTGTCAATATTATAGTTTACGTTACTAAAATAACACTTATAAATCATGGAAGCTTGATTTTTACCACCTATGTGGACTATTCCAAATTGACCCGCCATTTCGTTATCCTATGCACACTATAGTAATCTACACATGTTATCCCTTTCTGTTCCCTTTGTGTTCTGTTATTTCTGTTGAGTACCTATAAGGTTGGCCGAGTGCTGCCCCCCCCCTCCCCTTACCCGATTTATTATTGATTTCCATTGACTCATGTACTTGTTAATATTCACCTTTTTCTTCTTTTTTTCTTTTAAATCTCATATTCTCTTCACCTTTCACGTTTATTCGTGTAAACGTGTTTATTATGTATGATGCTTGACTGTATAGCAAGTCTGAAATACAATGTTCTGTTCTGGTATAGCTTGACCAGATTAGCCTAGGCTGACACTCATTAAACTCCGTAAAACTTGTCTGCTGTGCTCGGTTGTATTCGATTTGTATGCTAACTTATTATATACCGTTATCTCCGGACTTTTACGAATTATGCAAGGAGACTCATTTTAATCTGGTAGGACTATATTTTCTATTATTATCTTTTAAAGTACAAATGTATTTACATTGCGTTTCACCTTCGGATAACATTTTGGTGATTTAATTTATCCATTTATGGTCTGTGACAGTTTAGCAAACTACTTTTGTCGTGTGTGTAGTAAACACTGATTTATAAATACAGGGCTTGACACATAACTGTGGTAACTTCATCGATTTATAGAGGCATGTACCATAGTTTTGTGTTGATCCCTCGAAATTACCTTCTGTAATTAGATACAAAGAGTATACGAGTTGAGATCATGTTTCTATTGTTTTAGGTCGATTTAGTTTATCCCAGATCTCCGTGATGTACTATTGTACCACTGGATCAATGATAACGAAAAAAATGTAAAAATGAGTCAGTACTTAACCAGAACCAAAAGACTGTAAAGCGAAACCGAAGTATCAAGAGCTGAAGCACATAGAGAGAGCACAAGAGAGTATTACTGAAGCACAAAGAGACCATTTCGCTACGTCAATAGCGTAATAGAACAACAACAACAACAACAACAATATAAATTTTACAAAAAACATGTTTTCGGGGGTTTTAGTCTTTATCAATGATACAAACCGTTCTCATTTTACTTTGAAAGGACTGGATATTCGTATCATGTCACTGGTGTAAATATATTTAAATTTCTATCAAAACTATTGAATAGATAATCAGTGGTAAATAAATTCAAGTGTTGAATGAATGTTTATTTCACAAGAACTTGACATAACTTAACATACTTTATTTCGTCAATGGCGATCTGGAGAGGTGAACACATTTATTTGGATACAACTTGTCAACTTATACATTACTGATATTAAAGTGGCTTTGCACAGCGTAAAATGGGATAATGTATTCACATTTTATTTAAAGTGACACCAACTTAAGTTCGCAATCAATACAAATATATACATGTATTATATCGCTGGTTTAGAATGAAAAGGTCGTAAGTACAAAATCAATATTTCGAGAAAACAAGAAAAACTGTCTGAAAATCAGTCTTTACTTATGGTGAAACAAGCTTTTTCAACTTCAGTTTGGTCAACATGACAAACTCAAAGTTTCATGTAAATAGGCTCATACGAAGCGCCTTACGATGTATATTTCAAATATGCATTAGTCTTATAAGAACATAAGTTGGACTTCTCATTATTCACGACCTTCTCATGCTAAGCCAGCGATACAATCAGTTTACGAGACTTAGCAAAGAACGTTTGAGAACTGTTAACTTGGCAGTTATCATATTTTAATAATCTAAAGCATTTTTCTCGCATTCTATGATACATTTTTATTAAAATACCTATAATCACATCACATTTTTTAAAAGTGCTGGCTGTCGAGTTTAGTATTGTTTGTAATTATATCAATGCCCAGTACTCCCATCGTCTCAGATCGAATTCCCAATCATCTGGCCATAGTTCTAACAAAATGGAAGCTCAGTAACGTTGCGCACAGGTAACTGTATCATTGATAAAGACTAATACGGGGAAAAAATCTGTTAAGATCTATATAAACAACATTTTTCTGTGTTTTGTTTTCGTTATCAATGATACAGTTATAGTTGATTCAAAGATCTCGGTCACAACCGCGTAAACTAACAGTCAACCCAGTCGATTATTACAAGGTTCTCAGGATTAAATTCTACCATCATAAATACACTTATATGATTAAAAATCTAATGGTCCTAAAGCGTAGTGGTTATACTTACTGTATTTAGCTATTCAGAAATGGAACATTCTGGCGGTTTGACAGACATCTTTTAATCGACAATACTTGTGGTTAAAACTTCAAAACTTACATAATGTCCCTGAGCGTGGCGTATGTCTCATTGGAATAAGTACAGAAATTAAATACCTACGTTTATTGATACACAGTCAAAGTTTGAAGTTGTTTATCGGGGTTAAAGTGCTATTCATTCACCTTGTTTATCGGGACAGAAGTGCTATTCATTCACCTTGTTTATCGATCTTACTGCATTCAAAACACAACCATGTACACCCTACATGCATCTAGATCTAGGTGAAATGGTTTCGAAGTGAATAGTTTTATAGATTCTCAACAGTTTAACTATTCATGCACTTCTTTCAAAGATAGATAGATAGATAATTTATTTCAAACATAAGGCTTGAAGCCCAACAGTTTACAAGTATGTACAAATATAAATGATAGAATGCAGTATATACAGTAAATGTGACTTAAAGCATATTCAAATAGATTATGACGGTAATGGCAGTAAATGATCATTCAGCAAAATATTACACAGTAATAACAAAACAATATTACAGTATAACAGAGAAAAGCATATATATGGTTACACAAATACAGTACAGTTACGTAATTTGCTCTCTGACAGTTGCTTGATAGTACGATGATTTTCTGATGTTAAAAGTTCAATAAATTTTGGTATATTTGGTCTTTGCCAGAAATACTTGTCAATGTATATTTTACGTAAGCTATTGTAGAGTGGACATTCTAATATGAAGTGAAACTCGTCCTCTAATGAATTGCAAATTTTACATTTTCGTTCATTTCTTGGTGTTTTATTGGGTTTAGTCCATATGTAAAGAAGTGAATACATAAATTGGTAACGTGTCTTTGTGTAAGCTACGGATGGTTCGTGCTTCATATTTTTTTTTACATTTTTGTATTACTAATTATGTATCTTGCGTGGGTGACTAGGCAATGGCGTCTTTTCGTTTTTGAAAATGCTTGACCATTTGTATTTCTTCTTATTTCCACAAATATAAACTGACATGAATTTTAATATGAATGGGCTATACTTTAAGTTGATACGGTGTGTACCTATGATTCTAATGGTCACTTTATATTTGAATAAGTCGGTCAGTATATTTTGGCTTTTATCTGTTTTTCATTTATTTCAGGTTCATGACTGTAACTAACACTGCTAATGTCGTTACCAAGCAACCACGTGGGACACGCTGATGTGTCTGGACGAGGCAGTAGAAAGAGCGGGAATTCTGTGTATAGTGTCAACGCACCGTCTATAATTGAACTAGAAAATTTGCGGGAAGTCGGTTCAAACTACCAAATGGACACATACCGGTCAACAGATATATCATTCAAGGGGAGTAACTCTAAGCTACATAATCCAAAATATCAACCGCATCACAACCGGAAGTGGGATGAAAGGAGTAAAACTACAGTGCACGTGTCTGTCGTGTTTCTGAAAGTCGGTGAAATTGAAACAATTAAAGAATATTTTGAAGCCGATATTTTCATACAGGCACGATGGCGTGAACCTTTGTTAGACAGGACAACAGTAAGTTGATAATTCTTATTGATTATTCCTAGTACCGTATTTTACATTATCAAATGTTAATTAAGTACCCATACCACAACCCTTGCCATTTTCGGATCGCATTTAAAAAACAATTCTATAAGTCCTATGACCTCAAAAGCGCCAAGCCCATATTCAAGTACAGTAAAACTTCGTTAAGACGAGTATCGATATTACGAACACCCGGCTTATTTCGAGCAAATTTCAAAGTCGCGGCGAATTTGCTAAATGTATGCTGTATACATATATCGCATCGCTATGTCAAGCTCCCGGTTTATATTAATAATATGGCTTGTCCCGAGATAACGATGTTTTAATGTAACTAGGTTGCACCTTTCACTTGAATCAGTGCGTTTTCTGTAGTGCTTTTAAATTCGTCATATGGTATCTAACAAATCATTTGTGCGCTTATTTGTGCATTAAGCGGCCACCATGCCTGTCCTTTGCCTACGTCTGCTCTTGGCCTAAGCACGTCAAATTTCCCCGTCTTCATCTCATCTTACATGTAATAGTCGTTTGTAATATAATTCTATTCTACTATGATAAGACACATCACTTCTGTTAGACCTGGAATTGAGGGTTTTCTGCCTGTGCACCACTTCCGGCCTACTGGTCGTAGGTCAAAGTTACAGTCAGGATATTAGATATTAGAATAGCTACTCGTGTCATGCATTTTTCGTCTCACTGTTAACGAAACATATTGCAAGACTTTTTAAAAGGGAATTTCATCGGTGCTTTCATCAAAACTCCCTATCATGTGACTGTTTACCATCACGTGACATTTTCGGAGTATTTCATTGGTGCTTTTATAAGAACTAACTACCACGTGACTGTTTACCGTCACGTGACTTTTTCCGAGTATTTCTTAGTGCTTTCTTCAGAACTAACTATCGCGTGACTCTTTCACTGTTACAGGAGCGTTTCGTAGATTTCGAGCAGTATTGGAACCCGGACCTGGTGATACAGAATGCTTTCTCAGATCCTAAAGAACAGGTCTGGCAGGAAGTGAGGTGTGCCAGCAGTGGTGAGGCCTACATGCATGAGATGAGACGGGTTAAAGGAAAGTTCAACGAAACTATGGAGCTCAATGAATTTCCATTTGACGTACAGGTCAGTGATGTTGTAATCCGTTTTTTATCAATGATTATAAGATATGAGCTAGGAAATCGGACTGGAAAGGCAGCATTCAACTCAACCGGCCTAGCACAGAAAACAGTAAAACCACAACAAAACTACATGGAGCAATTTACAAACATAACCCAAAGAAATTATTAAAGGCCCACGTCGCAAAAAAACCTGATTGACCCGATTTCACAAAGAAATAGCAAAATAGTGGTGATGCCAAGTCACCGAATGAAACCCAACATTCTGCAAATTTCACAATTTTAGCCACAACGTGACTATCATGTGACCTTTTCAGAGGTTATTGTATTTCATTGGTGCTTTCTTTATCACATTTTCAGAGCATTTTATTGGTGTTTTTTTATCATGTGACTTTTTCAGGGCATTTCATTGGTGTCTTTTTTATCACATGACTTTTTCAGAGCATTTCATTGGTTCGTCTTTAATCATGTGACTTTTTCAGAGTATTTCATTGGTGCTTTCTTCAGAACTAACTGAAGAGTATATAGAAATAGTTGAAGACGCGGGAGAATTGAGTTCAATTTACGTGGACTGTTTTGCAGACAGTCAGGCAAGTTCTCCTTTATCACGTGCATTTATGATAATTGTATGATAAGTTTATAATAATGCTATAATAATTAAGTTATACTACGTTATTATGTAGCTGAAACCAATCGTCATAAGTTGACACACACTCAGATTTTATCTTTTCTATGTGTTTGTCAAAGGATTATAGTAAAATTCAATAACATGTCAATACATTACATACCGTACCTGCACATTGAACCAAAATCGGTTTTCAAATATTCAACACCTCAAATACAGTAAAACTTCGTTATCTCGAGGATTAATCGGGATAGGTAAATACTCGAGATAAACCGGGTGCTTGTAATAACCAAAGGACGTGTATTGATGATATAAACTGATATTTGTTTAAAACTTGCTCGATATAGGCCTGGTGCTCGTGATATTGATGCTCGTCATAATGAAGTTTTACTGTATCCAATTATGATTGGTTTATATCTTCTACCGGGTGTTAGTTAACCACTGAGACGAGCGCATTTGCTACGATGGTTCGAGACTTTTCATTGGCTGTTATAAAAAATCGGAATAGTTATGACCAATAGAAAACGTTCTTACATTCCAGGAATGGGAACTGCATAATTTTGTTGAGATTGAAACATTCGCTATATCCTCACAGTACACACGTGCTAGAACAAACTATCCCGGTATCATAGCAACATGTTGTGCCTCACGTCGTGCAGGATTCTTCACGTGGAATATTCTTGTTGTTGTTGTAAGTAAACTATTACCCATAATACATTTCATTGCAACTACTTCTATTAGATTTGATTTTTGTTTCTCCTGACGACTTTGTTATTGACCTTTAAGCAGTTGAGCTCAGTAATTCCGTATTTGTTAAAGATGATGAACACTCAATACGTTCTTCTTTGGGCCCGACATAGGTAGTATTAGTTACATACTGGTGGTTTCTATTGCGTAAAGAGAGTTCAGCATCTTTAATGTACGGATGATTCCATGTTGAGCTACCAGTGACACATACGAGGGTGCAGTTTTATGCGTCATCTACCCACGTATATATAGACTGGGAGTAACTAGTGGGTGTGTGTTATAATATTGATGTATATGTTGTTATGTTTCTAAAATGTTTTAATCGTCTCTATTACAGAATTTGCTCAGTATTTTTGCCTTTTCTACGTTCGCTGTGAAGCCCGAACTGACACAGAACCGGTTACAACTTTCCTTTATCCTCATGCTGTCCGCCATTAGCTTCCGGTTTGTTACAAACCAAAGTATTCCGAAAGTTTCCTATCTCACGCTTCTGGTAAGTTTGATATGGTTTTCAGAAAACCCTAAACTTTGCAGCGCCATTTCGTTACTAGAAATTCTAGCATTGACTTAAAGCATCGAAATGACGCTGCAAAGTTGTATCTGTGTGAATGCAAATGTGTAACATTTCTTCAAAATGTGTTCATATTGTGAAATCTGAAGTTGACATAACCTACTACCTTACTTTCCTTAGGAAGGTTTTTTGCTCACTTGTGTATATGTTGCCTCAATTTAATACAATGTTTGACCAGAAGTTGACTTATGACCGCCATTAAAATCATACCAGAAGTGGTGATCCCGCAAGTTGACATGATTTCCCGATGTTTTTGTCTTAACAAAATTGTTACTTGCTTATTTCCCTTATATTTGTGTCCATCATTATTATACCGTTATATATTGTCAGACCGGGAGTTAAATTATTCTACCGGGTGTTGACACAATTTTCTGTTCTCTTTGTCTATTCACAGGATCGGTGTTTGCTAACCTCCCTTATATTTGTGTCCGACCTTACATTGTTATACCGGAAGTTATATAATTGTTCTACCGAACGTTGACGTTATGTTTTGCTTTTTTGTCTTTACACAGGATCGTTACTTGCTTACCTCCCTTATATTTGTGGCCGCTATCACACTATGGCATGCTGTGTTATCAAGATTTGATTATGATATGAAGCTACAGCATGACCTTGACTTCTGGGCATTTATCATCTTTGCTGTTGGTTATTTCTGTTTCCAAGTCATTTTTGTTGTCTTTATGAATTTACAGGTAAGTTCCGAATTGTCTCTATATGGATACATCATGTACTTTTATCTATAGTTATGGTTACATGTTAGACGTTTTGGCTCCAATTGATCACCATACCTGCATGTTTTCAATTTCTTCTTACGAGTTTTTAAGTTATTTCAGACAATTTACTTAAATTAAATAGAGAATATCTTATGTTACGATTTGTGTTAACATCTTGTTATGGTAACAGTTATAATATTTGTTGCCATGGCAACAACTTTCACATGTATTTTACAGAGAATGAAGAAAGTGAAGCAGATTAAATCACGTGAGAAAAAGTACAGGGTAAGTGACGTTTTTGCCAAGGACTCATATTAAAGTGGAGTTACTCCTATTTTGGTTGATAAATGTCTGATTTCCAAGTTCACCTAACTTCTTCCCTCATAATACTTTGTGAATATCTGAGCCCTGATTCACTTATAGGCATACCTACCAAGTACTCATACTAAAGAGGAGTTTCTCCTATTTTCGTTGATATTTTTTATATCTGATTTCCAAATTCACATACCTTCGCATAATGGTACATTTGATTCATTTTATAATCTTCGGTCCCATATGCATTACCATAAGAATTAATACCTTCCTTGTTTATGCGTCTAAATCCCCTTTTAATCAAATTTAAGTGAATCTTTCATGTTTCGCTTTATCACTCCTATTTTGGATTTAAGTAACTTGGCAGGCATGTGAGAGAGTCGTAGTGTGTTGTCATTCGGTTTTATACCTGCTTATTATAATTATTGATCAATTTCCTCCGAATTCGATGAGACAGACAGATCGTCTGATTAATACATGGATTCCAGACGGGTTTTCCTAGCTCTTTTCGAATAAACCCATTGGTTCTTTAAAATACCCGGCATCACATACATGATTATAAACCATTTCAAACAAGCTACAAGGTATATCAAAATACTACGGAATACCGTTAGGGCCATCGTGGTTACACATTAAAATCCAGAGGGCGACAATGCGATAGTGCGATAGTACGATGGCGACAATGCGATAATACGATGACGACAGTACGATAACGCGATAGTACGATGGCGACAATGCGATAGTACGATGGCGACAGTACGATATGACTATCGCATTGTCGCCATCGTACTATCGCGTTGTCGCATTGTCGCCATCGTACTATCGCATTGTCGCCATCGTACTATCGCGTTGTCGCATTGTCGCCATCGTACTGTCGCATTGTCGCCATCGTATTATCGCATTGTCGCCATCGTACTATCGCACTATCGCATTGTCGCCCTCTGGATTTTAATGTGTAACCACGATGGCCCTAACGGTATTCCGTAAAATACCCTATTGTATAAATTCATGTATGTATATTTGTACACATGTTATTGTAAAACAATATTTTACTTTAGGCCGTGTCTTAAAATAAAGGATATTTCTGTTCTATACGTATGGGCATAGTAGAAATAATATTGTAGATCCATAAACATAACATTCTATGTTTTTATTAAAAAAAATCTGCTTTTCCCCAATTTCTATATTAAAAATAAAGGCTTTCGCTTAAGAAGAATTCTTCGATATGATCAAACAAATAATTACAAAATGTAGTATGATATTAAACTGTACAGACAATCCAAATCCACACAAAACTGGTGCCACCTGCGCAAGAGTCAGATATAGAACGAACCTTTGGTATCCTTTCGAGTGAGCCGCCTATTTTTTCATAGAAAGACGATGTTGGGAGATGTATAAAGTGTTGCTGTTGTTTTTATTGTGAGGTTTTTGGCTCAGAATGTCACTTTAGCAACAACCCTTTTATATGTTGATATTATAATTATTTCAGTATAAAGCACAGGGTATTCTAGGGGACATGTGGGGCTCACTGAGGAAGGAGTTTACGGGAGCGTCAGCATTTATGGGTTTCACACACAAACCAAGTATCCACAACCGTCCAAGATAGATGAAAACTTTCAGAAGTTCGGATATTTCAAAATTTGGATATTGTATTACCAAGGCCATATTAAGCGTGTCATGACAATGGAATACAGATATGCGTCCACATTGTGATATTAAAACTTGTTATTAATTAATTTCGTAGTAAAACTATACTTTCAGAATTTCGGATATGTCATAGTTCGGATAACTAATGAATGCTATATTCATAATTTCACGACAATGGAAAGCAAATATACGTCAGTATTGTGATAGTTATGTATTATCTTAAACTATTAAAAGTGTGATATAAGACATGTAATCTAAAAATATTCTTACACAATTCGGATACTTTGCCAATTCGAAGGTATCAATTTCCGTTTTGAAGAAATGATCATATGTCATTGTAGTTAAATGTACACGCATTTAGCAGGTATATATTCCTTGTACAAGTGTGATCTGCACATTGTAGTGTATAAATTTAGTTATATGGGATATGTCAATTGGTATTTTTAATCAATGTCATTAATTTGTGGGTTCAGAAACAAATGCACCAGTTTAACAGACACATCTCTGAAAGTAGACTTTAGACTGGACCTGTACATTTTTACATTCACCAGTATTTGGACACGTGGTCATGCATGAATATCCGTTTTAAATATGCATGTATTATATTAATATGCCAAATATTTTATAAAATATGTTTAATGTTATTCATATTGTCCTAAAGTCTAAAACAAAAAAAAACGGCTTTGCTTTTCCCTCCTGGTTAATCTAACTGCCAACAAAAATTGTCTATTTCCGGGAACAAATATTAAGAAATCGGAACAATATAGACAAAAATGTCGAAAAACGTACAGTTTTACTTACTACATAATAGTATGTACTATTTTTTCTTCTCATCGACGCAAGCATGGATGTTTGTGGTTTGCTTGGGACAGGAAAGATTTAATTAATTAAATGTGTCCGCTTTAGTTTAGGCCTTACTAGTATTTATTTGTATGTGACGGTCACAGACTGTTCGATGTTGTTTTGTCATCAGACATTTTCCGTCCGTAGATGAATCGTGTTTAAAATGACATCGATTTATTTGCATTATCCGTCCAGCGGTTGCATTCAATGTTGCACATTCAATGTCACACAGAATTTAAGTAGAAAAATATTTTCTTAATACTTTAATTTTCCTTAAGTGTATCAGCTTATGGAGAAAACTCATGATGTTTAATGGTATATAACAAAGACCTAAATTACGTAATTTAGGTCTTTGTTATATAACAAGCCACGTGCTAGAGCATTCTTACAATGTACATTTTTGTACTAGTATTAGAAAATGGGTATTTATTCTTCAATTAGTAGAAAGTATTTGCCGCAAGGGAGATCACTGCGTATCGACTTAAGCTAAATGCCATTAGTAATGGCCCATTACTGTATTAGTGTAGACCTACATCTGTGATACATTTGTTGTATTTAATATTATCTTTTATATTTATTGATATGAATTAAAATAGTTTACCAGTGTTATTTCTGCAAGTGTTGGTTCATTCGTGTTTAGCTTCATTTGTCAACAATTTTTCACGGTGTCCTATACACCTAACCAGTTTTTCAAGATCTGGGCCGGTATTTATAAAGCATCTTAAGTGAAAACTTAGAATGTTCTTAAAATCTCAAATTTTCCTTAAGTGTGTCAGCTTAACAGGAAAACTAATATTAACAATTATTAACATTGTTTAGAAGCAATATGTGAAGAGCTACAGTAATCATATATAAAACATGGGCTACTTTTCATTACTTGTCAAATATGGGCAGCTCAATATTTTAACTTAAGTCAAAATATTTAAGTTTTCACTTAAGATGCTTTATAAATACGGCCCCAGTGTTATAACCAGTACTAACATATCCTTCCACAAGGAAACACCAACTTCTCCACATGTAGATGAATTCTCGTGACATCGACGCCACAAAGCGGTCACGTGTTAATGGAAAGTGGAAGGCATATGACCTGTCGAGACTAGTTCGAACCCAGCCGGAACTTCTCGGTGTTTATCTAAATGCCTCGGACATAATAGAGAAGCCGTCACTATCACGGACTAATTTACAACATGGCTCATGAGAATCAAACGATGGCATCGAAGAGAACTAAAAGGTTAATTAGACATCTGGGAAGGTATCAACTCCTAAAATGAGAACGGTAATTGAAAGGTATCTTGATAGCATTGAAAAACTGGGTACTGTTTTATCAAAGCATATACGCAAATCTGAAACTTACAATCAAATTTTAACGTTTTGTAATAGTATAAAACGTGATAAATGGAGCTGCAATACTAATCAAGATTCAGTTTATGAATGTCTACAAACAATATATGTCCCCAATTTGCTGTAGCTAAAGAAATATACAGAATTTAAATATGAACGTAAGTTTTCCGTTGAAAAAACAGTACCCTGATGATTGGCTATTACCGGAAACCGCATAACCAAAATGTGTAACCCTACTCTTGAGGCGTATTTCTCAGTTACGGAAATGTCCGAGAAGTTACGATTGGATCGAACCCAGATCGCCGGTTGCCACTCGTCAAATGCATTACACTAATTTCCAGACCACGCTCCCATACTGTTCAAATACAGTTACTTCGTTATGACGAGCATCGATATCACGAGCACCCGGCCTATCTCGAGCAAGTTTTAAAATAGTATCCGTTTGTATTATCAAAAGATGCCCATTGGTTTTTTCGAGCATTTGACCTATCCCGATTACTCCTTGAGATAACGAAGTTTTAATAACGGGAAATATTAGTAAACCGCTTGTGAATGAAAATTCACATGTTCCGGTATTTCTTATCAAATATCCTTTTTTTCAAAAGTTGAAATTTCTTTTCCCCTGTCAAGCAATTTTTGGAGCAATGTCCAAGTAGTGAAGCCTAGGTCACACTGACCGTTTTTCGCCTCAGCGATGTTCGGGGTCGAGAGGTCCCAGGTTCGATCCCCATTTGGACCACTGGTTAATTTCTCTGAGCAAGACCAACATGCTCCACTCAACCATGGTGTAAAATGGTACCTGTGAGGGCAGTGTCTATTCCTGGGCGCCGTAAATCGATGTTGGCTGCCACACCAACAGGAGAGAAATAGTCTCCCCAGGGAGACACGAGTGTAGGTTTCCATATGTAGCCCAACGACCAGGGGAAGATGAAATGTCAAAGGGTGCTTGAGCGGCTTAACAGCTGAAAAGAGCCCTAGAAAATTGGTAACTTAACTTTTTTATGTACTCCCGATGGAAATAATTGAGCTTAAGGAGGTACCGGGAACATGAATTTTAAACAAAGTTATTATGACTTCCCCCGAAGCTTCCCCCTAGACCACGTGGATCCTTTTCCCGATGCTTTCCGATGTCCATTTATTTACGCGGGAGTATACCTTGGCTATTTTGACTTGAGCCTGACCTTTATGCAAGAATATATTACAAGGTTCTTGCTTTGAATATATCAATTTCCGCAAGCAAATCAAGCGATATCGGTACACATTTGTGTTTGTATGACATCTCGAGCGTCTTCGTGATACTCCCCGATGAAGAAAACATACAATCGGTATATCGACTGAACGTTAAATTATGCTAATTAAAGGTCAGGCTTGTGTCAAATTGGCAAAGCTATACATCACCGATGCAAAATGCTCAGGGGTCTACAATGTAGGCTTTAGGGGAATCCAAGAATTGATCGGACAGTTTCGTCCACTGGGCATGGACTTATTGATTTCATATACACACAGGGTACTTTATACCTTATTACACTGTATAATATTGATATTTCACTGCGAGTGAAAGGTTTGTGTCATAATGTTGACCGATGCACTTAAATCTAATAGTTTCGTTACACAGTGGGGAATAAAACCCATTATTTTCGTGATCGACCGTATTTTAGAAATGTTGTGACAAATACAGCACAAACATCAAACACTATAGCAACTACAGACTTCATTCTCTGAAACATGTAACATTGTATATTGTCAGGTTAATTTAATCAAACTATGGAATCAATGCCAGGACATCTAGTTGCTATGTTTACATTAATAAAAGGTGAAATATCAGCAAGTATTAACCGGTCTTTGTGCTGCGGCTAGGAGTCGTCTAATTACCCCAAGAATAACACACTGCAACCGCAGAATACGACAAAATAGTTGAAAACGCTGGTTTCCATTCGGAATATTAAAGCTACTTTGAAACGATAGTTAAAAGCAGACCATGGGTTAAATTTCATGAATTTGTAATTGAAATTCAATCTATGAAAGTAACAAATATTTACGACAGGGGACAGCGTGTTCGGATTAAGTGGATATTTAACAACGGATTAAAGGATTAAAATCGTTTTGTTTTGTTCAGTTTTACAATTGTGCTCGTGGATTGTACACATGGATACTCTAAATAACACGTAAGGTAGGTTAAACTATATAATAATAATAATAATACATATTATTAACTATGTATACTATCTAACTGAAATTTCATTTCATTAACAACGATGTCACAAAATCTGTTAATTGATTATCCTATGGGGGAGCGGTGGCCTAGAGCTTCTGAGGTAGGGCGCGCACTTCGGGATCGAGAGGTCCCATATTCGACCCAGGCCAGGACCACTGGCTGGTTACTTTCTCTGAGCAAGAATAACCCACATGCCCCATTCCACCAAGGTGTAAATTGATACCTATGAGGGCATTGTCTGTTCCGGGGCGCCGTAGATCGATGTTGGCTGCCACACCCACGGGATAGCAAGAGTTTCCACTGGGAGACACGAACATAAGTTTCATTAGGTAGCCGCCGATGACCAGGGGAAGTTAAAATTGCAAAGGGTGGTTGAGCGGCTGAAAATTGCTAACTTAAGTGAACTGATATGTATAGAGGTTATGTTGACCCAATCAGTTTAATCACTAGGGTTGTATTTCGATACATTAGCACGATGTGAACGTCTTAAACCATAGGACTGTTCACGGTTGATGGGTGTACATTTTCTAATTCATGAACTGTTAAAGTTCGTGGAAAATTCGCAGCATCACACGTTCTGATTTTCTGATGAAAATAAGCTCATAACAAGTGCATTGTTATACTTCAAATATGCATCAGTCTTATAAGTACTTACGACCTACTCATTATAAGTCCGCGAATTATCGGTGCATCAAAAACCTTTCAATAGTGTTTCTCTGGCAATGCCTTTAAAAATCAGAGAATTCGACCTATAAATACGATATACTACAAAAGTAATCTTTTCTTAAACAGTGAGATTAAAATACCGACTTTAATTCAATGAAAGTTTTGTATTGAAAACAGATCGATAGGGGATTGTGTATTATATCCCCATGTTTGGACATCTTACACTGTAAAGTACGACCATTGTTGTAGTGTGTATAACAAGTATTATACCTGAGGTCGTAAAATCAAATCATTAAAATTCAATTGATCGATATCAGACTATTAATAAATTCTTGGCGTCAACAATAGGATACGAAATACAAATGTACATTTGTGTAATAAACTACTGTCGATTCAATAAGTCGTACTAATGTGGGAACTGTCCCATTCGAAACAAAAGTGGGGACTACAGTTAACCTCAGTTACATCCTGTTAAACATAGACAAACATAGTTTAACTGACGGACGAGCTTGTGTTTACAATCGTTATCATTTAACTTTAATCGGACTGTTATATTATCAGCTGGCGCCGATGCCAGACGTCACGTGCCATTGCTGCACTGTAACTATTATACCTTGTTCACACATTACCGGACCGCGGATGACACCGGGCTTTGTCTGTGTTTCCGATTTGTACCCAATTGTTGTATCGTGCCGAAACAGACCGACGAATGACAAGGAATACTAGTACTTAAAGTATTTCAAAAGAGTCACAAAGTTAAGATGACCGACGCCCTGTTGAAAGATCAATTTCCGTTCATTCGCCGACATTAATCAGGTTTATTTTGTGACCAAGGTATTAACCCCCTAATCAGTGGCGAAACTAGGCATACGCAAATACGCACGTGCGTACGCTGTTTTAAAAACTGACAATATTAAAATGATCTAAATTGCAGTAAAAATGCTATGCCTTACCCGGGTTAATCATATTGTCCATGTGATCAATAAAAGTATATTAAACGCTTCAAATTCAGCTATAGTCACGTTCAGCAAAATGTGTGCGATTTTATGCCATGACGTAACGCACGGTATTGCGTACGTTTGTGTAACGTCATGTTACGTCAGCATAACTTACTCTGGGTAATACTAATCGTATGATCTAAACATTTATGTTAATTTCTGCAAATATTTAGAATGTCGAAAACTACAATACATTTATCTGTCAGTAACATCGTTTTTAATTAAAAATATTGGGTGTCTTTCGGTAGCAATATCCCCGCTTGTTCAATTTAACGCTTATTCACTTGTATCACTCGGTGTCTATCTGACAATTAAGTACATGTACCTTACTCACTCACGTATTCAACCCCTAATACGCTTATCTATGTACTGTTTTATGAAAAACAAAACACCACATTGTTCTAGAATATACAGGTACAAAATGCATTGCATGCCTATGCATAATATCGCTCAAAATAATTATTTTGGTCAAGTAGTTCGTCCACTATAAAAACTCGCGTTGCATAAAACGTCCAAAACGTCGCAAAATTGCGCCGTAGGACAATCTTCCTCCACACATTGAATCACGTGTGTCGGACTTATTTTAAGAGCAATCGTAAAGAATTTTTAAAAGTAAAAATTTCACTCTGATAATATTTCAAATTTTATTTTAATTGTACGTTGTATGACTTATAATAAAATTATTAAGTTTCGAAAATGGTCTGTGCCACAATGTATCGCTAAAACGAGCGAGTAGGACAATTTTCCTCCACATATTTCATTTTAATAATCTCGATTAGTATTGGCTAGAATGCATTGGGATTTTATTATGTATAATAAAACAAAAATAATATTTTAAAAACGAAATAAAAATAATTTTATTTATAAAAATGAAAAAATAATTGCGTACTAATCATGCGTCTTCGGAAAATTTTCAGCAATTTTTTGCAAATTTGCACTTTTTTCGTGTTACCAGTTTATTATTTAACTTTTTTATTTTTTGCACCCGTGATTTTTCACGATAGTATGTTAAAACACGTCACTTCTGGTGTCACTCTGTGAAGTATCCCACAAAATTAATGACATTTTGAATAAAACGGCTGTTATTTTATGCCGGCGACCAATATTTTGTGTTACAAATTGCACACGGATTTTTGTATATCTGTCGGGCATTGTCTCCAATTCTACGGCTTCATACAATTCCACATGAACTCATATTAAAATGACAATGTAGACAATTTTATAATGAATAGTTTGGTATGTGATATGTAATGCATCGAGTGAAATAGAAAGAAGTATCAACTACTGTTTTACAGCGAGTGTACGAAATTACGAACGTACTCAGTTGCGTGCGTTACGTCCATGCAATAGCATGGTTTCTCGTACATGAAAATGATACACCGTAAAAGAATACAAATACGGCGTCGTATCCGGGGAAACATGCCACCGGACACCCCTAGCAACTACGTTTGTATCATGAGCGTACATTGAAAAAAAACTCTACGCCCTGGTATCAAAAAAGCGGGACCATATATCCAGGCTCTTTATTTCTCTGGTTTAGGGTGGGGGGTTTTGTGGGGAGTTTACTTTTTGCAGGGATTTTACCCCTGGAGATGGGATTGGGTTTCAAATGGCTGGTGTTACATTTAGTGTCGACATTCTAGCTTCAAAACAGATTGTTGTTACCAAGCGTGAACTCGTGATTCATGCACTGTAGAACTACGGGTATATCCGTGAAAATTCAATTACGAGAAAAACGTGGAGAAATTAGTAATGACGTCAAAAATAGAATCTCCGATTTACACGTGATTCACGTAATACCAAACGACAAGTGCGTGAAAAACGTGTAAACTCGATACGAATGACGTTATTGAAATGTATATTATAAGCTATACCTCGCAATGAATATGCAGAAAAAATGACTGCGGAGGCGGTAGAGTGTTCTCCTCATAGAGAGTTTACTCTATTGTAGCGAAATATCGAAGGCATATGCACGTAATACTAAGATGGAACAGCTGGTCAAGGTCTCTTACTATGTGGACTGCTGGTCGTCTCGATAGTGAAACTCATTATTAAGTCGTCAAATAAACAAGAGCACTGCCTTGCGGGTGCAGACGCTCATCTGATATCTTTCTCTGTCAAAAGGCAGACAACCAAAAAAGGGCAATAACTCACGCAAAATGCAGATCAGAGTTATGGTTCTTGCTTGACATGGTCAGGTGAACAAGTGGTGAAAGTTTCAAAGAAATAGCCCACATAGTGTATGAGAAAAGTGGACCTAAACACAAAACTTAACAAATAAATTTTCTAAGTCCAAAAAGGGACAATAACTCACGCAAAATGCAGATCAGAGTTATGGTTCTTGCTTGACATGGTCAGGTATTGATGGTGAACAAGTGTTGAAAGTTTCAAAGCAATAACTCTGATAATTTAGGAGAAAGTGGACATAAACACAGAACTTAACCAAGGCATTTTATTTTCTAAGTCAAAAAAGGGGCAATAATTCTTACAAAATGCAGATCAGAGTTATGGGTCTTGCTATACAGGCTCAGGTATTGATGATGAACAAGTGTTGCAACTTTCAAAGCAATAGCTTTGATAGTTTATGAAAAAAGTTTACCTAAACACAAAACTTAACCATGCAACGCCGACGCCTACGCCGACGACGACCAAGTGATGACAATAACTCATCTTTTTTCAAAAATCAGATGAGCTAAAAATGATTTCACGATTGGTCCTCGCACCGTGGTGTTTCCGCGCCAAAAATAACAGGAATTATAACTGTGGCTATTACATTTTACTGGTTTAGGACGGTGGTAATTACACGGGATGTAACCATATGTGTAGCCCTTACCATGTGTTTGGACAGGCAAAAGTGAAAATGCCCGACATTTACCGGATTTTGACCGTGATATCAATCGACTGGTGCATTACGCCCCATTGGAGTCTATATTAATGACAAAGA
Organism: Spisula subtruncata; assembly: GCA_963678985.1. Classification (NCBI taxonomy): domain Eukaryota; kingdom Metazoa; phylum Mollusca; class Bivalvia; order Venerida; family Mactridae; genus Spisula; species Spisula subtruncata. The sequence goes on along the minus strand of OY787677.1, from coordinate 30,630,599 downwards.
CTATAAATCTGCTCAAATATTGGATAACATGACGCAGACAATGAAACGCACCAGTCAATAACCCCCCCCCCCCCCCGAGGTACGGAGGAAAACTTACCGGGGTTTTACCTTTCCTTTACACTGCCCGGGAATGTTCGGGGATATCGTACCGCGCCAAAATAGCGTGGTCATTTAGCCGATCGGGGCTACATTTCTATGGTTTAGGGTGGGGGGAATTTGGTGGGAGGTTTACCTTCTGCATTTCCATGAGATGCAGGGATTTTACCCGGGGTTTGAAAAAGCAAAACTCGAAATCAATTTTAATTGATTGGTACATTACGCCCCACGTGGATCCCTTATCTATATTAATAACTGGCAAGGATGTTTCAGATATTTAAGGTAAAATCATATAAAACTAACGGAGTTCCTATAAAACCGTAGGTAAATATATCAACCTAAGGAACATTTTCCCCTTAGGAGCCGTTTGTGAATACGGGCCCTGGGTTTTACATTTCCTTTATACTGCCGGATGAGTACGGGCATTTCGTACCGCTCAAATAGCAGGTCAGGACTACATTTCTCTGGTTTAGGGCAGGGATATGTGGTGGGAATTTTACCTTCTGCATTTCTTTGGGTGCATTACGCCCCTGTGGATCCCTAGTCTATATTCATAACTGTCTAAGTCTACCAGGGGTCATAATTATGCTCAAATGTTGTATAACTAACGTAAACATTATCGTATATTTAAATGTCTTTATGCTGGTAGTGGATCGAACATTTACGATTCTCGGCCTTTAAGGCCCAAAGTCCAGCTTCAAACCAGAGTGACGTTAGCAAGCGTGAAATCGTGATCCACGAACTGTTGGTAGAACTATAAGCGAAAAAATCAAGATACGTGAACAACGTGCAGAATTTACGAATGACGTCAAAACCAAACACGAATTTTCAAAATCCCCGATTTGCACGCGATTCACGTTACGTTGGTAAGACTCAAGCGACAAGTTCAAGAAAACGTGTGGAATCGATACGAATGACTTCATGTGGATGAATGATACACGCTTAATGCCGTAATGAATAAAAAATGAGGAAATAATTGACGACAGGGACAGCATGCCCGCTTCGCAGAGGGTTCCTTCTTTTGTTACGGGAAATCAAAGTCTTTAGAAAAAACAAGAAAAAAATGTCTAGAAATACTCTTCACTTATGAAAAACAAGCTTTTTCAATTTCAGTTTGGTTTTAAAATAGGCTCAAGAGAAGTGCCTTAAATTATGATGCAGGTTCCCAATATGTATCAATCTTTCAAGGCCATAAGTACTACTTACGATCTTATCATTTTAATTAAACCAGTGATATGATGATGCCTCCACCGGCTTTAGCTCTAGTATTATGGTTTTAATATGTATGTTATATTATAGGCAGCTATGTTTCAGAAAGCCAGACCTGACACTAAACATATAAAAGTAATTTGAAACGGCCTGATGGTTATATTGCAATATCAAAATACCACTCTTTCACTTGGGGGACACGGGGTTGAAACTGTGAACTTTTTATCGCGGAGTGCGCCCTACATGTAGGGCATCATTCCCTTCAAATTTCTCACATTATTTAAGTTGTCTCAATACTTTGTATCCAAACTTCGTATTTTGATAATTTTACAGATGTTTGTCTATGGCGACCACATGGCTCTACCGATAAACAACGTCGGTCCTTCAGACGGCTCTCCACGTAGGCAACATAAAAAGAACAAAGTAAAATATCCGAACGTATCCGACTACCGGGACACTGATAATTCTATTTATAGCACAGCTCAATCCACAGCGACGCCATCTATCATTGGCTTAGAGAATTTGAAAGAGAGGCAACGAACAGAAGGTCACGTGGTCACCATGCAACAGCAGAAACACCAAACACGTTCGTATCAGCCGAGTAAAAGCAACAAATGGGAAGGCAGGAAGAAAACTAAAGTTTATGTTTCTGTTGTTTTTATGAAGTTAGGAGAAATTGACACCATTAAGGAATTCTATGAGGCGGATATATACGTACAGGCAAGATGGCGAGAACCAGTCTTGGATCGAACTAGGGTAAGTCATGTGACCCAAACCATGTGATCGAAATAAAGCAAATGTCACTCTGAGGAAATCGGCTCGTGAAACATACACCGAAATTGCCCGATGTATTGACGATGTCAATGAATGTCTCCTGACTTGAAGTCTTCCAAGAAGCTTCATCTTTTATTTTATTACAAATCACGCATCTATCGTTGGCTTAGAATGAGAAGGTCGTAAGTGCCCCTTACGTATAAGACTAATGCATATTTGAAATCTACATCATAAGGCGCTTCTTATGAGCCTATTTTCATGAAAATCGGAACTTGTCATTTTGACCAAACTGAAGTAGAAAAAGATTGTTTTACCATAAGTAAAGAGTGATTGCCAGACAGTTTTTCTTGTTTTCTCAAAATATTGAGTTTGTAGTTACGACCTACTCATTCTAAGCCATCGATATATAGATAATAGATACATGTAAAAATCGAGTGTTTTATTCACCCAGTGTGTCATCCAGGTATTGGGCTACAACTGTTAAATATATGATATAGTTAATAGTATAACATTGCATAGGGAAATTTTTTGAAGATGTTGTTAAAGAGAGGTGGTCGTTCTACACATTTTTGCCTTAGGGAATTATGAAGTTGTTGTTATAGAGGGTCGGGTCTTGAATTCGAAGCCTCCAATTTGAAAGGAGGCTAGTATGGTAATAAATACAGTGTGGCCATATCACATTTTTACAAAAAATTCTTGGGTTTATAGACGTTTGTGATGTAAAGGTCACGTGGTAGGCCACACTGAAATAGTTTTTGACTTAATATTGTTATTACAGACGCAGGTATCAGACTTTGAACAGTTTTGGAATCCCGAGTTGGTAATACAGAATGCTCTGGCTGATCCTAAGGAGAAAGTTTGGCATGAAGTGAGGTATAGTCAACAAGGGGAGGCATTCATATACGAGATGAGACGAGTGAAAGGCAAGTTCAGTGAAACGATGGAACTTAACGACTTTCCCTTCGATACCCAGGTACGAACATAGTCAGTCAATATCAATCGTTTGTTTTTTATACTAATTTATTTAAGGTCGATTGTGAAACAAGTTTTTCCAACTTACAGTAGTCACTCTCGACGCATCATTCCTGATGTTATCCATCGCCACAAGTGTATGAGAGAAGAGACGCCAGTTTCCCTTATATGCTGAGCGCCTAGCAAGGGAATTTATGGTACCATTGTTATTTCGTCTTTAGTATGACGCGGCCTGTGATCGAACCCGGGACCTCCCACACTTGAAGCGAACGCCTTACCACTTGGCTATCGAGGAGGTGGTTAGGTTTTTGTTTTATATTACACAAGCCCTGGTGTTCGTTGCCTTAGCAAATCGCTACGAGCGCTTTTATTCAGTTATCCCGAGCTCAATTGAATTTACCGACGGAAGGCATGAATTACCTCTTGCGAAAATATCAGCGCTACGTACCGCTTTGGTGGTAATGGATATTTTGGGATGATGCGGTCCCTGAAAATATCACATATTTAGTGCAGGGCTTATTTGCGTACACCGAAAAATTAATTGGTATCTTAACGACCCAATTCTGTATATATTTGGTAAATCGTTACAGAAATATAATTATTGTTTTCCAGTGTTGGCTTATTAATTTGGTCTTGGGTATGTACCCTTAAGTAATGTAAACGTCTCGTGGTATTGCTTCATTGATATTTATAACTGGGTATAAATGGTACGAAATATTGTTGCACCGAACACTTCCATGGTCACGGGATCAGTATTTGACTGATACAGTTATTATGTACTGTCGTCAGCCCGAACTGCTCAGTTGGTATAGCACCTGACTTGCAAGCCGGAGGTTGCTGGTTTAAGCCCCGGACCTGAGTATGTGGTTATTGTGACCCTACAACATATTAATTATGCATACATTGTATTATATGATATGTATTAATAAGCGATCTTGGACACTTTTCACCAACCTGTGGTGCATAGCATCGCCTTATCTGAGAGTTTATAATTTATATTTGACGATATTTTCAGAGTATATCGGTGACAGTATCTACAGAACTAACCAGACAATATGTGGAGATCTTAGAAGACAAGGAGGAACTGAGTTCTATATACATGGACTGTTTTACTGATAGCCAGGTACAAACTATTTTAGTTTTTTTGGATGCCCTTTTCTAATGATGATAGAAGGTTTTCATGAAATATCTATAGTTCTTATAGAAACAAAGTTTCTTTGGAATGCTATGTGAGGAAGTCACATTGGTATTGGTTAACAGTTATGTGTTCGACATGTTCAGGGTATTCCTGATAGCGCATTTGTCTAATGTGTTCGTTATTTGTAACGCGCTGTTTGGAGTCATGAAAAAAAACTACATAATCATAGTCGGCATTTTAATTACAATTCAGTTATTTCCTTGGAACATTACTGACAAAGCATGTGTGCAATAGTTGTGACCGAACATGCCGAGCATAGTCTTTATTTTCCAGGCAGCTTTCTGCTGAAGTATGGCAGGCATATTAGTGCCTCCATCCGAATTTTAACCCGGTTCGCCAGATTAGGCGGCAAGCTCGCTAACAAATGTGCAAATATACATTTAAAACATCAGAATGAACATCAGACTATTATTTTAAAATGGCCAACAACAATGCCAGCACATTATGTAGAATAAGTTTTTTAAATGTGTTTTTTGATAAAGGCTTAATGCCGAAACGTTAATTAAATATGAGTATGAACCATACTAGTTTCATATAACTATTCCCTATGGAATTAAATCAGAGATACATTTAAAACAGTTTATCTTTTCAGAGGAACTTGAATTGTATGCCTTTGAATTAGTCTGAATAATGTTAAATATATGTATGTTTATTTACAGGAATGGCGATTGTATAACTTTGTTGAGACAGAAACAACGGCGACATCACACACATATACACGTGGTCAAGCTAACAAATCTGGTATAGTCGCAACATGTAGGGTGACCAGACGTGCCGGGTTCTTCTCATGGAATATACTTAGTGTAGTGGTAAGTGCTCGTTTGTAACGACTCATATGATTGGTCGACACTCGTTTGAAATGTTGCAAAAACGGATTTGATTGGGTAAAGCTTTTATTGTATTTTGTAAAGACACATTTGATTGGATGAGTCAATTTTATGTATGTAATTACGATGCATTCGTTTGGCTTTGTCAGTTCTGGTACAATGCAATGGTAAATGGTTGAATGTATCTGCAGCTTGGCGAATTTGACACGAACCTGACCTTTTGATAAGCATATCGATATTGGCCAGAATGTGTCTTACTGTGTTCTCTAAATGCTGTAGATTTAAAGGTGTTCGTCCCCTAATCATTGATATTTAACAACACAGGCGATTGGAAGTCATTATTGACATATTAGCTTATATATAATTGGTTAGTATTGATATACGATTTAAAATCCAGCCAATCAAAATGGCTGTAACATAAAAAATATTTGTGTGTGTATTTCAGAATCTGCTGAGTGTGTTTGCATTTTCAACATTCGCCGTGAAACCAGAGTTGACACCAAATCGTCTACAGTTATCCTTCATTCTAATGCTGTCAGCCATCAGTCTGAGATTTGTTGCTAACCAAAGTATTCCAAAAGTTTCCTATCTTACATTGTTGGTAAGTAAAACAGATCACGTGTTACTATTCCATTCACTGTCTGTCCTTACGGGCTTTGCAGATTATAGTTCGGTACATATACAGTCATATACATTCACACTCAACATTGTTATGAACTTTTTAACAGACTAACTCTAAAGCCTTGGTCCCACTGAGCATGTTTACCTCGGCGATGTATTCCCAATTTTATAAATGAGCACCGGAAGACATCAGGAAAAGGGTCATCGTGGTTTAGGAGAAGTTTCAGGGCAGTCATTAGAAAGTTTGTGAAATCTCTGGTTCCCATGCCCCCCGAATTTGTTTAAATCGGGAGTACCTCGCCGAGGCAAAAACCGCTCAGTTAAAGGTACATTTTGTACGTATTTTTTACCAAATCTCTAACGCAATGTAAAATAGATTACTTCATGCTTATCGGTGGTTTACGGCGAAATAACGGTGGATTATTCCCCGATAATTTCACAGTCCATAATTTCACTGTTCATAATTTACGCAAACGGACTACTTATTTAAAACAAATTTCCCCGCCGCCAAAAAATAAAATAACAAGCATTTTCACTTGTTCTCTTTATCTTTAAAAAATAACAGAACACTTTATGTACATAAATGTAAAACAAATGGACGAAATTGAAACCATTGCAGAAGAACTACTTGATTGTAACTCTACGCGTGCATACCTGGAAAACGACGTTTCACGAGTTTTAAATGTGACATTCAGTGATTTGATTTTTACATATTTTGCTTTTTTTTCAGGATAAATATCTGCTGACGTCATTGTTGTTTTGTGCTGTAATCACGTGCTGGCATGCTATAGTTTCTAGATTCGACTATAACACGACCTTACAGAATGACCTTGACTTTGGCGCATTTATTGTTGTTGCTGTTTCTTATTTTATGTTTCAACTTGTATTTATCATTTGGTTGATTTTTAAGGTAAGTCGATTAGAAATTACACATTTTATAAAAAAAATCGATAAAGACACCGAAGTGATTTCAAATATGCATTAGTCTTATAAGGTCGTAAGTGGCATTCTAAGCCAGCGATTTATAAAGTCATATAAAGTTGGGTAATACTTCTGTTTAGAATCTGTTTGACCATTATTTTTTATAGGTTCTTGCAATCGGCCAACTATTTAGTATTCAATATAGGATTTCCTCAAATTGTTACCGAAAGGAAATGTTATGCTCAACAAGTATAACGTATTTGGTTATTATGTTACAGAAGCGACAAAAGAACTTAGATATCAAAGCCCGGGAGTTAAACTATCAGGTAAGTTGTTTTACTGACGTCACCATCTACAGTTTCTTTCAGCGTTTCATATTACTAGTACATGTATCTATTTGCCAACGTTACCATCTGTAATATAGAGTACTAGTATCTGTCACGAATTGTCGATTGATATAAATTTATAGTAAAGGACTTTTGGAAATTGTATTAAGCAATTTTAAAATAGCAAGCCGACTCGTGTAATCGTGCAATATATTGTGACAGCCTGAGGCAACGTCCGAAATCTGAATTTATCCGGGACCGTGCCAGTTTTACCTGTCAGTCGTGATTTGCATCACTAGCGATTATATCGCCGTTATTATCATATTACATGTATAAGAATAATATAGGAGTGCATAGTTAATGGAATTTCAGTATAAATCTTCGTCTAACCTTTTAATAGAGCTCGGCAAAGCTTTTCGTCTGTCTTAGTGATATCGAGTTATTTGCCCATGAAAGAACCTGCTAAGAACCTGCTGTAACCATTGCGCAGTAATATTGTTGACATGGAAGTTATTATTGTAATGTTAAAAAGATCCATATATCATATTGAGTATATATTTGCATGTATATTTAGTAGTGTTATTGTAAATGATTAGGTTGCTGCTTCTGTATCTTGCATTATATTTGTCTTGCTCGTCGAGCCAGCACGAACTATTTGTTTACCCATAATGCGTAATGCTGGGGCATAGCTGGCGCTAACATTTGAATGAGGTTATATTGCACCGAGTCTATCTTGCTGCTACTTATTTGTCAAATGAAGCGGTCTTTATAGTATCTTTGTATTAAATGACTTATATTGTGTAAATGTACGGTTATAAAGTGCTAGTCTACCAAATGCTGCACTTAGCCTTATCACCTTACTTAGCTGGCACCTTGTGTCCTGCGATCTGATTGGTCGCCAGCATGCCAGCATCAGCGCCAGCATTACGCAGGGTATATAAGGAGGTCCGCTGCCAGCATTGTCAGCCCAGCATTGATCATAAGATCGAGCACTTGACCTTTTTCGTCACTGTTTATAAATATGTATAAATACCGAACTTATTACTTTAAATACTAGAGTAGATATATTAACAATTAATTAGACCGGCATTTATTTAAGGTCCCGTTTTATTTATAAGGTCTAAATCTGACAGTGCTTGCTGCGGCTCACCTCCCCCACCCCTCGACCTTTTAGTTGTTATTGTCGTTTTGACTGTTTTCCTGACTTGTTGTTAGTGTAAATATATATTTGTAAAGCCTTATAGATACGGGATAAAGACCGATCCCGTCCATTAAACTTATGTCCCCTTAAAAACTGTTGTTTGTTTATTTAATTTGTAATTTGGTTTTACACTGTATAGACCTAGTGAGAAGTGGCTCACAATATTTATTTATTGTTCTTCGTTACATCAAATGAACAAACAATGTTTATGACCATTCAAAATCAAGTCTTCTTTATAGAAAATTGAACCCACCAACTGCGTCACATCTAGTCCATGCGATATAAAGTCATACAAATACTAATAACTTGGATTAATAAAAAGCAAAAAAAAAAAAAAAAAAAACACAAACAACATTTTATTCACACTCTACGCAAAGTTTACTGTCATCAGCTTACGCTTTCTGAAATCACGAACGACGCGTAACATTTACAAAATGAGACATGTATTTAAAACATGGCCATCATCTTAAAGCATGTGCGACAATAAGTTTAATCATGTTCCATTTTATTTCAGTCAAAATCACGGTCATTGTACGGAAATTAACACAAACTTGGAATCAACCAATCAGAACGTCCAGCAGTTATCCTTCGACCAATCAGAACGTCCAGCAGTTATCCTTCGACCAATCAGAACGTCCAGCAGTTATCCTTCGACCAATCAGAACGTCCAGCAGTTTTCCTTCGACCAGTTAGGATGAACCACATTTTTCTTTCGACAAATCAGAAACAGCAGCAGTTCATTTCGATCAAATGAGACGAGCACGAGTTTTCTTTCGACTACCGAAATCCATCTAAAAATGGCATGGATGCCACAAAAAGACAGTTACAGCAATCGAAATAAAATCAATGTTGATTGGCTTATTTCTCACTGACCATTTCCGGGCCAGAAGTCACATGGTGCTTTTATTCGGTACACCTCTGATGTTAAGATACGACTGAAGTGGTCACAGAAATTTAGTGTTGCCTGCGACTCTATAGGTGTTGCGTATTTCATGTGCTTTAAATATATTCCACGTTTTATTCATTGTACAAAATCTGTATTTATGTGAGACCTATTTGTTTATTTATTTGTAATAACAGAAAACGTTGGCATTGTGATATTTTGTGTTAGCCAATGTGCTGTTTTTGTACGTAACTGTTTTACAAAGAATTTTAATGAATTCAGGATGTTTGTGTCGGCCACTTTGTATCACTTCTCGTCTGGATTTTGTAATTGAACTATTGCATTTTGTTCATATGCGACTTATGAACTAGTTCGTCCTGACGTCGCGTCACAAGTTGGAGCTATTTTACTTTTGCGGCGTTTATATTTCTTGTCAAATGATTCTGTTGTTCACCCGTCGCGTAACTATATAATGTTATACATCATTTTAAAGAGAAAACAAATATTTTAAACAAATGTTTAAATTTTCTTTAAAAATGATAAATATTTAAGACGTCAGTTTGTTTGAAAGACTAAAAAACTACGAAATACGCGTTGTAGAGATGTAACACTTTTTGTCGAGCAGTTGCATTAAAACCTAATTTTCACCAATACTTTCACGCCAAAAGATGTTAAAATTTTGCATGACAAGAGTTGAAACCATGTACTTCTGATATAATTTCCGTAGATTTGCTCAACGGAACCGGAAGTTGAAAAATAAACCTTGTTTGACGAAAAATAATGATGTAGAGATTCCGAAAAAAGTAGCGTTTAGGCTACAAGTAAGAATTTAAAATGTGAATTATACCTATCTTTTTCAACGCACGTATTAAATATTTGAATACACAAATATTGTTTTTTCCTAGATTAAAAGTTGCGAAAACTGAATTGATAAAATGATATAAACAATGTTTTTCCTTGTTTATCTATGTCCACAGAAATGTCCCACTTGCGTAAAAAATACGTTCGTTATGTAAACAGAGATTATCGTTTCTTCTTTATGTTTTATGCTTCGTGTATTGCAAGCAAACGACTGAAGAAATAAAATATTGTTTTTCTTCTGAATCTATACATGTATTACAGTGTTAATTGCTCCAAGCATGATAAAATGGTGCGTAATAATCCATGTCCACAGAAATGTCCCACGGCACGTTTTAGGCGACGCTGACGTTGATATCTACTTAAAAACGCTTCGTGTATTTCTTCAAGAACAACATCTGTTTGAATTGATTATGTATATGCGTAACCATTTTCTAAAACATCCTCCATCTGATTAATATGCGGAACGAAGGGTTTTTTAAGGAAATAAATTTATTTACAACCATACTTTTTACTGGATATATACATGTATATATGTTATAATTATAGAGAGATACGTTAGAAATAATTTGAGTTTTAAATGAAGTTATACATGCACCTACTTACATAATAATAGATTACTCGTTTACTTTTGTTAAATATATCCAATTTCTAGTATGTTTTTAGTTTAAGAATGATTTAAATTTTCCTCAGTCGTTACTCGAAATGCATACATGTATGCAAAATACAGCACAACAACAAAGACATTGTAGTTATCTATGTAATGAACCATTTTTGTCGCTTTAATTATCGCTTCATTTAGTTTATTGTAAGTTGTCATTTATTTTGCCATAGTTAATTTCTGCCTCTATTGGGTGTGTGTCCCAATGCACATTAGAACACGAATAGTGTGCTAAGCTTGATGTCATTGTCCACCCGTGATTTAATTATAATGACAGTTATACGTTAAATTAACGCCAGCTATATTTATCTAAAATAACGGCGTTTGACGTTACACAAACTAGCTCCAACTTGTGACGCGACGTCCCTATAAGCGTGTATGGACGGTAAAATATACTTACGACTATGTGCCTTTTATACTTTATGTCTCCTCCTACCTATTACAGGAGGTACCTTATCCGGTGTTTTAACATTATTGAGAAATTATGACATTATAAAATTATTTATGCTATGTTTTTCATTTTCTTGTGAGAATATGTTTCCTATTTTCGTGTTGTCTTTTTCACCAGTCTACTAACTACCTTGATAGCAAGATGGTAGAGTGTCCGCTTCGAGGGATGTTGGTCCGGTGTTATCTCAAAGACTAAACGCCCAGCAATGGCAGCATAAATAGGAAACTTTCACTTCTCTCGTAACACTAGAACTGTGTGTAATATAAGTTGGAAAACTTGTTTCACAATCGACCATATAATCAATCAGTACAAACCATAGTTAAAAACACTTTCTGGTTGTCTAGAGTGATTTTCTAACAATATACGGAGGTGATAGTCAGTTGAACTGGCGTGTACCTGGGGCCTTATTCACCAATGTTGTAAGTCTAAAATATAGACTTAGGCTTTACATCGTCAAATGTTCTATTCGCTCTCATGTTGTTATAAATGTACCGATTTTGATATAAATGGGTATACATGTTCAGTGGGTAACAACCAAGAGTCCAATAAAATTTCACATGGCTAAACATAATTTCAAAGAAATGCCAGTGATTATGAATAATCATGACAATTTTAAGTCTAAGTCTAAGTCTGAGTTTTATACTTACAACGTTGGTGAATAAGGCACCAGGGCACTGTTTTATCAAAGCATTTACGGAAATCTTTAACGGTCAAATTTAAATTCTTTATGATACTATTACAACTGTAAATTCGAGCTGTAATACTAATCAAGATTCAGTTAATGATGTCTTGCAAACAATTGCTGTCCCCAATGTGCAGTTGTTAAATAATTATACTAAATTTAAATTTGAACGTATGTTTAAGATTTCCGTAAGTACGTTGATAAAACGGTGCCCAGCTGTTGTACTATAGCCAATATCCTAATGGCTCATCAGTACTAACTGGCGTTGCGATAAGTAACTGAATACTCTCCCGACCTGGAACGTTAGAATGATAATAATGAACTTGGACGACAAGCAGCACTGAACATACACAGAAGAGCAATAAGAATCAACTGAAACACACAAAGGTATCAAAGAAAAACAAAAATTCACCCGATACTGAGTTTGATATGCAGTGTTATTCTATAATCATGACTTCGACTGTGATGTCTTTGTGATTTATTTTGTTTAATAGTGTATGGCATTTAATCAGAACCAACACACAGTATCGGCACTTTATGGTTAATCTATCCTTATCTATAATTACATATTCGTTGTACAAATACAAAACTAGTTATACATGTACTTTAATGTGTCACGGTCTGAACATATTTACTAAAGGGGAGAAAATTGTGTAAGCAGCCAGCTAGCTCAGTCGCTAAGGCATTCGCCCTGTAAGCGAAGGGCCCCAGGTTTGAGCCCCGGTCTGATTGCACATTTTTCTTCCCCTGTTACATTTGGCGCCCAACGTGGGGCCGTGACTGTATTAGCTCCGAGAATATATCACTATGTTCTCTATGCCTGTCAGAAATTCGAGGACGAATTTCATTCTGACGGGGGAGTATGTCACGGTCTGAACATATTTACTAATAAAGGGGAGAAACTTGTGTAAGCAGCCGGCTTGCTCAGTCGGTAGAGCATTCGCCCTGTAAGCGAAGGGTCCCGGGTTCGAGCCCCGGTCTAGTTGCACATTTTTCTTCCCCTGTTACAAATGTATGTTCAAGGTGTGGGAGAGTAGACCCAAGCTGGGTCGAACTTGTACGGAATGAAGAACAACAGAAACATATTGAAGTGTATTGAAAAGTATTGAATTAAAGTAGCGCATTTGTTTTTTAAAAAAAAATGTCATTAAACCATAAAACAAAGCTTACTACTTGTTTAAGTACTAGAATGACATAACTGGGCGGACTATAAACGCAAAAAGGAGACACCATATGAGGCGACACCGCAGTGAGGTTATTAATGTGTACTTGTAGTCTATCTCACACGACAGCTGGTAATTTTGAAATTCTGATAAAGTTCTACTATTGTTGCAGTAAAAGATAGATAAAGCTTATCTTTATCGATTAATTGAATTGACAAAACTCCACACGAACCGTACGTTGACTTTACAAGTACATCGATTAGAAAGTGGTTTGGTTCTTAAAGAGAAATTTGAAAAATTCTATACTTAAAAGAAGCGTAGGAAATTAAACATAAACTCAAAGAAACAGCGATAAAGTAAGAACATTTCAACGGATTAGGACCCCTGTAGACTAAGCACAATGTTCTAATCGACCTGCCCCAGTACATTATCTAACAAAGGGAGATAATTAATATGTTGTCTGTCAATCGGGATCCCGCGGACGTTACTAACAGACCTATCTCGGAAAGACCCGAAGAGTTCCGATTGGTCGTCACTATCAGAATTGTGTCTCACGTATATTGAATGCGGACGTTTTTGTTGGGTACAGTGCTTGGTATTTTTTACTTTAAAAACATAAAAGTAAAAATGCATTTTTCAAAAGTTCGATTCATATATCACGTGCTTGTATGTGGATATTTATTTTATGACAGAACAGCAATAGGTGCAGGTATGTACGTCTTATACTGTTGTGACGGAACTATGTGGTTTGAGTAATGAACATATCCGTGTAGTACGAGGAACGTTCAAAATGAACTAGGACTGGAGCCCTCATGGATACAGTTTTAAAAATTATAGATTTATTAATACATTACATGTATATTGAATCGAAATTCAGTTGCGAAAAAATGATACCCGATTTATCGCGTAATTCTATCATGTCCGTTCAAAATATTCCATTTTAAAATCATGGTAACACGTACGTATTAAAAGTAAAAAGTATTTTATGAAATTGAAACTTTCATTTCCTCAGTTTAAAATTTTATTCCATACATTCGCCTAAAATAGATCGGAGGTCCTGTAGCAGTATACGTTATATACTCAATTGTCTTTTTCAGAAAATATGACCTCATGTGTTGCTAACAATTGCCAAAACGGTGGTAAATGTTTACCTAGCAACACTGGATATATGTGTATCTGTAGCCATGGTTACAGCGGGAAACAATGTGAGTATACCACTTCCGGTCCTTGCTCCTCGTCGCCATGTTTGTTTGGCAGCACGTGCGAGGCACGTAAGGAACACGAGGAACACGAGAAACACGAGGAACACGAGGAACGTGACGAACATGGAATATCGTATACATGTCGATGTCCCGCGGGTAGGACCGGAAGTAGATGCGGGACATATATTGGAGAATGTTACAGGAAGCCATGCTACCATGGTATCTGCTACCCGACTTTATGTAGTCCTGGATATAAGTGCGCATGCGTGCGTGGATTCACCGGAAGTAATTGTGAATATAAAGTTAACGAATGTTTGGTTAATTTCCCATGTGTTCATGGTAACTGCTACCCGACTTTATCCAGTCCAGGATACCAATGCGCATGCGCCTATGGATTTACCGGAAGTACTTGTGAATACAAGATTAACGAATGTTTTAATTCTCCATGTGTTCATGGACAATGTCTGGATATGATTGGGAGATATAAGTGCTTATGTGACAACACCTTCACAGGTCAACATTGTGAGGTGAAGGTGAACAGAGATTTAGTGGTGTGTAACCAACATGATTGTCGTTATGGTGCGTGCGCGGTGAATCAAAATGGTTCGTACTGTCAATGTTTTCCTGGATTCACGGGAAAGGTTTGTGAGACTAATATAAACGAATGTCAAAGTTCACCTTGTGTGCATGGTGAGTGTATAGATAACGTGGACTCCTATAGTTGTTTATGTCATCGTGGTTACTTTGGCCGACATTGTGACATTCAAACTGTTGACCCGTGCAAGCACTCTCCCTGTGACCATGGTTACTGTTCCGTTAGTATAGACGGGTATACATGTGTATGTGAACATGGTTATGCAGGTCAACATTGTGAATCGAGTGTGTCGGAGTGTGACGTGAAATGTCAGCACGGAATCTGTGTACGGAGTAATGTTACAATGACAACATGCTCCTGTTTCCCGGGGCATTCTGGGAAATATTGTCACGTGATTGACACAGAAAACAAACACTTAAATGGAAGCCAAACTGCAACAGCGCCATCTACCGGTAGTTTACCGCAAGTGATTACCAACGAACATCAAAATATCTCAGTAACTTCGCCAATTGGCGGGATTACGTATACTGATGCTCCTCCGACTATCAAACTCCCTACGCCAAATTTAGGTTCAGTTCAACCAAAAACAACAACAACAACAACAACCACGCCAACATTCGAACCGTCACCTATAAACTATCCATCTACAAAACATAACACAACTCAAACATCTCAAACCAAAATACCAACAGGAAGTGAAGGTATTAATGCGCATGCGCACTCCATGAACAAACCAACCACAACATCTCCAAGGTTTTCTGGAGAACGCAGGTCTCAATATTCTTTCACTTATCCCACCACACAGGGCACACACCGGTCATCACATTCATATAATCCTTCAACCATAACAAAACCTTCATATGGTCTAACAAATTCAAATCCAACGGTTACTGATAACCGCACTAACAACTTCAGAAACCACAATTCCAGCGCCACTGAGGTACAATATAAATATAATATAGGTAGTCAGAACCACCGCAGTTCAGCCAACACTGCTGCGCAACCTACTTCCGGTTACCATGTCAACCATGATTCAACCGAAACTTCTGTACAGCCGACATCCGGTGACCATAGCCATGACCATAGTGTTAGTATAGGACTGAAGACAACCACATCCAGCATTACTGCGCATGCGCAAATGAGAACACAAACACACATTTTACATTCAGAAACGCCATGGCAACCATTCGCTTCGAATGGTGGACATAAAAACGACCATTTACCAAGCACACTGAGCTATATGGTGACGAATCACGTGGTATCTGGTGACGCGCATATGATGACAGATTATGTGTATGAAGACAGACAAACAGCTCTTCATCGTCCTAAACAAGGTATGAATGCTGCCTTCCCTGTCCGATTTTCTCATTTCTTTAATGTAAATAAAATAAGTTTATAACATGTATGTACGGTGGCCAGTCTGTATATCGATGGCTTAGAACAAGAAGGTCGTAACTACCAAATCGATAATTATATTGAGAAAACACGGAAAAACTGTCTGACATTTACTCTTTACTTATGGTAAAACAAACTTTTACGACTACAACTTGGTCGACATGACAAGCTCATAAAAAGCGCCTTGCGATGCTCATTATAAATATGTATGAATCTTAAAAGGTCGTAAGTGGCACGTACGACCTTCTAATTTTAAGCCATCGATATGTATGTTGTAGAGTACTATTAATGCATAGATATTCATTAAATAATTACATAAATAACGTGGTCTTCAATGTGAGAAAAAATCACATAATATTGTCTTTCAACATGCGTGACGTCACAATCTTTTCTGTGGTTGCTCACACTTTCAAATATTTATTGTAATGCTACACATTAAAGGTGCATGGAATTAATTTTTATCAAGGTTTAATTGATTTTTATGGAGCATTTTATTTGTGATAAGCCAAAATATATGAAATTTCGGTAAAAATGACAAAAGTACAAGTAAGATACTGACTAAAACAGATACAAATGTACAAATATACACAGTATTGGTTTTCGTGTGTGGAATATTCCGCAATATCCGGTGTACACGCATACAATGTACCAAAGTGTTCACTTTCCCGCTTGATTTCATAGTTTTGATAAAATTTCCATGTGTATTGAAGTTGCAGAAGACAGTGACGTCATCACTCGAGACGTCAGCAATGTGGTAACCATAGAATCTGTGATTATAGGAGCATTGTTTGTGACGCTACTTATCACCATTGGAGCCGGAGTTCTATACTTCTATAAGAAATCAAAAAGGTAAGTGCTAAATTAATTGCTCGGTAATGTTCGATTATCTCCGTGAACGTTCGGTAATCTTCTACAAGAAAACTAGTAAGGTTACTGACAATTTGATTGATCAATAAAATGTCCGTCACTGTTCAGTATTCTCTGTAAAAAAGTTTGTTGTCTCGCTGGTCAGCGGCATTTCATATGGTGGACACTCGGTTAATAAGCTTGAGACATTATACAAGGTGCACAGTCACGTGGTCTGCGACGTCACATTTTGGTATCGCGCACAGCAAAGTTCGATTGAAGCAAGAAACGTCGTCGTAAGTATTTATTTACGCACATTTGGAAATCATGTTTTGTATGTTGCAAGTCCTTATATCAATGCATACCCCCGACAACTACAAATATGCCCCTGTCTGCTCTAGTTTGAATGGAGTTACAGACCACGTGATTATGCACAGTGTTATACATGTTAGTAAGGCAACATGGTTCTTGGAACAAGGTCACCCATAACAAAACACTTCTATTCCAGAGGAGCAGTTTACATCCGGTCTCCATGGTTACCTACAAGAACTGGTGGTGACAGCACGCTAAAGAAAAGATATTCGTCCAGGGATATTCATGCTGAAATAAAAACTGGGTAATTGTAAAATACTTATTTTCATTTTTTTTTCTCATGCTGTCAATATGAGGAGTAGCTCGTCAGGTATAAAATGTAACTTTACTTAAAACAAAATATGTGTAATATCAACATTGTAAGGTCTACCGGCTGCTTGTTTTCAAGTGTATATTGAAAGAGTATAAGTAAATTTATTATTATGAACAATATTTAGCAAAACTGGACATCCGTTTCATATTTTTGCGCAGTCAATTTGTATTATTACAGTGCAAATATAAAATTACGAAGTTTAATAATATATTATTTTAGTCTCTGTGCGTTTAGACCGTGAGATTCCTGATTTACGATTTTAACATGACATACATTAGTACACCAAATGAGGACCTGTTGACTCCTTAATGGGGAAGTAACTACTGCAGTTTCATTAGAAACTTATTATTCGCTAACCTATTATCCAGACAGGAGTAGCTTCCCTTTATCATTTATCAGGTGACGCCATGATGTTTTGTTTTGTTTGCGGACCGTTAATAGAATAGGTTTTTTAATGATAAATGAATGAAATCACAACCGATTCAAACACAATCTGAATTAATCGATATAAAATATTAAGCGGAACATTTTGGTGTGTAAATCATAAGTTATTCTGAAAAAATCAACAAATCCGACGACTTGGAAATATTTGACAGTTGGCGCGACAAGAGGCGGAGTTACCTGACCTACATAATTCTGTATAACACAAGTTCAAGGACGTGTGGTTTGTTTTGGTTTTGGTTAAAGAAGTTAAAGTGCACACGTCGTTATTCGTTACAAAAATTTCGTGAAATCTACACTGGTTCTGACTGGGTGAACGATAATAGTGCACAGTAATATCAACAACAAGGAAGTTGTTCAAGATCCATGGTGCGTTATAACTTATGTGAAGATTGTTGTGAGTATATAATTGTTGTAAAACTGTTAAAATACTGAAACATGTTGTGTGACGCTAAATGATAAGCTAAGATGAGAAGAAGCAAGAGAATTTCTAACCGAACAAAAGTTAAATACAGGGATGTCATCAATGGCACGGATGATTTACAAACTAATTTAAACTGTTTGAAACCAATCGAACAAAACCAACAACAACTGAAAATTCCAAAAACAAATGATTAATGTCCTAAGACCAAGACAAAGCAACCGTCAGTGACAGTGAAACCGGTGGATCAACAACTAAATGTGGATGAAATCACATGTGCCGGTTGCACACAAAAAGATCCCCCTCAACCTCACACTAGTGAAAATACCTTCATTCGTTGTGAATATTGCCTTAAGTATTGGCATATAGAATGCGCTGGACTGGATGAAGGTAGTGCAAAAGCAATCACCTTTAGGAACGTGAAATATCCTTGTGTACTGTGTGTCATACAGAAGTCACCATGGATTAGAGAACAATTAGTAGTGAAGGAAAATACCATAACTATTGAAGAATTAAGTACCACAGCATCTAGTGAAATTAAGGCAAAGCCAGTTAACCCAACCCAAAATCCAGTGATTAAACAACAACAACAATTCACTGAAGTGAAGAATCTCCAGCCCGCTTTTGCATACACTAAAGTCAAACAAAGTGTCCCTAACAAGATCAACAGCCAAAACGAACAAGAGAATATCCATCAAGAGACATTATTGAACTCGAACACGGTAATAATAGTTGATAATATTGATAACCCAAAAGGTTACAGATCCTCCAGAGATATTAACAATAGACTAAAGGAAAAGAATATTGTAGGAGTTGACTTCTGTTACAGTTTACCGAAAGGTGGGATTGTGTTACAGTTTGGTGATACAGATAGCAAGGATAGTGCAATACATAACTGGCCTAGTCCGGTTTTTGGAGTCGAAGAAAACATTCACCCTCCGGCAAGCAAACAAGAAACTATAGGATTTCTCCGTAACGTGGATCCCAGAATCTCAGAAAAACAGGTTACAAAGATACTACAAAATAAAGGTTGTACCATAGCTGCTGCAAAAAGATGTTATCATAGAAGCAGCGGACGTCCGATGCCAATTGTGAAAGTATCATTTCAGTCTAGTGAAGAGTTAAACAACAGTGTTAACATCAACTTTAATCTGATATATAATAAAAGGGAGGCTTTCATTGAAAAACGTAGACCAAGGCAAGTTATTCGTTGCTTTAATTGTATGAAGCTTGGCCATATTTCCAAAAATTGTGACTTTGGATCAAGGTGTGAAAATTGTGGAAATTGTGAACATACTCTCAAAGATTGTAGTGCAGAAACAAGGTGTGCCAACTGCTCAGGTGATCACAGAGCATCTTCTTCTGATTGTAAGATATACCAAGAGAAGCTACAATTACTAAAATTCAAATCTCTTATCTAAACAACAAAACAGCAGCTGATTTATCTATTTTTTATTTTTATTTTTTTTTATGATTGTTATTAACTGTTGACACAATATGAAGCTTATTTCGCTTAATTGCCAGTCCTATTCAACTGCTAAGAAAGATTTGAACTTATTAGTAGAAAACTATGAAATAGATATAATGTGTCTGACAGAGACTTGGGAACATACAGATGACAGAATTAAATTCAAAAATTGGAATATACAGTCTAGACCAAGAAAAGAAAATAATCATGGTGGAGTAGCAATATTAGCCAAACAATCAGAACATTTCATTATTGAAAGGAAACCACAATTGGAAAAAGATGATGTTGAAATGATATGTGCCCTCGTTAAAATGCAAAAAGGAGAAGACTTTCTACTTGTGGTTAGCTATATCCCACCATCCAAACATGGAGAGCTGAAGTCACTTATTGACATAATTGAAAAATTTAGTAAAGACTTTAAGAATATAGTGGTTACTGGAGATTTGAATGCTAAAAGCAAAGTGTGGGGAAACAAGGTTGAAAACTATGCAGGAGAGTTGCTTGAAGATTATATGTGGAAAAGTAAATATGTTTGTATAAATGATTGTCTGCCAACTAGGAGAAACAGTGACAGTGTTATTGATCTGGCAATTATAACGCCTCAGATGGTTAAACAGGTACAGAGCTGTCAAACACTTCACCATGAAAATGTCAGATCTGATCACATAGCAGTTTTAGTAGAATTAGAAGATGGATTACCACCCGTAAATAAGGAACATCATGAAAAGTATATTCTAGATGACACTGACTGGTTACTTTGGAATGAGACTACTACAGAACAGTTTGCGGAATGGAACAGTATGGAGTCTTCAACTGCAAACATTGATGTCTTAAACCAATCATTTATTGATAGATTCCAAAAGTGTACTGAAGAGTGTGTCCCAAAGAAGAAATACCAAACAGACCATAGAAGAAGAATAGCCCCTTGGTCGAATGAAGAGGTTAGATCAGCAAAGAGGGAATTAAATAGTATGAAAAAATACTTTAAAAGAAGGAAGACAGAACATATATTACTACGGTTAAGGGAAAAGGAAGTGGCTTATGATACTGCTTGTGAAAAGGCGAAATCTGATTGGGTAAGCAAGTCTTGTGAAACCATTGATAAATGTAGCGACCCCAAGAGAAAATGGTTAACTTTTCACCAACTCACTTCTTATCAACGGTCTGATAGTGGTAATGTACTACCACTCCTGAATAAGGATGGGATACCGATTTTTGACAATCATGGAAAGTGTGAAATTCTAAGAAAAGCTTTCTTTGGAGGTGAACATATAGAAAAGGAAAAATTTGATGAAGACTTCAGAGTAAGTGTTGAACATGAATTAAGTGAAATTAAGGCAACATCGATGAATGAAACCACCAATATAGAGTTTTTGAATCGGAACATAACTAGAATGGAGGTAGAAGCGGCATTACAGAAACTAGAATATGGAAAAGCAGCAGGTCCAGATAACATTTTCCCAGACCTTCTCAAGAGAGCGAGTGATACTCTCATAGATGCAATCACAACATTATTCCAGAGGTCATTCTTAAAAGGGGAACTGCCGAAATCTTGGAAATCAGCAAATGTCAAATTCTTACAAAAGCCAGGAAAGGACTCGTATCACAAGGCAGGATCATATAGGCCTATCAGTCTAACCAGTGTTCTTGGCAAATGTATGGAAAGAATAGTTAATGCTAGGATATACTCATACGCTGAACACTTCAAATTGCTGGATAAAGAACAAGAAGGATTTAGAGAGAGAAGAGGAACAACACAGGCATTGTTGAGAGTTGTGGAGGATATAACTATAGGGTTACACAGCAATAACACCACTGCTGCCGTGTTCTTAGACATGGAGAAAGCCTTTGATACAGTATGGAGAGATGGTTTGCTTGTAAAGCTTCACAATATGGGGATTAAAGGTCAAATATGGAATTGGTTAGAGAATTTCCTGATGGAGAGACAAGCAGTGTGTTGTTTGAAGAGGTACCAAGATGAGTCAATAAAGACCAGTATGGGATTACCACAGGGATCTGTTCTTTCTCCCCTCTTGTTCAACTTATACCTCAGTGATATTTTTCAAAATGTTAGCAGTGACAAGGTTAAATTTGCGGATGATGGAACGATATGGAGGACTGAAAAGGATCTCAATCTTTTGGAAGCAGCATTGCAGACTGACATCAAATCAGTGGTGGAATGGACAAAAAAGTGGAGGATGAAGTTAAATACTGAAAAAACTGAAATGTGTATATTCAGAAAAAATACTGAGGATGACAAGCAAATTGAATTATTTATAGGAGAAGGAAAGATCAGACAAGTTAAACAGACAAAACTCTTAGGTGTTATATTGGATGATAAGCTAAACTTTAATCAACATATTCAGTATGTGGAAACGAAAGCATCAAAAGCCCTGGGTCTCTTAATGTGTGTAGCCAAAGCAGAGAAAATTTCACCTGCAAATATGATTAAGCTGTACAAGAGTTTTGTCATCCCTCACCTGGAATATGCCGCTCCAGTATGGCAGACTAGCAAAGCAGTTCACATGTTGGAGAAGATCCAAAGAAAAGGACTTAGCCTATGTCTAGGAAGTATACAAACAAACAGCTGTGACGGCCTTGAGGTTCAATCAAACATACTACCATTAGATCTTCGAAGAGAAGAAATAGCAATTAGGGAGTGTACAAAAATTATGGCCAAAGATGATGCATCACTGATTAAACAGTCCCTCAACAGATGCAGAGACCACAATCGGTACAATAAGACTACACCAATGTCCAAAATGCTCCAGCAGGTCAGTGACATGGATTCCCTTACAGAGATAGACGTAAAATGCATAGAGCCTGAATTCTCTTACCTAGAAGCGTTACAGCCTAGTAGACGAAAACCATCCTACTGGAATAATCTGGGGTCCTCTAAGTCCAGGACAAAACAACAGGAAACAGAGGCCAAAGATGTAATTCAACATATTTTAAATGAAGAAAGCCCTAATACAATTATTGCATTTACTGATGGATCCTGTAAGGGTAATCCAGGTCCATGTGGGGCAGGATCCTGTGTTTACATGACCAACCAGGAGAGGATAGACCTCAAACAACCCGTGTCCAAGCTGGCCTCAATTTTAGTTGGTGAAATGGTCGCAATTAAATTAACTCTTCAGCACATAATGACTGAAAATAAAAGAAGACCCATCGAACGCCTAGTCATATTTTCTGACAGCCAGACTGCTATTGGCATCATAACGCTAGGATGGAGTAATAAGCAACACATCCAGCTGGTACAAGACATTAAACTGCTGTGGTCAGAGTTAGAAAGGTGTGGCATCACTTTTGTTCTTAATTGGTCACCAGGTCATTCTTCTATAGAAGGAAATGAAATTGCCGATAGACTAGCTAAAGAAGCTGCTACTGAAGCAGTTTCTTTAGGAGAAGAAGACACACACCCCACATCTCAGTCAGAAGTTTACTCGGCAGCAAATGAATCCGTTAGAATCAAGTGGCAAAGACGATGGGAAAACACAGACAAGGGTAGGAGGCTATTTGATTTTAAACCTAAAATCAATAATGGAATCGACTTCCACAACAGTGAACAGCAAAGAATAATATTACAGCTACAGAGTGGCCACAACAGCCTCAAACACCATATGTACCGCATAGGGGTTGAAGTGGATCCAGCATGTCAGTGTGGAGAAGCTGAAACCGAGGAACATTACCTTCTCCAGTGTGTTTTGTATCAAAAAGAAAGGGAGGAGCTGTTTGCTACCCTTCACAACATGTTTGGTATCAGGCAAACCGAGGTGACCGAAAAACTCTTACTCACTACTGGCCCTGATGATCCGTGGAAGGAGTTCCGCCATACAATAACCAGTGAACTTAGCCGATTTGTGACAGCAACCAATAGATTCAAGACTCAAAACTAGCTATCAAGGCATACCCAAACAAATCCAATCATCATACTTCACCTCCGCTTAAAATAAGTACTTTTTATGTAAACTACCTGCGAGACGTTATTTGTCAACTACCTGTGATGAGACAAGTACCTGTGACGATATTACGGCTATAGAAGGCCGAGAACCAACCAACCAACATATCAACAGTGCGCTGTCGAGTCGCGTGAGTAATGTATTTTCCTTATATGTGCTCTTGCTGAATATAAATACGTTCTTGAGTTGTTGCATGTCAGTGTTTAGGATTTAAAACGAATGTGTTAAAACTCTACATTACAAATAAAACTGTTTGTATGATCTAAAAGTAGTTTTTCGGACAGACCAATTTCGGACAAGACAATATTTAAACCGATTATTAAGTAATACTTAACTAAATATCGGGTTAAATATTGTCTTGTCCGTAATTGGTCTGTATCTTACATAGTTTTTTGTGTGAATATTGCTGAAAATTTTATCAATTGTCTTTCAATAGGTTTATGTTAAATGTAATACGCTCTAATACAGATTTAATGTTGATTTTAAACCCAGTTGCAATGGAAGGCTTGTGAATTCGTGTTTGGACATGCGAGTACGAAAGTATATGCTATGCTCGGTCCCCATTTACGGTAGTATTGCACGCTTTAAAAAATCGCACAAAAGTTATTTACGTACACAATTAATAGGCATTCTTTTGATAAATACATCTTCAAAGATTAAAATAGAATCCAGCCCTGTATGTATTAGATTATGATCATCCGGACCACGCCTCTCCCGTTAAGGGCCTTAATATATTTTTATTATCAACGGTCATCATTATTTTTTTCAAATATTCTATTTGTTCAACTTTTTTGAGATGCATTTCAATTTTGTAATTAAAAAATCGATTTACTATCCACTGTCCAGTTGGTATAATGAGTGTCGCGTTTCATTTAATGTGTATACAAAAGATTACAACAGCCATTGTCTGATTGTATGAGTTTAGATAAGTCTTTATGATAAAGATTTAACCACCAAGCGCGAATAAAGCGTTTATAATATTCAGCCGCGTAAGACCAGCAAATATGTTTCGTAAAAATTGCATAATTATTAGGAAATAAAATTCGTGTAGAAACGTTTTATTCATGTACTTTTTTAATACAGGCGACAAGCAAACCACGTCGTTGCTAAAATAATTTCATTCTGTGGGTAAGATAAACCATGTCTTTTAAGCCTTGACGGAATGTCACTTTTTTTCAAAGCATTTATCATTTTATATTGCCTATATTTCTGAATTTTGTTTATACATTTAGTAATTTATTTATATCATAATTGCATGTAACTAAAAGAACTGAACTTTTATTTCGGACTTCTAAATTCCTTATTAACAAATTTATTCAATGGAATACGCATGCACAACTTTCTCGTACAAGAATAAAAGAGAATTTAAAATAAAAAATTAAAGAACTTGACTAAGTTTCAAACGTCCAATTGCAAGTTTCTGGGGCTAATGCCTTATCCTTTGGGTCATGGATTTGTTACTCTCGTTGATTATCTATATTGGTTAAGTCTTAATTAATGCATACCCTATAACTATCTATTCGGGGGCAAATCAACCTTCCTGCATAAATTAGTTACGGCTCAAAAACATGGTTTATCTATACATTGTCGGTTGTTAGCCAAACAAACATTAAGTACACACGTTAAACTTTGAAGTATAGTGCAGTTAAATTTGACAGTGACGTAATCGTTTATGTACATGTATACACAAAAGATTAAATCCTTTGCTTACACAGGTAGAGTTTAGTTTAGTATTGAACTGTTGGTACAAGCATTTATACTTGTGGTACACCGTAATAGTGTATTGTTAAAGTGCGTCACTCTTTCATATTCTACCCACAGGTGGCAGTATCAGTGTTTGGAAAAGAAAATCACTGAGCTAATACATTACATGGACCGTATATATATCGATTGTCTATCTAACTCCCTGTGTATACTATCAAGGTATAAAGCGTAGTATATGTCTATGTCCAAAGATTGTGGAACATTGCATCTTACAATAGGCTTGGTTCCCAACAATTATTACGATACTGTGAGCGCAGCGGGTAACCAGTGCATAAATAAAATGACATTGAGCGAAGTTGAATAACGAAAGTAACACTGTTTTGCTGTTATAAGATACAATTGAACGAGATTTTAGGCAAGAATTAATATCTTATAGTTTATTTGAATGACTTGTATAGCAATTTTTCTTCAGCGCCCGTATTTTATGTTGAAACAACGAGATGAAATGTTCCACAATCTTTGGCATATAGACATATAGTACGCTTTATACCTTGAAAATGTTAGTATATTAGTTCAGCACGGACATTTATATATATTTTTTATTATTTTATATAATCGTTTGCGGACCAAACACTGATACTGCCACCTGTGACCCTACCTGGGCTATAATCGACCGTGTGTATACAGGTCAACTTAAATATTTTGAGAGTGACATTGTCGTGTATGTGTACATAAAGGATTATAACCATTGACTGAACAGGTAAAGTTTATACAGTGTATTAGGCCGAACTTAAAATATTCTTGGCTTCCCCATCCCGACCCTAGCAGATTTAGAATGGGTAGGTAGGTAGGTAGGTAGGTAGGTAGGTAGGTAGGTAGGTAGGTAGGTAGGTAGGTAGGGTAAATATTTTTTTTTGGAATTGTTTCAGTATGATGGTCTAGACATACACATACAATGTAATTTAGAATTAACTCTTAAGGTGAAAACCAACTTAAATTTAATGGTACATGTCAGAAAGAAGCCAGCAAACAATAAATATAATTTTCACTTCCAATTTTTAATAAAAAAAATGTTACTTCAATATGGGCAATAAAATATTTTGGGTAGGACCCTTTTAAATCGGGTGTTGTAGGGGATGGGGAAACGAACAATATTTTATATTAGGCCTTAGTTTAAGCATTAAGATTATGGGTGTATGTTAAGCTTTTATACTTGGTTTCAAATCGATCACCGCGTCAATATACATATAGCCATAGTCTTATATTCTAACTGGACAGTGGATTGATTAAGATACATGTAGAGTAGAGGTAAGTCTTTTCTGTTTAAACATTTTAATCAGTTATGTAGCTTTTGGTATACATCTTATAGTAAAGGAATACTAGTAAACACACGTATTACATACCTACGATCTACAATCGTTTTATTCCTTTAAAGTGTATGGAGCTATATTCTAACAGTCATTTATATGTCAAAATAATTACTTGCATCGTTTTTAGTATGATACTAAACTACCATAATTGCACATGGGTTCCGTCGAAAAAATATACGATTCTTATAATTTCATAGGGTGTTATAGAATACTTTTGTATGAAAATGGACAGTTTGCATGTCCAATAAATCACAGAGAGAGTTTCTATTATAACTGAAGTGAAAAATGATCTAATGGGTGTGAAAGCATAATTGTTTTTCAGTTTTTAAAACTTTTTAAAAACATATCTTCCGATATAGCTCTATACACTTTAATTGGTACGTTTTCTTTATCCTTTTATGTTATTATTTTGCGATTTATTTACACATACATGACTCGCTTGATCTGGCCGGTTTTTATTTCAAACCCCAACGTCCACGTTGCGTCATACATTCATAAAATGTCATGAGGATATCTTGAAATAATATGGCAGAAAATAGGAATATAAATTGACACATTCGAAATTTATACTGAGTTGAACTAAAATAAGGGTGCACGGCGTCGGCCGGTGTGGTAGCGCGTTACTATGGTAATAAAATGGCTGCTAACGTGTTACTGGTTTACATTATTGAAGATAAATTTATTTTGACTGTAGATAATAAGTTAATGTTTGTACTGAAAAAAGAATTTTTTATTTAAACACATTTATATTTAAATGAGAACGATGGTCTCCGAATATATTGAATGACCCACGTAAACTCATTCCCTATATTGTCGTATTTAGAAATGGTTCGTGATATTTGTACGTGCTTCAGTGAAATTTACAAATATTTCATTTGTGTTATACTCCGTTCAAGGTTATCACTAACAGAATGTTGAATTCGTGTATTCCTAAGATAATAAATAATTGACTAGGCTATGTCGCTGGCTTAGAACCAGAAGGTCGTAACTACCAAACCGATATATTGAGAAAACAAGAGAAAACTGTCTGTAATTTACTCTTTACCTATGGAAAACACGTTTTTAAAACTTCATTTTGGTCAACATGACACTTTCAGATTTTCATGAAAGTAGGCTCATTAGAAGCGCCTTGTAAAGCAGATTTCAAATATGTAGGAGTCTTATAAGGTCGTGAGTAGTAGTTAGGACCCTCTGGTTCTAAGCCATCGATATTTATCTTGTCGACGCTTATTTCAGGAAGGAGCACTACCAACACAACTTTAAACATTTGTTTCTACAAGAAGGTCACGGTTTTTGCCCGAAACTGGCTCAACTACTAGACTGCATATACAGTCCAGTTAGTACGATGTAAAAACAAGTATAAAGGATTATACTTACAGTTCAATACCAAACTAAACTCTACCTATTTAAGCAATGGTTTTAATATTTTGGGTACACATAAACGATGACGTCACTGTCATAGTATATATGCAGTTGAGTTGGTTTCGGGCATAAACTATGGCCTATTTCATCACAACTTTTGCGTTTCATGGGGAGTGCTCATTTTCGGCTTGAGTGCCGAACGTATCTCGTGAAAACGGTGAAACAATAAGATACATGTATTTATGATTGCTTTACATATTTTTACCTGTAGACGTAGCAAAAAAGTCATGTGCTATAGTCCAGTTAGGGTAAGATGAAAGTGACGCAGAGGTAGAATCCAATATTACGATGTAAAACCAATTAAACAGGTTTGTGTTATTTTGATGCTAAACTAAACTCTACCTGTTCTAGTCTGGCAATGGTTGTAATTGTTTGGGTACACATAAACGGCTACGTCATTGGAAAAATATCCTAACTGGACTCTATGTCCAGCCTGATGTTGTTTTCATGAATGTTGAAACAATGTGTATATAACGTGTAATTATTTATTTTTTCAGCATGTACTGATATGATATGACAAATGATACAAGGGAAACTATATTATCTCCTGTCTACAAGGACCTTATAACCGCCCAGAAAAAGGTGCACAGAGCGAGAACTCTAATTCTTAATCTTGAGTCAAATGTTGGACAGTTATTAAGTTATATAAGAGATCACAGATACAATGTGTAAAATAAACAACGAAAGTCAGACATGACGGAAGAATAACAACCATTATTAACTTCTAATTGAAGAGTGCAACTAGTAAAACGAAATGACAAAGTAACGGAACGCATAATCAAAGCACTGGATGCATTACATTACACAATACAATTTATTGAATGACATTAACTGAGAAGTGTGAGTGACGTTTACTGCATTGGTATTGAATATTTATATTTAACAATACACTATCAGCTATTATTCTGAAACATTATATCAAAATGGAAAATGAAACAATATGTTCACAGAGGGACGAAGTTAAGAAGAATATGTTGCTAAATTCAGGGGATAAACCTTTCCTTTGTGGAATTTGTGGTACTGCATCTACGTCATCGGAGTTTATGAAAAGTCACATGAAGATACATACAGGCGAAACCTCGGACGCACTTAAATGTGATGAATGTGGAGTAACGTTCACAAAGTTGAGTCTTTTTAAAGCTCACAGATTAAAACATACTGGTGAAAAACCTTATCAATGTGATGTTTGTGGAACTGCATTCGCATATAAGCAACATTTGAAGACTCACAAGAGAATACATACTGGTGAAAAACCTTATGTATGTATTATATGTGGAATGGCATTTACTCAGTCTCAACATTTGAAAGCTCATGGAAGGAGACACACTGGTGAAAAACCTTACAAATGTGAGATTTGTGGAGCGGAATTCGTACGTGTTGACAATTTCAAAACTCACAAAAGACTACATTCCGGCGAAAAACCATTCACTTGTGATGTTTGTGGATCTGCCTTCACTCAGAGTCAGCATTTGAAGAGCCACATGCGACAACATACTGGTGAAAAACCATATAAATGTGAAGTTTGTGGAAATACGTTCGCATATATGAATTCTTTGACCGTTCACAGAAGAGTACACACTGGCGAAAGGCCGTATAAATGTGATTATTGTGATTCTGCTTTCACACAAAATTGTGCTTTGAAGAAACACATGCGAGCTTTACATGCTGGTGAAATATAGTAACCAACTTTTGTTCTTCATTATAACTCCGTCTTCTTCGTCTTCTTCCATTTAATTTGCAGGGCCCACTCTGGGGCATTATCGCAAATAGACAGAGGTGAGATACAAGGAATCCGGGTGCGATACCCAAGCTCGTTTCGAATAGATTCCTTGGTTCTTTAACGTGCCCGGTGTAAAGCACCGATACACGCGAGACTACCCCTGGGTTACCAACCAAGATCATCTCTAGTTGGGTGGGAAACACTAAATAGCGTTTCTGAAATGACCAAGTGTCCTGGCCGAGAATCGAACCCGGGACCTCTCGATCAGCAGTCTAGCGTCTTACCACTAGACGCCGTGCCACCCTCCTTATCAACTGGGACCTCATTCACCAACGTTATAAGTCTAAACTCAGACTTAGACTTATAATTGACAATATTTATAACCACTGCCATTTCTTTAAAATTAGATTTAACCACGTGATATTTTATCTGATTATTTGTGGTTACCTACTGAACATGTTTACCAGTTTATATCAAAATTGATACTTTTATAACAACACGATTGCCAATAGAACCTTTGGCAATATAAAGTCTAAGTCTGAATTTTAGACTTAAAATGTTGGTGAATAAGGCCCCTGCACTCAAGGCGTTTTCCTATAGTTTGTCTTAATGTATATATTTAGAGGTGTATATAGCACTTCAATAATTGACCCTACCGGGGTATATGGTGTAACATTCGGCGGAATAAGGAAAAATGCATCACTAGTGTATACTCTTCAAAGTTTAGCAAGTGTCAAGAACAAATCGATATTGCACGATTTGCTTGCAGAAATCAAGAACCTTGTAATATATTCATGCATTAAGATAAGGTTTGTGTCAAATTTGCCAAGCTATATGTCTTAAATACTTGGAATTTGACTTAGTGTTTTATGTTAGTTATAGATGTAGTTGCAGTTTGAATGTATTAAAACGTTTATACCTGCATGTTACATGAAAGTTCCGGCGAAAACTTAAAACACTTAAAGGGGTACATTTTTCCTTCTTTGCTTCTGGTCCAGAACTTTATAGAGGGAACAGCATGGTGCCAGCATTGTGCCAGCATGAGATCACTATCAGTGATTATCTGGGGTCATAAAACACTGTAACTGGTCAGTGTAACACTCTGTTTGTCTTATTATCTATAACTGGGCCCCTTGTAAACTAATTAACATGCTGTGCAATGTTACATAATATTATGTAATAGGGTACAATATGGTCAGATATCTTTAAAATCTGGAACCACATGCTGAGAAAGTAATGACCAAATTTAGTTGGCTCAGTGCCAAAATCCAGGCCTTTAAAATGTTAGAAACAGTAATTGTATTCTCAGTATGTTGACCAGACTACCAACCACTGACCTTGGAGTTAAATCATGGAACTTACAGATAGCTGGTAGCTAGAATATTTTGCACATTGCAAATAAACAGAATTATAATAAGTTGTGATTGTTCTTTCATTTGGGGAGCGGTGGCCTAGAGGTAGGACGCGCGCTTCGGGATCGAGAGGTCTCGGGTTCGACCCCCCTCTGGACCACTGGTTTATTTCTCTGAGCAAGACCCACAGCTCCACTCCACCATGGTGTAAAATGGTACCTGTGATGGCAGTGTCTATTCCTGGGCGCCGCAGATCGATGTTGGCTGCCACACCACAGGAGAGAAATAGTCTCCCCAGGTTGACACGAGTGTAGGTTTCCATATGTTGCCCAATGATCAGGGGAAGTTGAAATGTCAAAGGGTGCTTGAGCGGCCTAACAGCTGAAAAGTGCCCTAGAAAATTGGTAACTTAACTTTTTTATTTTTTTTATTTGAATTGTATACTGTATACTATTGACTATGTATATGAATTATGCCGAGCATAGCCTTTATTTGCTTTATTTCTACTGAAATATGGTAGGCATATATATGTACCTCCACCCGGATTTGAACCCGGGTCGCCAGATTAGACGGCAAGCGCATTAACCATTGAGCTACGGAGGCATATATGTATAGTATAAAATCATAGACCTGGTACCGGTACTCATTATCAGCAATATTTAGGCTGTGTAGTCATGACTGGTGGCGCTGTTGTACCAAAATGATGTTATCCATATTTTGATAACCGACCTGATACCAGGGTTGGTTAATAGCACTTTATTATTGGTTTTTGCTTAACTAATTCATCTAATGCTAACCACCACTGGTTTCCAGATTATGAAAGTAAGTATAAACTTTATTATTTATCACAACTGCACGCATACAGATTTCTCATTGGCCAATATCAATTCGCCTTCTAGCATTATGGCCTCTAATTGGTTAATATTGACACATCTTCTAACATTATGACCTCTCATTGGTTAATATTGACACATCTTCTAACATTATGACCTCTTATTGGTTAATATTGACACACCTTCTAACAGTATGACCTCTTATTGGTTAATATTGACACACCTTCTAGCATTATGGCCTCTCATTGGTTAATATTGACACATCTTCTAACATTATGACCTCTCATTGGTTAATATTGACACACCTTCTAGCATAATGTTTTGGATGAAGTATTTTCTAAGAAAAAAAACTAATGCCAATTATATTTCATTTCAAAATACAGTAATTCTAATCTTAATTTAATGCATGACTGTGGCATGTAATGCTATTGGTAAAGCATAAGATAAGTAACAACTCATGGACCGCATACCTGCCTGATACTAGTACTTACTTAGTCCCCTTCGCCATTAGTGAGCATAGGAACGGCAACATTGTCCGTCAATTGTATAAAAAACATTGGACAAAGTTATCCAGATTTGGATAACGTTATCCAAAAGTCAGACTTATCCAATAGTTATCCACTGTATAACTTTGTCCAACGTTTATACAATTGGGTGCCGTTGCCTGTCTGGTGCTGTTCACTTTGCCTCGCCCCACGACAGGCAGACAGATCGCAGCTCAGCATCCAAAGTTCGTCTGCAGGTCAGTAATAGTCGATCTCGTCTTTGTTCCCTTGAGGCTCCAGTCGAGAGCTTGGCGAGTAGTGTTCGAGCCCTTTCTTCGAAGAATATGCCCAAACCATTCTAAATCTACATGGTACGTCGACGCGGTCACACTTGACCATTTAGCGACGGGTGGTTTCAGAATAAAGAAAAAGTTTTGAAATAGATAGGAAAGTAAGAAGAAAAGTGGGATAGATTTAAGATAAGAGTAACTTAGTAAGTGTATGGTAGTGTTGGGCAGCTGCGTTTTCGTCTTCCTCATCCCAGACCTCTCCGGTTATGGTAGCCACGGCCGACACAGCCCTGGGAGTCATCGATGCTTTACTTGCAGCTGACCCGGGCCTAATTGAATTGCGACGTCTTCTTTTTGGCCGTTACCATGACTGTCTTATGTCTCGTATCCCTACATGTGAAATCCTATCCCGCCATATAAGTTTCGTTATTCGACCAAGGCAATTGTTGATTAATACATGAAGCTGATGTTCGATTTTTTTTGAAATGAAGTTGGAATGCCTCTGCTACTCGTAGAGCGACGAATAGACGGTGCGTGTCTGTGAGTTCCAGTTAATAACTCGTCATGGTAAAATTGATAACATAAGCATGTTTATGTAAATGCCTCGAAAATATTACCTCAATGATACAGTGTTTATTTCGAATTGTGGGTCCACATATCGCTGGCTTAGAATGAGAAGGTCGTAAGTACCATTTACGACCTTATAAGACTGACACATATTTCAAATCGATATCATAATTAAGGCTCTTCTTAAGACTTATGATCCTATTTTCATTAAAATCGGAACTTGTCATGTTGAACAAACTGAAGTTGAAAATGATTGTTTTACCCTAAGTAAATGTAGTAGTCAGACAGTTTTTCTTGTTTATTTTGTAGTTACGACCTTCTCATTCTAAGCCAGCGATGTGTCATGTGCATAAAAGTCTGAAATATTCATGACCTACCTGTTGCCCTGTAAGATTAAACGGTCCTGTTTCTTCAACAGACATGCGAGCGACGTTTAATAAAAAAAGAAGATTAAGTTACCAATTTTCTAGGGCTCTTTTCAGCTGTTAGGCCGCTCAAGCACCCTTTGACACTTCAACTTCCCCTGGTCATTGGGCTACATATGGAAACCTACACTCGTGTCTCCATTGGGAGACTATTTCTCTCCTGTGGTGTGGCAGCCAACATCGATCTGCGGCGCCCAGAAATAGACACTGCCCTCACAGGTACCATTTTTCACCATAGTGAAGCTGTGGGTCTTGCTCAGAGAATTTAACCAGTGGTCTAGAGCGGGATTGAACCCGGGGCCCCTCGATCCCGGAGCGCGCGCCCTACCTCTAGGCCACCGCTCCCCATGCTTTTATGATTTGTTATGAACTACCGAAAACGAGCGCTACACTTAAACGAATTTCTAATTGGCCACCCAAAGAAATATTATATTATGAGATATATTCAGTCAATATTTCTAAAAGTGTGGTTATTTTCATTCCATGCACTTATCTATCGATTTCAAGAAATAAATTACGCATGCATGTATGAAATCATGCAAAATGGCTTACGTGCACGTGGTTCATGTGCCCGACATGTTTGATTTTTGAAATCAGCCAAAATGTATTCTCTGTCGATTGACTTAATGAAATATGTTAATACTGGCGAGAATAAGTAATACGGGGCGCGCTGAGGCCGTTATAATGACGAGTACCAACACCAAAATCCAGACATGTACGTCAAAACGTCTTTTTGTAAAAAGCGATATTTATAATAACGTGGGGTTTAGCTCGAATTACTGCGAGATCAATACAATTGGACAGTATCGGGGTTTCGATTATTTATATTCTTCTAAAAGCATTTTTTAAACTAATTTATAAAAACACGTGGCTAATCAGAAATTCGTTCAATGTATGCATGCATCTAACGTCATGAGCGCGTTCCACATGGCTCATTTTCACAAATTATAGTGTTTAAAGAAAAGTCGATCTGCAGGGAATAAATTTATACCAAATAAGATACTCTTCCAAGCTGCGCACGAGGCCAACGTGCAAAAAAGCAATCATGCACCAACCGTTACGCATGGATGATTTTGTATATGAATACGCCATTTCTTTCCAGAAATAGATAAGTAAGTGCGTGGAATGAACAAATAACACAGCCTAAGATTTATTGATACAATTTATCAGATGATATGATATTTTTTAGGGTGGCCAATTAGAAATTCGTTTAAGTGTACACGCTACGCCTTGATATACACGTCATAAGATATTTGACCGAATTGTGTAAAGTGGCATTAATTTCGAATGAAAAGTCGGTAACATTTTTTTTTAAATCGCCCGCACAATTTCGGAGAAATTTCATTTTTCCTCCAGGCGGTTTATAACATGGTTTGAGTGTACATAACTAAACCGTACATATATCAAAAATACCAAGTTTCAAGTTTTATTATAAAGCTAGGCCCATATGGGCATCAGCATAAACAATCAATACAACATTTTAAACAAAGGAACATAGTAAACACACATAATTATACAGAATTATAAACAAAACAATAAATTATTAACTAAATGACTAGAAGTCAAGATAATATGTCATAACATAAATACAGACTGAACATGAGTATTCTATGTTAAGAATTTGAGTATTTTATGTATACTGAGGTTATTGTTTTACACTAGAAGGTGGTAAAAAATTATTTAACAATATGCATTATTTTCTGTGCAAAAATGGACAGTTTAACTAGGGTAGATCTATCAGTAGTTTGAAATAAGAGTTGTAAATTTAACATATTTATTAATTAATTATATTTAATTATTATTAATTATATTTATTAATATACCGAAATGGACTGAAAGAACAAAAATCTCAACAGGAAGGGGAAGTAACTACTGTGAGTTTGGTGAAAGTTTTATTTGACTCTGACCTATCATGAAAATAAATGAAGAGTTCCTTCCCTTTTCATGACTTTACTACACTTTATTTCAAGAATAGATATCGAAATTTGAAAACACGGTAAGTACTTAATTTACTTTTTGTGATATTTCTCAAAATGTGAACATCTGCTTGTGTAGACACATTTGTTTGAAAATGTGGACGCGATCACTAGAACTAATCTACATACACGTTTGTGTAATATTGATGTAATATTCGGACAAATTAACTTTCGGATATTCCTTCATCTAATTCATAACCTTGGTTACCTCCCCTTCAGATTGGACGTGGCTAGAGATACGGTCTGACATTTATCACTTCTCACTTTAATAGCTCATAGGAATTGTATTTTAAGCTGATAGTTTAAATTACACGAATAATAGAATCTGATATTTAAGCATTTCACTCTATAAAGTCAATCTATACACTAACAAAGTCTATCGGCACACCCCGGACTCTTCTAAGACGAATATCCGGATTCATCACGGAAAGACCCGAGTCGTTACGATCGCGACAGTGTAAGGGAAAGTCTCTAAGTGTTTTAGCTGCCTTGTAATAGTCGTGTAGAACTAAATTGTTGGGAGCATGTTCATTTTTCATTAATATTTGGATTATTTTACGCTCAGGGATTTACTTAATATTTTTATCAACTTGTTAATATCTCGTACATTACAAATCGTTGTTATTTTTCTATATATTTACATGTCACGTAATCATTTCACATAATCATTAAATTATACATATTAAGGACCGCAATAGAAATAAGAACTACGTGTATGTGTAGCTCTTTTTGCGCCATCCTTTACATGTATTGTTGATTGTCATGACTTCATTATTGCTTCTAAGTTAGTTTATTTTTATTGTGTGTTGCGATATATTTTGTCACGTTTAATTATGAACTATATGTAGAAATAAATCTAACTATAAATCTAACTATTTACAAGCATAAACAATGGAACTTATAGGTCACATGATAATGAAGTTCATGTATGAATATCCACAAAGATAGGCAGCTGTACTTTAAGTACATATTGATTTATTCTTCTTTTAGCTACCTGATATCAGCATACTAAATTCTGGTAAAGATAAAACATTGGAACGTGAATGCGGAAGTACAGAGGATGGCGAAGTTAAGCAAGACATGTTGCTAATTTCTGATGAGCAAACAATAATGGAACCTGCATACGAACATTCACGGGATGGAGAGGTTAAGACAGACATGTTGCTAATTTCTGGTAAACATAAAACCATGCAACCTGATTACGACATTTCACATGAAAACGTAGTTGAGCA
The DNA here is from genome assembly GCA_963678985.1 of Spisula subtruncata. Lineage (NCBI taxonomy): Eukaryota > Metazoa > Mollusca > Bivalvia > Venerida > Mactridae > Spisula > Spisula subtruncata. The sequence continues at coordinate 30,593,365 of OY787677.1, read as the reverse complement.
AGAGATTTTGTTAATTTCCGATGCAAAAACAACAATGGAACGTGAATGTGACAGTACACAGCCGGAAGAAAATAGGGATAAGATGTTGCTTAATTCTGGTAGTAGGTCGTTCATTTGTGGGATTTGTGGTAAAGCATTCCAGACATGTGGCAACATGAAGAGTCACTTAAAAACACACACACGTGAGAGACCATATAAATGTAATGTTTGTGAATCAGCATTTAGAAGCCGATCCGACCTTACAAAACATGCACGAATACATACGGGCGACAAACGATTCAAATGTTATATATGTGATCGTGCGTTTTTATTGTTTCATCACTTGAAGCGGCACATTAGAACACATACTGGTGAAAAACCTTATAAATGTGATGTTTGTGGATCTTCGTTCGCCGACAGTTCTTACTTCAGTACACATAAAAGAATACACACAGGCGAAAAACCTCATAAGTGTAATGTATGTGAATCAGCATTTACCAACCGATCCGACCTCACAAAACATACGCGAATACACACCGGTGACAAGCGATTCAAATGTGATGTTTGTGATTGGACGTTTTTATTGTCTCATCAATTGAAGCGTCATAGTAGAACACATACAGATGATAAACAGGGATTTCCCTGATGCAGGTTTTCTGCGTCCCTGACACAACTTTGTGGCTTTGGACCCTCATTTCTGCATTACTGTGCATATTTGTGACCCGCTATAGGATCCCTCGAATATACATTTTTATTTCAGCTAGAACATTTTTCTTTCTGCTATTTATTGTGGTGCATTGAGCAATCTGCATTTGCTGTTTTATTTATTTATAAACTTGATACTCACTAATAATGAGCTTGAAATGCATTACTGTATAGTGAAGGGACCCCCAAAATTTCTCAGGGACTCCCTAATTATAAATTTTTAGGGTCCTGTGACCCTCGTATGAAAAATCCTAGGGAAAACCCTGATATTAAACCACACGAGTGTGGTGTTTGTGGATCTGCATTCGCCCGAAAGAATCAGTTGAAACTTCATATCAGAACACATACTGGCGGATTAAACTTATAAAGGATATGTTTGGGGATCTACGTTAACTCAAAAGTCTTCCTTAATTACACACATTTGCATGCATATGAGAATGCATACTGGTGAAAAGATGTATAAATATTATATGTCTGACTTGCCGACCGACTGACGCGGCCAACGTTCGGGTGGGATTCGACTTTGTGATCATTTTGTCATAAAATAGTGTTAATAAGTGCCTAAGGATATATCTATATGATAATGGATGTTATTTTTATCTGGGAAGTTGTAGCTCGTCAACCTACCTGGTAATAAGATGGTGATTATCATACAGTTACAGTTTATTTCGAAATACATTAGGCATTATGCCCATGAGTATACAAATATACATACAATATGTACATGAAAACATAATAACATAAATATTACAAGGTCAACAAAAAATATATTGCTTATATAATGAACAGTAGAAACCCGTAGTATATCAGAATATCACACGAGTTTACACAGTGTATTATGTATATCTCCAAACATGAATATAGTCAGCGGTCAAAAAATATATAATGATTACTAATTTTGGTGAACTTATTCATAAATTATAAACTATACCAGTCAATATTTTACATACAGCGGGAGAGGTACCAACAAAATACTTTGTCCATAGTACATATAATACTGATTTCTAATTTCAAAAGCTTTAAAAACAAACGTAGCTAATCGTCTATTAATATTAACATTTTGAGAGATTAACAATTCTATAAATTTTACCATATTTGGACGCAAATAAAAATATTTATTAACATATAACTTTCTGATATCACTATAGAGACTACATTCCAGAACAAAATGATACTCATCTTCAAGAGTTTTACACAAATGACACTTTCTTTTATCATAGGTCCTATCATAATCTTCTTCTTATATGTAGTCTGGGACATACCCTTCGGGAATTATTTCAAATGAAGGATTAATCAAGTGCGTTCTGGGCATTCAGAGATATCTTATTCGATATTTAGCAGGACATGATTTATAACAAAACAAAGCAATTTAGTTATTATTCTTACTTGTTCTTGCATTATTTAGTGCCCGATTTTGAGATTTAACCTGATTGGGAAGACAATTCTATGCCGAAATTTATAAATGTTGTATGAATTATTGGGAGAGGCCCCCTTGTCTTGACTTTTGGGATTGATATCTCCAGCTCATATACCGATAACTGTCCAAGGCCCATTATATGGCCATAATTCTAACATGGTTTTTGACAACAATAATACTTATGAATAAATACATTAGTGTATATGGCGAAAAAAGTATTCATATTATATGATACTATTATCAAATATGAAGAAATCGTTTATAATGACACGAATATATACAGTATAATTATGTATACGTTATGCACTATATCTCGTATTATTATTTACCTACTATATGATGGTACAGTCTACTCATTTTTGTTTTCAATGAATTACAAAAGTGTATATAATATATAATGATACCATTATTTAGTTTACCTTGTCGAAACGAAATACAAGGCAAGCTTAATGGACATTCATCTCACTATAACCAGCTATTGGTCTGAACTTTAGAATTAGTTTTAAACAAATATTTAGAATTTAATGTACGTGGGTTATGTTGGAGTAAATAAATCAAGAATTATACGCTATTCTGGGACAAATCTCGTATGCAGCCAATTTCCTTATTTGTTTATTGTTATATCCATGTTCATTTTATGTATTGTTAATTTCTGACAAAATTTCTACATACATTTGCAATGTATGATGCCTCTGTACCAGGGAGGGCAATTACCTGAATAATGAATCGTGTGTTGTAACATTGATACATTGTAAATGATTTGAGAATCATATTTGGAAAAGAATAATTGCAATTGACATTATGATGTATATGACAAATGACAATAAATGAACTACAATAAACTAAAATAGATGACCATTTAGATCTAATACATTTACGATAATATAGCCTGGAGTTATGTCTTCTTTCAATAAAATCCATAATATCTTATTTTGTCATCTCCATTCCGTCATTTTCGTTGAAAATGTTCGTTTCGGGCTTTAGACATACCGTTCAGCTGTTGTCCGTGAAGTTGGTGATGTCGAATAAATGCCTGGCAGCGATTTATTGTTTTAAAAATTTAACAATACGAAAATTCTTACCTGAATCGATGAAATCGGCCATGTTTTACTGCCCCTGGTTACCCCCATAAGTTACGTGGTACAAGTACCCGGTATAACCCAGCAAACATGACCCTATGTGTCCCATGTGGTCTATTCCTGGGCAACCCCATATGGGCTTTTCCGTATGGTACCCATACGGGTCTCATATGGGCTATTCCTAGGCATGCCTATATGGGCCTTCCCATCTGGTATACATACGGGTCCCATATGGGCTATTCCTGGGCACTAAAAGTGCTCATACGAATATAGGCTGCCCATATGGGTCCCATTTCTGAAGGAATCAATGGACCCATAGCCTATTGCAAGCCCACATGGCCCCTCATTGTGCCCTGTTGTAAATCATGTGTGGGCCCCACATGGGGTGCCCATGTTTGACCCATATAGAAACCCAGATGAGACCCTCCTGGGTCCCATATATTTTGTTTCCTGTGAAGAACGCTGTCTGTTACTGTTAGATACTTGATTGATGACGTCACGTTTGACGTCATAAAATGTGACAAATAATGTAACGTTCTTGGAAAGAATGTAGTCCGACGTCAACCTTGATGGAATATAGGCATTCGTTTGGCTGATAAAATTACATCACTCGTGCAACGCCACGTACGCTATACAATAAAACACAGCCACATGTTCATTATATCTTGTACAAATGAACATGCTGTAATCCAGGCCGGGAAAGATCGGATGTTGCCAAAACTAACAATGAAGACTGGAAGTTAATGATATAAACCTTACTTTATACAAGAAACGTACACTATGAAAGGCAAAGAAAAATCTGGCACTATTTGAAATAGCGCCCTGATGAGAGACTGATAATTACAACTATTGTTACGATCGAAACTTAGTTTCATCAACTAAACCGTAGATATCTGAAAACTACCGAAATTGGCTGAAAGAACAATAAACCGAACCGATCCTAACATGAAGGGAAAGTAACTACTGCGAGTTTGATGAAAGTTTTATTTGCCTCTGACCTATTATTAATATATATGAAGAGTTCCTTCCCTTTATCCTGTCATTTCTAGGAATAATTATCGAAGTTAGAAGCCACGGTAGGAATTCATTTACTTTTTTGTTATATTTGTCTGACTAAGAACATCTGCTTGTATTTAAACATTTGTTATAAAATGATGTGCAAATAGCTCAAATTAGTATACCCTTTTCAGTGGTGTTGGTCACTTGTTTTAATATTCGGATAAATTTAATTTCGGATATTCTCCATCAATATCCTAGCCTTAGTTTCCTCCCCTTTCAGATTGGAAGTGGCTAGCAATACGGTCCCGTATCTTTAGCCTCCTCATATTCTTAAGATACAATACGGCTCTGACATAGTTCGACCGCTTCATTAAATGACTGGCCTAAGCAATTTTATTATAAAAAAATGACATTCGGCATCCACACATTTTCGCCTCGTCACAAAAATTATGTGTCAAAACTCCGTATTATGTTTAAATTCCCGTTCCTGTGTTCTAACAACTTTATTGTACCCGACTTAAGCTCCATCTTTCGAAGGAAAACATCGAGGTATTATCAGTCATTAATCGGCGCATTAGCACAACGTGTGTGTTAGTTATGTTTATGTGTTTATTGTCAAGAGTAATTTCCTTCTCAACGACTATCAAATGTTTAGTTGTTGTAAATGTATTTTATGCTGATGTTTTCAATTTCATGTATATAATCAGGCCCGGTGATTATAAACATTTCTCATACTCAAACTCCATACTCCATGCTCCAACTTTAAAAACAGATTGTTTTAGAATTTTGCATCAAAACCAACACCAACTTGTAGCAAATGATCTAATTAAGAAAATGAACCCCCATTTTTTATGTTACCATGCAGTAATAAGGAAGTAACAGCAGTTTTTGTAACTAAAAAATATTTCAATTGGAGTACAGAGTATGAGTTGGAGCATGTAGTACGTACTCCAATGTTTATAATCACCGGGCCAGAGCTCTGAATCACGTCCTTAAACAAGTCACGTCATACACCATGCTGCTAATAAGTGCAGTCACGACTCAATACCCTGTTAAACCTACAAAGCAAGGAAATGAGTCGGGAATACTTTTTAACTGCTTCGTAATTGTCGTCCGTAACCATTTACAAACATAAACTATGGAACTAACGACACAGCGCTCTAAGAATGATAAGATAAGACTGGCTTATATTGTATAATCGGCATCACAAGGCGCTTCTAATGATCATATTGTCATCATAAACGGAACTTTTCACGTTGACCAAAACGTTGAAACATCTTGTTTACAACAATTTTTTTCGCTATATAACTGAGGCCGAAATAAAGCTACTTCACAATTTGAAGGGGCGGGTACTTCACAATTCCAAAATGCCAGCTTCACAAAGCACATAAATCTTAAAATTTAAAATTTATAAAACCAGAGTAGCTTAAACATTCAATTATGAAATATTTCAAGCCTTTATTGATTTTATTTATAAAATAAAGGGAAATGGTAGTTGTAAATTGATTTTCACAAATTAATTTAAGTCAATGTCACACTTCCTCTTTCTCAATTCAAAAGCGAAACAACGCTTGTATTTCACAATTTCAAGAAGAATCGCGCTTAACGTTTTACAAATCTTACAGGCTAGGGTATCTTCACAATTTTGGAAAAAAAGCCCTGTACAATAAGTAAAGGGTAGACTCTTATTTATGGACAGATTTTTCTTGTTTTCTCAAATTATTGATTTTGTACTTACGGCCTTCCCATTCTAAACCAGTGATATTATCATTGATGTACGTGGAAATACGATACAATGAAGTTCATATAGGGATGTCCACATAGATATAATTAATTTACAGACTGATTTATTCCACTTTCAGATAACTCCACCGATGTTATTGATCAATATCAAAACAAATTAACAACAAATGATGTCATCGAGTTTGTTTATGATGGAGTTACAGACAGAAGCCGATACAACACATCGAAGTTCATTCAGCAACACCGTGAACACGAGAATGTGTCACTTATTCTGGACTATCAAACGACCAGTTCAAGGATTCGCATAACCATTAACCTCGAATCATACATAAGAGAAATGCAATAACTGATACAACCATGCCGAAAGTAAAGTGTCCAGTTCCACCATGTGAATACGAAACGGAAGACTTAGATTCAAATGTGGTGGCAGCACTAATCACAGCCCATTCCGAAGTACATAAACACACTGTAACATTACCAAAAAAAGTAGAAATAGTGAAACGTCCCTCGATTTCAGCTGATGGTTCAAGTACAGAATGGTCATATTTCATTACAAGATGGAACGATGATGTAGAATCAACAAAGATAAATGACACGGAACCCTCAATTCATGATGTAGAATTAAACGAGACAAAGGATAGTGAATCCACGATTCAATCACTTGAGTGTTGTGACGAGAACATGAGGCACGACCTGACAAAGGCCAATGGCGACTCACTGACAACAAAAGCAAAGGAAGACCGCAACCTGACAAGTACCAATGGCGACTCGCTGACATCAAAAGCAAAGGAAGACCGCAACCTGACAAGGGTCAATAGCGGCTCTCTGACAACAAAGGCCAAGGAAAACGTCCTCGCGGCAATTGGCGAGGAGAACACGAAGTTAGCACGATTCAATTTGTATACAATGATACGGCGTCGTAATGAAACAATTCGATCATTTGGTGCTAGACTCAGAAAGCAAGCTACAATATGCAAGTTTGTGTTAGATTGTGGTAACTGCAATCAGGAAATGAAGTATACTGAGGATGTATTACGTGATGTTTTGATTCGCGGATTAACTGACTCTGGTATACAATTAGCACTTCTTGGCAATAAAAACCAGGACATGGATTTGGAAGAAGTATTTCAGTTTGTCGAGGAAGTGGAATCAGGTACGCGTTCTGCATCTAAACTCATGGACTCACTAGGAACAGACACAGCAAGCAGCTCATATTGGCGTAACAAAAGTTTGAACCATGTAAGATCACATAACACTCCAAAACCACAGACAATTGAAACATGTTTATACTGCGGGAAAACTGGTCACGGTGTCCGAGCCCCTGCGAAGAAACGCAAACGACAATGTGAAGCATATGGAAAGACTTGCTCGAAGTGTAAATTACTTCACCATTTCTCCTCATTGTGTGGATCCACCATGCCACACGATAAGAAACTAACTACTGACCATGATGAAAGCGCCGTGTTTGATTCACTATGTGTAGCGATAAACGATGAATCTAAAAACGAACAGAAAGAAGACAATCTTGATCATCAGGTAAACAATGAAATGACTGATGTGGGGACTGCAAAATCATCGGAGTCACAATCTGATACTAGTATCAGCATATTAAATTCTGATGAAGATAAAACAATGAAACGGGAATATGAAAGTACACTGAGTAATGAAGTTACGATAGACACGTTGTTAATTTCTGAAGAACTTAAAACAATGGAACCTGCATACGAACATTCACAGGACGGAGGAGTTAATACAGACATGTTGCTAATTTCTGATAAACATAAAACCCTGGAACCAGATTACGAAATTTTACCGGAAAACGAGGTTGAGGAAGACATGTCGTTAATTTCTGATGAGCAAAAAACAATAGAACCGGATAATGAAAGTACACAGGATGGCGAAGTTAAGCAAGACATGTTGCTAATTTCTGATGAGCAAACAAAAACAGAAAATAAATACGAAAGTTCACATGCATCAGATGACGAAGTTGAGCAAGACATGTTGCCAATTTCTGTTAAGTACAAAACAACGGAACCGGATAACGAAAGTACACGGGATGGCGAAGTTAGGAATAAGATGTTGCTTAATTCTGGTAGTAGGTCGTACATCTGTGGGATTTGTGGTAAAGCATTCAAGACATGTGGCTGTCTGAAATGTCACTTAAAAACACACACTGGTGAAAGGGCGTATAAGTGTGCTGTTTGTGGATCAGCATTTACCAGTAATACTGACCTTACCAAACATACAAGAATACACACTGGCGAGAAACGATTCAAATGTGACATTTGTGACCGGGCGTTTGTATTGTTTCATCAATTGAAGCTTCATAGAAGAATACATACAGGGGATAAACCATACCAGTGTGATGTTTGTGGATCTACTTTCGCCCGAAAGGACCATGTGAAGATTCACAGAAGAACGCATACGGGTGAAAAACCTTATAAATGTGACGTTTGTGGTTCAATGTTCACTCAATGTTCTTCCTTGATTTCACACAGAAGAATACACACTGGTGAGCGACCTCATAAATGCAATGTTTGTGGGTTTGCGTTTACATGTAAATCTACTATGCGAAAACATATGAGAATACATACTGGTGAAAAGCCGTATAAATGTGATGTTTGTGGATCTGCATTCTCCCGAAGTGGCAACTTGAAAGCTCACAAAAGAACACATACTCGTGGTAAATAACTCGTATGTGCATTGTGTTTTTTTTTATTTTTTATCTTTATTTCTTCCTCGCTGTTGGCAGAGTACAGACATATAATGCGTTTGCTGATTTTTAAGACTCTATGTTTCTGTAGTGAAAAATTTATCGTTATTGTTTTATGATATGATATCGATGGCTTAGAATTAGAAGGTCGTAAGTGCCACTTACGACCTTTTAAGATTCATACATATTTAGAATAAGCATCACAGGGCGCTTCTTATGAGCCCATTTTCATGAAAATCTGAAATTGTCATATTGACCAAAATGAAGTTTTAAAAACGTGTTTTCCCAAAGGTAAAGACTAAATTACCGACTGTTTTCTCTTGTTTTTTTCTCAATATATCGATTTTGTAGTTACAACCTTCTTGTTCTAAGCCAGCGATATGTGCAACAAAAGGACGATTAATCAGAGTATGTGTTTATCACTCACAAGCAAACCTTGACATTATGGTTACCTATAAGTATTACTAAATGTTGAAAATGCAAAATGTATTTAAAAACATTTCGCTGGCTTAGAATGAGAAGGTCGTAACTGCATAATCGATATATTGAGAAAACAAGAGAAAACAGTCTGTAATTTACTCTTTACCTATGGGAAAACAAGTTTTTAAAACTTCATTTTGGTCAACATGACAATTTCAGATTTTCATGAAAATATGCTCGTAAGAATCGCCTTGTGAAACTGATTTCAAATATGTACTTATAAGGTCGTAAGTAGTAGTTATCATATGACCTTCTCATTCTAAGCCATCAATTAAATTAAAACAAATATTGACGTGCAATACTGTTTACGATAATTTAATTACATTATGTATTAATATATGTGCATTACTATTTGTTATTGGTGTGTTTTCTTCTTCTCCTTCTTCCATGTAATTTGTAGGGCCCACTCCGGGGTAGATGTGGGGCAATCTGCTAGGAGATTTTTTTAATTTCTGACCTTTATCTCCAGTGCAGATGTGCACTAAAGTGTCATATATATGGGGGGGGGGGGTGCGATCAAATTTTTGGCGCAACTTGAAAAGATGAATGAAAAGTTGTAAATACCATGAAATATATAGCATGTCCATGAAGATCAACCCTCTGGCGTAAAAGACAGAATTCATGAAACTCAAAAACTGATCAGTAAAGCGCATAATGGGTCTTGACTTAGAAGTGGATACTCTAAGTCGAGATTGTTTGACTAACTCTGGGGCATTATCGCAATTGTTAGAGACAGAGGTGAGGTACAAGGAATCCGAATCCTTGGTTTTTTAACGTGCCCGGTGTAAAGCACCGATACACGCGAGACTACCCCTGGGTTACCAGCCAGGATCATCTCTAGTTAGGTGTGAAAAGCTAAATAGCGTTTCTGAAATGACCAAGTGTATCGGCCGAGAATCGAACCCGGGACCTCTCGATCAGGAGTCAAGCGTCTTACCACTCGACCACCGTGCCACCCTTTTCTGACCCGGTGTTTCATTTTAGTGCAACCCCGAGTTCCCGATCGGCAGATGTGTTTCTACGGTTTAAATAATCGGCCATGTGTTGTCCTTTGTATTTTCCTAAACTCATCTGGAACAACATATGAATTCCGCTCGCCAAAGGCTTGCTAAAAATTAATGTTTAAGAATCAATAAGGCATATTGTTCTTAAAAGATAAATCATGGTGGGCCCGTTGTACTTCGTATTTGATTATTAAGGATTCATAATATCGACGGTGCCGAAACAAAATCCCGTAACTCAATTTTGGCGCGAAAACTTTTTTGCAGTCTCCGCATCTGCTAGAAGTCCCGCTCATTTCTGTCTTGTCGCCATTTAAATAGCCAATCGCGTTACTTATATGGCGACAAGACAGAAATGCGCGGGACGTCTAGCAGATGCGGATGCTGCAAACAAATTTCGCGCTAAAATTGAGTTACGGGGTTTAGGTTCGGCACCGTCGATATGATTGTGATGTGTAGAGTCATATTCATTAATTAACAATCTTATAAAGTCCTCTACATCAATTTTCAATCATACAAAGTTACCGATGGATACAGTTAATTTTGAGCAGATTAAACCTTATTCATCATTGTCATGAATGACAGTGCATGTAGGTCCAGGAGCCTTATTCACCAACGATGTAAGTCTAAAACTCAGTCTTAGGCTTAAAATTGTCATTATTCATAATCACTGCCATTTCTTTGAACTTAGATTTAACCATGCAAAGTTTTATCTGACCATTTGTTGTCACCCATTGAACATGTATATAGCTAGTTTGCGATAGAAAATCAAAGTACTGAAAGTACTGACAGGCTGGCGAACTGCTAAGGAACAATAGCTTTTCAAGTAATATAACATCAAGTGGTTTTCTAAGTCGAAAGAGAGGTAAGTGCTGGACTCAACAAAAAATTAAAAATTAAAAAAAAAAAATTTTGGAGCCGCCGTGATTCGATCGCTGGACCTTAGCATCAGTACTAATTACTAAGCGAGTTGCTCATCCACTCGACCACGATCTCGTTGGAGAATACTGACCTAAATAATTTAACATAATAAAATCATTTATGCGCGCGCTATATCGCGTTCGTAACGCGTAGTATACGAACGCGTAGTAATAATTATCAACGCCTTTAAACACCTTTTCTTTTAATTTCATACAATTTCCTTCCATTTCAATATTACAATCGAACAGAATAAATGAAACAAGGAAAGTTGAATGTTCTTATCTTCCAAAACTGATTAACGAGGAGGAACTATTTGCATTGGGTGTATAGATTCTGTGTTGTCAGTTTCGGGAGTAAATTCATCTTAGTGGATTTCATTTTTTAGGATTGTAATAGTCTGGCGCAAATCGCCAGCCTAAAAGTTGTGTGCATATCTGCCCATGTCCTTGTTTTCTTTGTCACTTCCGCATGAATTGCCATATAGTATGGTAAGCGCCTGTGCTTGAATTTGTCGATATTTTCAAAAACGGTATATTTTCGGTGTGTATTGCTTTATAACGTCTCGATTATGAAGCAGTTTGACAAAAGCATGATTATAACTTGTAGATAAAAGTATAAGTTAGCTAATGAATAAAACAGTAGGTGGTTATCATCTATTTCGCAAACGTCTCAGTGCTATTTGTATACTTGGTCTCGACAAGAGTTCTCCACCTGGTATTCTTAAACAGTGAATGGGGTGGAAGACGTTACAGACCCCTATGTGTTTCTCTAGGTACTTGGTGAGATCTATGGCTACCTTCTTGTTGGCGATCTTGAACATCATGGTGAGTCTGGCGTCTTTTCTGCGCGTTTCTAGTGCCTTTCACTGGAGGGCTGCTAGCATGTCTGTTACGCTAGATCTGTTGTGGTACCTGTTCTTGACATACCGCGCTGATCGACGTTGGACTCTTTTCAGACGGAACTTGTCCGTAGCTTCATGGGGTCCCAGATTGTACTGGCGTATTCAATTATTGGCCGAACAATGGCTTTGTAGGCTGTTTCTTTAGTGGATGTTGATGAGATGTTGAGGTTACGTCGGAGAAAGTTGAGGATTCGGTTTGTCTTACTGCAGATGTTGTTGATGTGTTCGGCCTAGTTTGTCGTTGAAAGTGCATCCTAAATATTTTGCTGATTTTACATGTTGGAGAATGTGGCCGTGTAGATGGTAGTCGAAGTGGATTGGCTTGGTGTTTCTGGTGATGGAGAGTGTTTGGCACTTGTCCGGGTGGAAGGACATTTTCCACTGTTCTTCCCATATTGCCAGTTTGTCGAGATCACATGGAAGGCCAGTACAGTCTGTAACTTTGGCTACTGCTAGGTAGGCTGCGGTGTCGTCTGCAAATAGTCTCACCATCGCTTTCAACAGACCATCAGCAATGTCATTGATGTAGTAGAGGAAGAGACTGGGACCAAGGACCGAGCCTTGGGGACGCCTTACTCTACAGATGCTGTACTTGGGATCACCCCTTCTAAGACCACTGACTGGGTTCTGTTGTTCAGGAACGCCTTGATCCATCTACTAGTCTTCCCTCTAATGCCGTAATTTTCCAGTTTGTGGAGTAGTAGGCTGTGACACACCTTGTCGAACGCCTTGGAGAAGTCCATAATGAGGACATCAGTCTGCTTCCCTGCGGCCATGTTCTTTGTGATGTCGTCTGTGAACTCTAGGAGCTGGGTTTCACAGGACGTACCCTTCCTGAAGCCATGTTGGAGTGGGTGCAGGATGTTGTTGTTCTCCCCATGGTTCATTATGTAGCTTGTTGCGATGTGTTCGAGCAGCTTGCAGCAAATGCAGGTCAGTGAAATGGGGCGGTAATTTTCAGGATTGTATACTTCTTGTATACTGGTGATACATTAGCTGATCGCCATTCACCTGGTTTCTGGTTTGGATCCACTATCTAGTGAGTAGGTGAATATTGCTTCAAGGATGGGAGAGATCTCAGTAGCTAATTCCTTCAGAATCCGTGGGCTGATACCATCAGGGCCTGGTGCTTTGTGGGGGTTCAATGACTGTAATAGTTTGGTGATGCCCTCAGATGAGATGGTGATGTCAGGGGCTACTGGATATTTCTTCTGTGGGTCAACATAGTTGCCATTCTCAAACTCTTCTTTGGGTATGTTGATGTTATCGATGAAAACTGACTGGAATTGGTTGTTATAATAAGCCATCATCATAGATCTAATTATGGTTACCAGGTCTACCTTTTTCACATCTTTGTTCTTTTCTTCCTGTTCATTTCGGTACCTAAGGGTATTTAGCTTTGCCATTGTTGTGATTGCCAAAAGTACCACCAGACCCGCCGCAGGTCGATGGTGGTATAATGACGTCACATGTAGAGAATCGGGGCGCGCGACTGAAGCGCGCCGATGACGTCACCCTATACAGACTTACTGTTAGACAATAGCATTCTGATCACCTCGGTTTTTATCCAATGGAAAATACCTCTGACATAACAAGGCGACATTTTGAACTACTTTCAGTCACATAATTCCTACAAAGATATTTGACATTTTCTTCGCGATACGTCCTGCTATGCCGTAGAAACAAGAAAATTAATCAGAACATATAAAATAACCATCGTATTGATCAAAGACCTAAATTACACAGATTGGAGACTCCACTGAAAATTTGGAGAAATCGCAAAATAACAGGCAGCAGATTCAGTTATTGTGCATAAAACTTTTTTTAGTCATCCAATTTTAATGGACAATGTATACCGTGTTGAAGAGCTAAGTTTCTTTTTCTACATGAAGTAACTCATTTTTGTCTACCTTTTATAAAATACAGAAAATTAGAATATGAATGAGGCACATCAGGTATTTTCTGATAAACTTGTAATTTACATTAATTTGATGAAAATGAGAGTATATAGGTCTGGCTCTTCGGGGTCTATTGTTTTATTCCTTGACCAATTTCAATAAATGAGGTATCATTTGAAAGCTGAATGATAAATCTATTGCATAGACGTATTAGTTTTTTCGTAAGTATATTAGAAGTGGAGATATAAGGTATTAAAAACTAACGAGATTTCGCGAAATTTCAGAATATTGTGAGAGTTGGTACCTGTTTCCAATCTGTGTAATTTAGGTCTTGGTATTGATGGATACATATCGTGTTATTTTCACGCGGATGTATCTGACTTTAGTAGTGAGGGCGAAGTTCCGGCGAACGATATTGGTGTATTTCTACACTTATTTACGAGGTGTATTTACCGGAGACAAACGGAAATGGCCGAGCTTTTACGATTGAGACAATAGATGGACACGCCGTGGACAGCCAGGCGTGTGTACTTCCGCGAGTTATAGGTGAACATATTCCCTATTTTATAGCCCCACCATCGTGACCGTGACCCCTTCGGCTACTTCGGAGATTGACAAAACACGGATTTTCACGGAACTCACGGATTCACCGTTCACAGTCTAGTTTCCCACGTTTGTGTCACAGTCTAATCCTTGGTATGCAGAAGACGAATTTCTTTCTCAACATTTTATTATTTATGTGCTATTTTACGAGTAAGAAACCTCCGGTACGATGTGTTAATGATTTATTTCATTTCTTTATATTCTTTCATGTATATCTCTTTCGTATTGATTTGGGTCGTCGATATTTGATGTGTTTATGTGTATTTGTAATGTACGAGTCAGTTGACTTGAGTTTTGTGCCCATACTTTCGTAAATCGGTAGCTCCATTTGTATTTGGTGGTGATTAACAAACTTAATGAACTTAAAGCCTGTCAATGTGTAATGTGCACATATTATTACATGGAATACAGGGGCGTAGCTAGTAGTAATTTGAACATACGCGAAATATGAAAGAAGTCGTAGGGGGGTTTGGGGGTCCTCCCCCTAGAAAATTTTGTATTGTATTATTGATTTAGACGTCTCTGGTGGAGTTTGGACGTCAAATCAGTCTCATTATTTCTTTCAAGATTTGATAAAAAAACTGCTATAAAACGTCAGCTCGAATTTATTTTGTAAGTCGTTGATCATTTGAGAAGAATGTACATGCACTTCAATGAATTACTTCATGCAATATCCTGGTTGGACATCATGGTGAAGGACTATGTTCATCAAACACTAGAAGATAAGTAGACAGGCTATAGGTTAAATCTGAATATAGTTTCTGTAGTTGGAATCTCAAATTTACGAGTAGTACTTAAAAATTTTCAAGTACATGTTATGGCCGCATCTTGGATTTATCTTAATAAAAAAATGTTGAGATGGAAGTTGGTCATAATAGGGACCTTGCCTACTAATGAAGGTTGGGTCACAGTATCCGAAAGTAGTGTTACTGAATACAAAATGTTTTAATAATACTTGCGCAGACAAAAGCGAAAGTATTTACATTGAGCGACATACCTGAAACAGATCTCACAATAGAATTAAAATGCATTGTTTTATATAAAAAGCATACGCTATAAAAAAATTTGTGCGAGCGCAGCGAGCACGAAATATGCATCGTTGCTCATAACAGCATGCCACAGACACGTACGTTCTACACATCAGGGCTAATTATATCATAGACATTAATAATATTCTAATATATATCTGTGATTATATCCAGAACCAGCATAGCCAATGACAAGGTTCAAAGAATTATCATTGGGACCATGAAATCCACACCATAAAAGGAAATAGAAAAGAAAGCTACTTCAGACAAGACAGGAGCACAAAACCCTTGAAATAGCCTAACACCCAACCTACTTCACACAAAACTCCAAAAGCCGATTCAAGAGCAGACTGAAACAGCAATCAGGTGTCAACCACATTGTCAAGGACCTACCAATAAAAAAGCCACTCTTGATACAAATACTGAGGGTAAGAGGTGTAGACATCCAGAAATCTCTTACACTAGAGAGGAATTTTGAATGATAGCCAGCTCACTCCTGGATAGAAGCCTTCACTGGTTGGTTAAAATGGGACGAATTGCAGGAAGATATGCTGCGCTTCAACTGTCTCAGCGAAATTTCGAAAGAAAACTATAGATACACTATTGTCTTTTGAACAGACTCAATGTGAGCACAACAAGCGATAGAACCATACATACTGTATATTTCCGAACATGTGAAAAGACTTGGTATTGCGGTAACAACTGAATGCATGTACTGGACACAGAACAGACACCATTCGATATACTGCAAATCTGTCATAATCTGGAAGAAGAACCAGGCCGCTGTTACCACCGTGACAGAAATATGTTCTTCCGGACCAAACTGTGGAGGAAATTCCAACAACCTGTAACAGACGGTGCAGTTCATCACAGCATCCAAACTGAAGCTATATACCACAACAAGACAGACACAGTTCTAAGAAGCAGAACGTAATAACAATTACCGAAATGGTTAGTTTGATAGTGAAACAAGTTAGAACAGGTTGCCATTTTTATCCGTGGTACATTCATGATGAACACCAGACAGATTACAATACCATTACTGTCGTGCATTTGGGATTATCATGAAAATGAATAGGTTTTTTTAAATAGAAGGTAGGGGGTCGGGGAAAATTTTGAAAACAGTAGATTGAATTGGTGCCTCCTGGGCGTTCTGTGGAATCTAATTTTTGTAGCATTGAAAAGGACAAATTGGATTTATGATGATTGGCAATGAAATTATCCTCTTACCCCCATGCACACTGTCAATCAATATTTTAATACATTAATCGAATTTTAAACGATTTGATTTTTTTAGTTTTCATTTTCAACTATACTCGATCGAGTATCTGAGTATGCGGTGCTACGCGCCTGGAATATTTACTTTTTATATTGCAGAAAAAGCCAGAATGTTATGGAGAATTAGTAGAGTCTGAAACACCCATGAATCGGTAAGTTATTTGTTCAATATGGTGTAATTTGATGTGTATGTTGAATTTATACATGTATTTGTTTATATTCATATTAAGATGGTTGTTCAAAAGATATTTGAATAGAAAGTAGAACATATTGATAGTGAATCTGAAAGAAGAAATTACCCAAGGGAGACAATTGTGTTTAAACAAGCACCTGGTGGTCAATTTGAAAAATCTTGGTAGTGATGATGATGCTTCATACCAAATATCTATGCAGTGTAGTTTTAGATAAGATGATTATCATATGTTTTCCGTATATAAGTCTATGTAAAAAGGTGACCCCGGGGCGGGGCCAATTTAGACCCCAGGGGCATTATTTGAGCAATCTTGGTAGGGGACCACTAGATGATGCTACATACCAAATATCAAAGCTCTATGCATTGCAGTTTTTGACAAGAACATTCTAATATGTTTACCTATATAAGTCAATGTTAAACTGGTGACCCCCGGGGCGGGGCCAATTTTGAACCCATGGGCATAATTTGAACAATCTTCGTAGGGGGCCACTAGATGATGCTACATACCAAATATCAAAGCTCTAGACATTGTAGTTTTAGACAAGACGATTTTTATATGTTTTCCCTATATTAGTCTATGTAAAATAGTGACCCTCAGGGCGGGGCCCAATTTTGACCTGAGGGCAATAATTTGAACAATCTTTGTGGAGGACCTCTAGTCTAGCTGATTCTACATACCAAATATGGAAGCCCTGGGCCAAGCCGTTTCGGAGAAGAAGATTTTTTAAGGTTTTCCCTATATGACTCTTATGTAAAACTAAGGGCCCCCGGGGCGGGCCAATTTTGACCCCAGGGACATGATTTGAACAATCTTTGTAGAGGATCTCAAGGTGATGCCACATACCAAATATGAAAGCTCTCGGCCTTAAACTTTCAGAGAAGAAGATTTTTGAAGTCTCCTTTTTGAAAATCTATTTTTAGCCCTTGTGACCTAGTTATGCAACGGACCGGAAACATTTTAACAACTTTGGTAGAAGTCCACCTGAAGAGCATTTCTGTAAAGCTTGATCAAATTTGGCCAAGCGGTTTAGGAGGAGAAGTCGTTTGAAGAAATTGTTGACGGACGCACGACGGACATCTCAGTATGACAAAACCTCACCGTGGTGGGCATTGCTCAGTGTAGTTGCTAGGAATATGAAATATTATTTCCCACCCCATTCCTACCTTGCTCATATTTTAACTACGGTAGGTCAAGTTGTAGTTGTGCCTCTTTAGATCGCATAACGTTAGGTCACTGTCGTTAGTGTTTTAAACTAGGTCACGCCCCTGGGTTGTTGTGCCTCATTTGGTCGCCGTTTTGGCATGGGTTTGCTCAGGGTACCGTAGTTGTGTTGTGGTGTTCCTGATTTCTGTGCTCGGCTGGTTGGGTTGAGTGCTACCTTCCCTGTCCGATTTTCTCATACCTTTTATGCACTATGGTGTTCTGTATTTGTTTATTGGATGCACCATTGATGTAAAATTGAATATTCCGATTACCATATTTCTTTATAAAATGCACCATTGATGGAAAATTGGATTACCATAATTGTTTATTTGAAGTACTATTGAGTTAGAAAAATTAACTGGATAAAAATTGATATTGAAGTGTAGTCATGCATGCTAATGACCATCTACAACCCCATTACACACAAAGCTTTCTATACATTATATAGTTCACATAACTAACAACAAACTAACATGATTTTTCAAATATTTTTTTATTTCATCAGATAGCCTTAATTTTCTGTGAGACTTTGTTTACATGTATAAAATGATAACTGATATTTTCACAACAACTTTGCTATATGAACATGATTAAAATAACAGAAAAAAATGCAAAACATTATCACTATAACAACACTGAAAGCAGACAGAAGCACACCATACAAATACATTAACAAATAAACTACATAAAAGGTCAAGGTCACTAAAAGCTAAAGGTCGCCAATTTGCATGTAAAACAAGAAAGGCCAAGGTCATACAAAAGTTCAAGGTCAGATAAAGCTCAAGGTCAACAATCGCTGGTCAAAGAAGAAAATGTCAATGTCATAATTAGCTAAGGTCAGAAAATATTGACTGACTGGTCAAGAAAACAAAACGGAAATTCATTCTCCATTTTCATAATTAGTTTTTTCCCTTATACAAAGAAAGACCAGTGTTATTAAAGCCAGGGTTTTTATGAAAACACAAATGTTCCATCATGCAGTATATAACTGAAGCAAAATACAATAATCAGTTCACTGCCAAATAAGTCCACAGGGAAAATGTGAAGGAATTCATCAAAAGCCGCCTTTACAGATCAATATTCAGATCATAGAAATAAATGCAGATAATAAAGTGGAATGATAAAAAAACATAAACAGTTCAGAAAAGCACGTACATAGATTTAGCATTGTTAGTAAAATTGTTATTTCAGAGGAAAAAGAAATATTTGAACGTCTTAGAACAATAACAAAATAAAATGCAAAACAACTGTTTCAAATAATATTTGCAACAAAAAATCAAATTAAAAAAGATCTGTTAAAGCCATGGCAACCAAAATATACCCGTTAAAAATAATAAAATAAGTTAAAACAACAACCGAATAAAAATAAATGAAAACAGAAAAATAACTCAAATAGAGTGTGAAGCGATAAACAGTAGAATGTCTTAACTAAATCATCTAAGTGCTTGCTAGTAAAAGTCTACATCTATGGAAGTAAATAGCAGCAATGAAGACATAAACAGACACAAAACATGTACAGCTATCAATAAAAGACCCCAGATAGCTAAAACTATTCCCCTTTCTATAAGCAAATACATATAACACTTGACAATCTTAGTAATTTGATTATGACACAAAAACATATTTATTCATTGGTTAATATCACAACATCTTTTATGTAAGAAGCATTTCTATTGGATGGTTTAAATTTGCCTCTCCTTTAATTGGTTAATATCACAATATTTTTATGTAAGAAGCATTTCTATTGGACAATTCAAATTTGAAAAATAATAAATACATGGTTGGTCAGTTATATTATGAAAAAACTCACTACAATATCACTACAATTTTTTTATGTAAATGCCAAAAACGTGTAAAATTGTACAAAAAAAGTATTCCAATCTAAACAAAAATAAACACAGATAAAGTGTATAGGTGATACACATAGGCAGGTATTAATCATTTTGAGAATATTTGGGTATGATATATATCACATAGATTCTTGTTCTATTTGCATTAATACGAGCACGAAATATAACAATGAAAATGCAGGAAATTTTATACACAAAATGAATTCAATGAATGACTTGATGAGAACTTTATAAATTAGATGAAAGAAAAAAAGAAATACTTGAAATTATGACTAAGAAAATATAGAATGAATACTTAAACAAAAGATTCTAAACAATGATCATTTCTTGATTATATTAAAAAGTATAAAACCAGTCTTCTAACACAAGCATCTCATTTGTTAAAATCAGAAACTGACCAATGACAAGGCAATATTCTCAGACTGGTATCCAAACTCAAATTTCTAACCTAAAAGGATAAGATTTTGGGAACCAGTCAATTAACATGATCATTTGATTGGTCGATTAACAACACAGTCTTGTAACTGACCAATGAGAGGACTGCATTCACAGACTGGTACACAAAAACTAAAGGTAAACACAGCACATAGTCTGCATCAAATAATGTAAGACGTTTTGGGTGTACAATTCTTAAAATAGCACATCTAGAATCATCATAGTCACATATCATACAAGTAACACAAACTTGGGAACCAGTCAAACAATTCAATGTTCTGATTGGTCGATACACAGTACAGTATTATAACTGACCAATGAAAACACATTATTCTCAGACTTGTATTCAAAGTTATATACTTCACCTTAAAAAAGTTTATTTAAAAATTATTTACATCAAAATATTGCACATTGAAAACATTAAATGATTTTTCTTCATACTTCACCGGACAAACAAAATAGAACATTACACATATAAACAATATCATAGTATAGGGTATACAAGCGATAGGAACTCCCCTATTATATGTTGGAAAAATAAAAACCTTAAGAGTAGAAGCTGTATGCTCTTCTCACAGACCATGATTGATTCAACAAAATGCTCAATTTGACTGAAATTTTAACTTGCTTCCAATAAACAGCTGTGTGCAATAGTTAGGTAATTACGGTAAAACAAAATTAGCTGACCATTCCTACATGACAATAGCACATTTCTTGTATAATGCATTGACCATTTATAACATGTAACATATATTTTAAAGAGATTTCGAACACTGACTAACTTACAAATATCGAAACTAAACCTTTTTTTAAGACCCTGTATGTATGCACATATATATGAGCACATGATCAAGACGTAGGGGCTGATGCGTGACATCTAATACACTCGGCCAGACTACCAGAACTCGCTTTCAGCAGAAATTTCATTTTATAGAAATCCTTGATATTGCATTGGGCGCCATGTTGAATCCTACGAGCAAAATCATGAATAAGGTCGGCTCGTTGTTTCTCAAGCCACATTGAGAGTTTTGGTTCTAGGTTGCTATGACGATAACTGTCAAATTCCGGGTCCTCCTCACCTGGTCCCCATAACAGAAACTCTGTGTAACTCCGGACAACGGGTAAACATTCTGCCACGCCCGATTCCAGCAACTCTATCACCTTCTGTACACCAGCGTACGTGAAAAACGCAACATCGTCCAAAACCGAATTAGCGTCACATTTTGCACTCATATCAATCAAAAATCTTTCTAAAAATAGACACACACGATCAATTTGTTGATCTTCGGGTGCCCGTACTTGTGGAAGGAAGGAAACCGTCTCACCGAGGCAGTATGGATTAGAGATTAAATACAAATCACGGAAGTCAGCCTCAGAGAGTGGATGTCCTTGTTCCAAACAGTGAGAAATTGCACTCAAAAGTTGTAAAACAAAAAATAACACTTTACGTAAAAAATCTTTTTGGTTGTCGCAAATGGTTTCCATGGAGTTCATGTGAGCATTTAAGCTTTCATTGATGTCAAACAGTCCAACAACAATGTAGCATTTAGCGAAGCTAGCATTAGCTTGACTCACTGTAGTTTCTAGAATTTGACTAGTTTTTATAAATGCATCGGTAAGATAGGAGTATGGAATAGAGTCGGTGAATATACATGTAGGCTTCAGTAGACTGGGATGATTTGCAGCAGTGATTTCTGGTCTGGAATGCAGTAACTGAAATGGACAGTAGATATTTTTACATTGCATCACATTTATGGATGTTTTTGCCTGGAATAAAGTTACTGAAACAAGTTTTTGAATAATTTTTAATACAGGATCTATTATAGGGATCAGAATATATGGATAGATTTTTGATACCATTTATCATTTAAAGGCAAGGTCAAAGATACATGTAATCTATAGAAGAAAAAGTTTGTTAAAAAACTTCCAAAATATAGCACAATGAAACACTTACCATAAGTTGACATGGTGACATGGTATTTCTCATCTTGGCATTGTATACAACAGATTTCTCAGATGTGTGCAGTGGTTTACCATAGATGTCAAAATCCTGCCATTTTAGGGGCCCAACTGACCCCAACTGAAGACTTTCTTTAGTAAAGCATTTCTCATGTTGAGTGTAGATCTCACGTAACGTGTTTAGATTCATCGCAGTCAGTTTACTCAACATTTCACGTAACTGCTCTTCATTTAGGAAAACAGCAACACTAGGTCGATTCATAGCAACATACTGTTCAAAACCTGACCCTACATGACGAGGTCGTTTCCGTGGTATTGGTCGAGGTCGTGACAGACTATTATTAGCCGACATGTCAGAGTCAGAAGAAAACGAGTCTTTACTTTTCAAGTTAGTTTTCGGTGTTTCATCTTGTCCGTTAACTTGGTTTATATCGTGAACACCATAAACTTCTTCCTGACCATTTTCAAACTCTTCACCAGACTGTGTCAGATTTTGTGCCAGACTGGTTCCATATTTTCCATAACCGTTAGTAATCTCTTCATAGATTGGTTGTGAAGCCAACAACTCTCGTCTCTCTGGACTTACATCAAGTTCATCAAGTGCTTTCTGATTCACATCAACAGGTGCTTGAAAGCTCTCCACCATGGAGGTGTTCATGTCGGCCATATTGTTTACCATAGTAACCATGCTGGTTGTCATGGAACCCATACTGGTCGTTGATTCCGCCATAATGGATGAAGGAGGCTCAGTTCCGGGTATAATTCCACCAGCAGATTTGATTGGTTCTAAATACCCCTGAAATAAGAAACATGACAATATAGTAAATGATAACTACTTAAGAAAATCAGTCAGACAGTTTTTCTATCAGACTCTTCATTGACATATACAATAACATGTAAAATTCATTAAGTGATTTAATTTAATTAATAAATTGGTGACATGGAACACTACTCCCATCCAAATGGTCTAATGTTAAGACAATTGTCTAAATGAAGGCAGTGTATCTGGGTTCAAGTCCCAGTTTGGATTCAAGTTGTTCAGTTGCTAAGTTAAATCTTAAATTAGTTTTTAACAGGTCTTGAGCATTTAATTAATACCTAAACAGGTTTTGCACATGGAAGACACATTGTCAACTGAGGTGCCTCAATAAATAAGTGAACATATTGCTTAGTACTGTGTCAATTTCTGAAAAAAATCTCCTTTAAAGGCGGTGCCTTATTTCATATTAAAAGTACACAAGAATTACTCTTCTTTTTGAAGGTTTTTCTGTATCCAAACTTCCAAATAAAGTAACCAACAATAATGAGTTACTTCTGTCATAGAAATAATAAATTTCAATATCAAAGGGATGTAATTCTGACAATAATAATAACAATACTGCATCAGAGTTACTTCCCTTCTTCCAAAATAAAGTTGTATCCAAGGGAATTCTAGTAACCAGAACAACAATTACCTCACTTCCAGTCATAGAAGGCGGCCTCAATCCCACCACAGCACCTTCCACTACCGGATCATACAAGTTCTTCTTATCACTGAGTGGTGGTGTCGGAGCCTCAGATTTGATAAACTCGTACAAATTCTCCACAGATCCACGAGGTGAAAGGTCAGACTTGTCCCCAGATGTAGACCCCGAGGATGTTGATCCACCTGGGAGGAGAACAAGAGAAAAACTATAACAATCTATTTTTAATGTAATAAGAAAGTAGAAATGCTGTAAAACTATTTACTGTAAAATCATTAATTTTCGTGGGGGATTAAATTTCGTGGATTTCGTGGTTCACTTCAACCACGAACTTAATCCCAACGAACATGGATTTTGACCCTTGCTTTATTACCTAAAATGCAAAATCCACGAATTCAAGTGTCAACGAAATTGCCTTTTTTACCAAAACCACGAAATTTCGTCCCAACGAAATTAAATGATTTTACAGTATTCTATAGACTACCTGACCACACAGATCACCATATTTTTTGTGTTTCGTTGGTAGACAAACTTCTATGCCTAATACTGGTTTTATAACCTAAAAAATAATGCTATCTCTGATTTAATTCCATAGGGAATAGTTGTAAAGTGTTAAATATACACCACAAACCAGAAAACACAATATGTCAGAAAGCTTGTATTGTATGTGACATGTTAAACCAGGGTATTCACATGAAAAGTAACACCCAAGATCTCGCTTTGTCGTACAAACAGGAGTGCAAGGCCCATAACCTGGTATATGGTGTGTTTTGCAACAAATGTGAGAGAATAGTGTATGTTGGGGAGACAAGTCGCTCATTGAAAGAGAGGCTTAAAGAGCATGAAGCTGATGTTAGACTTAGACGCTGTAAACCGATGTCGGACCATTTCAATAGTCAAGGCCATTCTTCAAAAGACATTGGTGTATCGATACTGGAGACGATCAAGGATGAGTCAAGATATTATAGACTAATACGTGAAATAGAGTGGATAAAGACTTTCGGAACCGAATCACCGGAAGGTTTAAACACCAAAACCCAACTGGACGTTCTCCTAAGGGGCAATTTATAAAACAGTTATATTTATAATATTGACATTACTATGAATGAAATTTTAGATTAGGGTTGCCTCCATACTTTTAGTATATAATTATATAAGCTTAGTCTTGTCGTTTTCAATTTGGACATAGGTAATATATATTCCTATATTTATTTAAAGTATTTTGAACTTATAAGGATAATATATTGGACATGACTATCTGTGGTTTATGTTTGGAATAGGTGTAGGCATCCCTAACCTGGAGTTTTACCTATATTAGACTGATTTGTATACATTGCAACGTAACGTCATGAGTCTATTTGGCGTACTTTTGTTATGACGTCATTTCCTGTTTATTGTGACGTCATGACGTCACTTCCTGTTTTGGGCCATTATTTTAAAATGGCCAACAACAATGCCAGCAAATATGTAAAATAAGTCTTTAAAATGTATTTTTCGATAAAGGCTGAATGCCGAAACGTTATTAAATATGAGTATGAACCATACTAGTGTAAAAAATAATGGTCGACTTATGGCTGCAGTAGACTTATGACTGCAAAGTTACGGTATCATATTTTTAATCATTTTGTTTTCATCGAAAAGTAATTTTATATTTGACTCATTGTTAAAGTCTTATAGTTACTACACACTTTAATATGGTTAAGTGCAAGATAGTGTAAATGTAGTATTAATTTCCACTTATTGCATTTACAGTCTAGCTCAAAATCAGCAAAGTGAATAGTTTTCCTTTTACTCTATAGAAAACACATTTCCTGCAGAAGTTATGTGCCCAAACCGAACATTACTTGTACCAGACAGCCAGACTGCATTTATAACTAGCTCATACCTGACAGAAAAGAGCGGTCAAAATACTCCCCTCATCTAAGATTAGGGGGGGGGGGAATAACAAGCTCATACCTGACAGAAAGGAGTTATCATCACCAAGAGAGATTGTGTTACGTCTACTCACAGCTTTGTTTGATGACATTTCTGTAATAAGCTGAAATAGTATAACAATATTATTATTAAGAAACGTTTGAATCAACCAATAGGAACGCTTCTTACATAAGCTGTTTGCCAATGAATGGAGAGGCAAATTTGAATTGTCCAATAGAAATGCTTCTTACATATCACAGAGAGACTACATACTGGAAAAGGGGCGGTTTAACTATACAAACTCTATTGATGAAAGAACAATATACAATGTACATAGTGTTTTTTCCAGAACCCTTTAGGGGCATGGCGTTTTCTGAGAAAAGGGCACTTTTTTGCGCGCGACCTTATGAAAAAGGGCACTTTGTTGCACCCAGCCTTCTGAGTTAAGCAACCACCTAGTTCCTGGCAATTCAGCACCTGTACATTAACCATGCAATATTGAGTCCTGGATCTAAACCAGTACTTTAGTCTTTCATATAAGAGCAGTTAAAAACTGACAGACAGACAGCATCAATGTTATATGCTTCCCACAAATAAGTGTGGGGCCACAACCATAAAAAGACACATGGATTTTTTTACCTTTCTGGCAAATGATTGCCAAGTTAGCAACAAACACTTTGGATATGCCACGTACAAAATGTACATCTCCAGTGTGTGTTTATGAAGACTAAAATGAGCAAATCAATTGAGTTATTTCATTTTTATTATTCACAACCTTGCACATAGATCTACAAGAGGAGGATATATATAGCCTTTAATAATAGGCCTACTTTTTTGGCATCAGTAGGCTTGATATATGGATTCTATATCAGGGTTCCCATAAATGTTCTAAGGTAAAATTTCCTGACAACTCAGCAGTTTTCCCTGACATTTTGGAGTGATCAGACCTTTTTTGTGAGAACAAAAAACCCTGACCTGGAAAAAAATCCCTGACCGTGGGAACCCTGTATAATATTGCAATTGGTAGCTGACATATCAGACTAAACAATAAATGGCATGATTTAATCATATTGTGTAGTTTTATCTGCCAGCGTGTAGCCAATAATCAACGTATACAAACTTATCCGAAAATACGTGAATATCCGAAACTGCGTCACTCACAGTATTACTGACTTGATAAATTCGACCATTTTTCGTTATTAATGCGTTTAAACCGTTATAGATTCGTTAAATGCCCTTGGATCGTCCTAAATGTTCGTATAATACAAGCGTTGTCATCGGCCGAATAGTTTACATTCTCGACACGGCATATTTGCAGAACAGTTCAACACGCGCGTCACGTGACCTGTATGTCGGCATATTTTCACAAATTCTCGCAAGATAAATGTGCAATGTGTTTAGGCTACTTTTAATTACTTTAAAAGCGTAAACTACATGGATTTATGATATTTATAATAAAAACTCGTCCACTTGATTACTGTTTTAAACGCCAATTTCACGGAGCGTACTTTTGTGACAGACTTTTAATTCTCGTCAGTCGCAACATAACTTGGATATCAACAACGCACGTGAGCATATTAATTAGTTTATGATATTAAAAGTTTGATTAGGCAATCATCGTCGGCAGTTTTATTTTTAATTGGAATAATCTTGCGAAAAACATTCATTTGTTAATTGCCGACGCTCGCCAACTGATTGAAAAAATAGCGACTGGTTCGTGTTTTATGCCCGTGAAAAGTCAATTGCCGACTGGTTCATGCTTTTTTATGCAAAATTATGATGCAACCAGTCTACTGGAAATTTCTTCCTTCTGTAAAAAAATATCGACTGGTTCACGCTTTTATTCAAGATAAAGAAGCAACCAGTCACGTGATTTTTCACCCGACTGCCGAGACCCCCGTCGTGTAATATACACGTTGACACGTCGTATCCTAGGTGACAGTCATGATAAGACAGGATGTAGGACAGTCTACATCCGCTGTTCTGATGAAATTGAGAGGGCACAATAAACAATTATCAGCTGACTAAAGGGCACTTGGCGCAAAAGGCCTTTGATGAGGGCAGCATGGCGCATCGTTAGTTCGGGAGTAAAGGGCATGGCGCATGCGCCATGCTGAAAGGGCCTGGAAAAAACACTAGTACATAAATATGTGAAACTATAAAGAAATTTTTATGATTAACCGAAACAGACAAACGATCATCTTTAAATTGTTTTGTCAACAAGGATGGCTCAAGTCTTGTTTAAAATAAATGAATGTTCTCAAGTTCTCATTCTTATTATTCTTGTTATAAACTAAAAACCGCTGACTCACCACAGGTCCAGATATATCCTTCAAGTCAATCTTTTTACCATGGTGATCACTAAGAACGTGAGATTCTGTAATCGACTTGGTCCTCTTCACAGACGGAGGTGCCGGGGGTTTATTCTTGCGATTCAACTTCCCGAGGAAACTTTTCCGACTGTTGCCCGCAGGTTTTGGTAGCTCGATCTTTTCATGTTGCATAGGAAGCTCCATAGGTGGAACAGCAGCTTGTTGTGATGTGTTAGTAGATGCTTTTTGAGACTGGTCGTCTGTCACATTATTCAATTTTGCTTTGTCATCACTAGAAGGTGGACTGGTTTTCAAATCATCTTTAGAAGCACTTTTCGCTCTTTCAGCATCCTTTAGGTTCGATTTTGGAATGTCTTTATCTTTAGAACCAGTCTTTCTACAGTCTGCAGGCAATGTTTTACATTTTTCACTATAGTCTATTTTAGGGGCAGTGGTTGGAAGTGGGGGAGGGGCGTTAAGTTTTCGGGGCTCACCAGATCCCTGTTGATCCTTATTTAGTTTTAATTCCAACTCCTTAGCAAATGCTAGGCCCTTTGGTTGCTCAGGTTTATTGTCAGAACTTTGAGCAGCTTGTGAAGTTTGAACATTTGTTTCTGGAGTATTGGAAGCCATGGAGACGGAAGAATCTGTTAAAATATTCGGCAAAGATGCTCGTCCAGGAGCAACAGGTGCTGCTGTTCTTTTTGGAGACTTTGCCCTCTTTCTTAAAACTTTTGGGTCTGTTTTCTTGTCATCTTGTGCTTGTTTGGACGTCTCTTCCAGTGAAGTTGAGCTTGTTATAGTTTTATGTTGGGGAGAAGCATTCTTGCTCGAGCTGTCAGTGAGTTCCATCGATTTTGTCATCGTAGCAGATGGACGTGGTTTCATAGCAACAGGGGGTTTAGGTGGCGGAACATTTGGTGTGTCTCTAGGACGACCATCTGTAGAATCACGTGTCCTTGGTCGCGACCTTGGAACGCCACCTTCAGAGTTGCCTCTAGCTCTAGGTTTTGGAGGTACTGCACTATCTAGCCCTTCTCTTGGAGGGTTTAAAGGCAGTGGAGGGGCTTCTTTAGACTTTGGACTAGCTGCAAGCTCCTTATCTCCCGTTGACCTTGAAGGTGATAATTGTGACTTAGAAGTTTCTTGTTGCGAGGTATTATTCTGACTAGAATCCTTATCAGTAGATATGGCAACTTGAAGGTTATCTTTGGACTTAGTTTCCACTTGTGATTTAACTTTCGACTTAGGTTCAACTTTCGGTGAATCTTTAGGAGTTGGCTTAGCCTCTTTTTCAGCTTCTTTCTTCAGATCAGGTTGAGGAGGACGATCGGGTGGCCGAGGACTAACAGGCCGTGTGGGTAAAACTTTTAATTTCATTTGTGGAGAAGATTTTGACGTGCGCTTATCTTTTTTCATACTTTCTCCTCGACCAGATCCCTGTCGTTCAAAGTTTCCACCTTTTTCAGACTGCGTCTCTGAATCACTTTGAACATCAGACTGTGACCCAGAATTAGAGACCAAAGTTTCTGAACTGGCAGAAATTTCTGAGTCGGAGTCTCTCCCTCGACGTAAAATTCGACTGAAAAATCCACCGATTCCCCCACCACTTTTTTTGGACTGTTTTTCTTTTTCTTTGTCATTTTTTATCTTATAACCTTCCATGTTTTCAACACTATTGCTTGACGATGTACTTCCAGAAAGTTCAGCTTTTGTAGACGACGGTGCCGGAGAAGGTTGTGACATTGGGTTACCTCCGATCTGTTTATTTATAGGTACCATTTTGAATGTCGGCTCCTTACTTTGTGCAGCACGCAGTTCTAACTGCTTCTGTGGTGAATTTGTTTGTTCTTGCGGAGGTTCGGGCGGGCAGCTTGGAGGTCTCGGAGCCCGACCTTTGGCCCGTTGTTTTCTCAAGCTAGCAGCTAGAGTCACCATCTTAGCTTCTAGCTCGGACGGTTTCTCTTTTCCATCTTTTTTATCACCTTTAACATCATCGTCGAGTGCATCCAGATTTTTCACAGAATCAGTTTCACTCGGTGTACCTGTGCTGTACTTAGCTAAAACATCATTTAATAAATCAACTAAAGCAAATCCAGCGGAACTTGAATCCAAATCAATTTCACTTTTAATTTCGTCAAATAAGTTCATTTCCGACTCACTTTCAAATCCAAATTTCCCCTCCCAAGGGTCATCGTAACTTGGTTCCGACCCATCGCTAGCATTAACATCAGTTTTTAGAAGGTTTTTGTGTTTTGGGCTCATTGAAAAATCTATTTTATCAGCACCAAGGAATTTTAACACAGCTTCGTATTTATCTTCTGCCGTTTCCTCGGCAACATTTTCCGAGGATTCATCTAATGTTGAAAGTCTATTGCTTGAGAACATATTATCCATAGCAGATTTCTCTGCCTTTGTTCTCAATGGGAAGGTACCAAAGTTCTGTGTGGCAGTATCAGGTAGGGGATCACATTCTCGAACGTTAGCAAATCTATCTGGTTTCCATAGCGATTCCATCTCCAGATCTTCATACTCTTTACTATGAACATTCTTGTCAATTTTATCATCACTAGCACTAACATGTTCAGTATTCCATATTGTATTTTTGAGAGCCTGTAAAGCCCATTCTTTTTCATTTTCCGTAAACTTCATAATTTCCTTAACTTCATCTGGACCTTCTCTGCAGTCATCTTCATGATCAGAGTATAAATTGTCTAACCCACCATCGTCGCCAATCACTGAAGGGTCATCGTCTTTAAAACTTATTGACCTTTGACCTTTTTTCAATTTTTTTCTACTCCTTGGACTAAGTTTTGCATCAGTTACATTTTCAGAGTCTTTTTTAGTTTGTGTTTTCTTATTAGGATCACTTAGATTTGGTTTGTCAAATAGTTTTGGTTTTGGAGCAGGGACGGGAGATTTCTCCCTTGATGATGACCTAGATCTGGATTTTGAATCCTTGTCCGACGAGTTCCGTTTTCCGTCACTTATCAAACTATTAAGTCTATCTTCAGGATTTAAGAACGGCTTTGTCAAACCTTTAGTTCCCGTGTCAGATTTTAAATTTTCCTTTTTATCAATTTTTTTATCACCCACCGGTATCACAGTGACAGTTTTACCATTTTTAGAGGTAACATTATTTGACCTTGAACTTTGACCTTTCAATGCATCACCATCAATATCCTCGTAACTATGTTCAGGAAAGTATTTTGTTGAGTCATTGTTGACCAGAGGCTTGGATGGGGAAACACGATCTGAGTCATCTAGACGCTTATTAGGTTTATCAGGATCCGGTAAACACATGGCATTCCATTGGTCCTCCTCAGTTTTCTCACTTTTTCCTGCCTCGGGATCTAGAACCGTCCAAGATTTTGTCATTAACGAGTTACGCTTGGCCGGTTTTGGGGAATCTGTTCCTGAATCTACAACTTTTTTCGACGTTTCTTCCGTCGACGCATGTTCACCTCGTGGTCGCTGACAATTTACACATAAATCTTTCTTCCATGCATTTTGAGTAAAGTCTGAACATACAGACATTACGCCATCGATACCTTCACTAACCATCTAGTGACCTTCACTTTACGACCTTGACCTCACGACCTTGACTCTAGAGTCTGATAATTTTATATCCTTCCCTTGACTTTTCATCGATACCTTGACTAACCATCTAGCGACCTTCAACTTAGGATAATAGGGCAACCTTTCTTCGACCAGCTCAGGACCTTGACTTTATGATAATTTGATGACCTTTCATGTGACTTTCTTCAGGCTTCATGACCTTAACCTTGAATGACCTTCACCTTACGACCTTCACAGATTGTCCAATGATAAAGGAATGTAAAGCTGATGACCTTTCACTTGATGATGTTTGCTTTGTAATTGTTCAATTTGTCGTCTGAAAATAGAAATGAAGCAGAGTTATATAACTTATAATCAATGTTTGAGAATATATAAACCTTAGTCTCCATAGCAACAACAGCAATAAGGACATTTTAGAAACAGATTACCAAGCATTGCCTTTATTTGCTTTATTTCTTTTGAAATATGGCAGACATAATTATATATGAGCCTCCACTGGATTTGAACCCGGGTCGATGACAGTCATAGACAAATAATTAAAATTTTCAGTTAGGAGATATTTTTGTTGGTATACATGATAGGAAAACAAACATGATTTTATTGTTGGCCTACGATTGCCATAGTGCACTAGCTAGAAGCGTTAGATATTACTCAGGGTGTATGTCTGACTCAGTTAACAATTACAAACTACATAATCCATCATTACATTACACACGGTTGTTTTTATTCCTGACAAAATAATTACAGAGTTTCAAGTCACAGAACTGCAGCAAAGTTGAAACAAAAGACTTCAGCATGCAACACATGTGAGCATGCACCAGTACAGTAGAAAACATTGAATAACATGTTATACAGTGCCCAACAAAAATATGAATACAGAGAGTTTTCCCCATTTACTTGCCCGCATAACACTACTTGCAGAACAGAGAAGCAACAATGTTTTTGAAGACCAGGAATATTTTTTTCATTTCAGTGTAAAGACAATACATTGATTGGTACCCTAGATGGAAAATATTAAGTTTCTTTGCCAGCTTTGAACGACAACATGATCATACAAAATGGCAAATTCAGCACCTTGAACCCCATAGTTTATTTTTAAATCAGAAAATGTTCATCTTTCTATCGGTCACATTTGTTACTCCTTCATTAACTGTTTTTTTTCAGAAATTGCAAACATTGTTACCTTCTAACCAATATATATGGAGTAATTAAACCAATTATAATTCTGCATCTGTCAAAAGGTGTATCCATATTTTTGGTGGACACTGTATACACGGCTACCAATTACAGTCTAAGTTTATAACTCTATAGCATAACTCTCGTAACGATTAGTAAATAGGATACTGTAAATTCATTCATTTTCCCGGAGAATTAATTTACACTAGTTTTTCGGATGCACTGGACTATTTGATACCATGAAATAAGTAACAATAAGAAACAACAGATTTTCTTTCAACATTTTGAATCCACAAATTTAAGAACCCACCAAATAACCATTTTACCAAAACTGCAAAATTTAATATCAGCAAAAATGAATGATTTAACAGTAGTGTAATGAGTTTCTATGGTGATAAAACAGTTTGTAATTATTATACATATCAATACGTACCACTGTACTGTGAAAGCCGGAGAAATAATGTATATTCACATAAATTTGACATTTTCATGATATAAAATAATTATTACGAACATTTTTATATTATTTCCAACGACTACTAGTAATTATGTAATAACTATATGTAGAAAGTTGTTATAATGACTTGATCAGCCTAAATGAACAAGAGCCAAAATGTCACAAAATTTGGCAAAATATTATGTCCTGCTTTCAACAAGTGTACAAGCCAAGCATGGATTGCGTGGTTCACCATTAACCACGAAATCAAATCCCATTGAACAATGAATTTGGCCCAAAAATTATATTCAGTACCTGAAATGCAAAATCCACAAATTAACATCCCATCGAAATGGGTTTTTACCCAAACCACAAAATTTTGTCCCATCGAAATTAAATGATTTTACATTATATATAGAAGACATAAAATAAACATGAATCATAGCTATCGCAGTGAATGTCGTAAATTGTGCAAGTTTGAAGTGTATCTTATCATCCAAGTTGTCATTGAAGATCATGATCTAACAATTAAAGGTATGAATACATTGACATTTTAATTTACAACCCGTCCATAACCTATAGTACGGAGAATTTGACTTGATCCCAACTTTTATGCATAAATGTATTTCATAGTTACAGACAATCCAAAAGCACCAGAGTTACGACAGCATTACCTAGCAACCAATGCAGGAGTCAGACATAGAACCCTAAAAAATGGAAGGAGGAAAGGAGGATTTATTTACCCTCGCCACCGGGATAACCCATTTGAGCGAGCATCCCAAAAATGAACATTTCAAGCAAGCCTATATAGTATACACCACAATGAATGAAACACTTTAGACTTTCAATTTTGTGCATAATTAGCCATAAAGGGTGGTAATTATAAATGATTACTACACTGAAGTTAGTACAAACTTGGTGTTGGCATTGAGTACATAAATTTTTATGAACAAATCAGGCAATATTGTGGTCCTTTAGATTTGTGTTTGTAGTCATACACCTCAAGCGTCTTTTTTACACTTCCCATCAATGAACCCGAGTGTTAGACTAGCTAATCAGCTGCTAATATAAGGTTGAGGATCGTGTCAAATTCTCTGCACTACACCTGTCATTTAGATCCTTCATGTTGACAACTATACAATGCGGAACATATTATACTGATAATGATAGTCAAGAAGCAGGGTAGGTTACAGTATCTGATCAACATATTTTTGTGTCTGAAAGGCAAATAATACATGTACACTGCTAATGATAGTGTCACCCCGACTACAGTCTGTTCAAAGTTAAACAAGAACGGTTGTAAACATATGCCAGTCTGTCAGGTAAACTATGTTTATCTAGGTTTGACTATCGAGTTAACCGTAGTCCGCTTTATTTTATTGATGGGACTGTTTCCTCATCAGTATAACTTATTGAATCGACAGTACAGCTTGAACAGATTAACTTGAGACTCCTTGATTAATTTGTTTAAGTCCGGAGAGCTCCGAAGTTATAAAAAATGTGTACTTACAATTATAGATGGCCTTATACAGAAGTAACCGAATACAGCTTAATATAGTCGGAGGCGCTTACAGACTTTCAGTGTTCGCGTTTACGGCGTAAACATGTCTTTTTACGCAACGAAAATCGGCGGAACGTAAAATTCTGGAGTACGTTGCGTACGTGGGACGCAATATTTATAATTACCAAAAAGAAGTTGAACAATTTCATTAAACAGACCCGAAACCTTGAATTAAAATCTCTTCCCCTTTTCTCCGAAGCGCCATAAATAAAATCATGTTTATTTTTATTTTGATCTCCCGACATGCAATTTTATCGTGACGTCACGCGGACACTTGCTTGACTGGGTTACAGCGCTGCATAAATTTTACCGTGTTCGACTGGTAATTGCTCGAGAAGCGACCAGATCGAGGCCGCTGCAGTTGCTACTACAGTAGTAACGGGAGGCTAAATTATGGCGTCGGAGCGAAAGAAAGTAAAGCATAATCGAAACTTCCAAGAGCAATGGCTGAAAGATCCGCAATTCAAAGACTGGTTAGTCAAGAAGGAAAACCCTGTTGATAAAAGCATTTCAATGCACTGTCTTATCTGTACTGATACCAAGATTAAAAATACGTTCACGACGAGTGGTTGCATTGATTTCCAACGAAGCTCGCTAGTACGGCACATTTCTACCGACGGTCATCAGCGTGATACTTTTTATTACATTCCATTGTTAAACTTTGCTCAGAATGAGTTGATAGGTCATATACTGCTATTTAACTATTCTAAGCAAATTTAAGTATCATTTTATATCAATCTTGACAGATTGTGTGCCAATTTATTGGGACTCAGTAAATTTGTAATGGGACCCAACTTTTTTAAAGGCATTGGGTCCCTGGGACCCACAAAAAATTGAGGTAAACGCGAACACTGGACTTTGATGAGTGTCAGTTTAATCTGGTCAAGCTATACACATAGATTGTATAGTGATGAAAAGATTCCAATACAAAATATGATCTTCCTGAGCTTTTAGTTAAAATTTAAATTCATAGCTGTAATTTATTAAAAAATTTGCAAAAAATATACTCCCCCCCCCCCCCCCCCCCCATTTTCAGTGCTGAGGTGTCTGCAATAATTACCGGTATTTAATCAGAACTTTCTTCGAATACTATTTAAATACAACCTACCCCGGTAGTTATTATACACAAGATTTTTTTTACTGTTCAGTAGTTCGGTAAAAAATACAAATATTTTTTTTAATGACTTTCCAACTTCAGATCAGAAATTTGACTTAATTCAGTCACCAAATTAACAAAATTTCACAATTTTTTTTTTCGTTATCAATGATACAATTACCTGTGATAAGAATATATAGAAAGACAAAGACTATCTAAAACACAATACAGTATTTAAATTTTGTTTCTTTCTCAGAAATTAACGCTCATCTGACATCAGCAAGTAAATTTTAAGCAAAACAACTTACCCTGATTATTATTAAATCAATTATCATAAAATATTATCACAGAATTAAACATCCATATAACCAACATGACAAAAAATGTTATATTTGTTTATGAAATATTTACGAATCCAAACAACCAACGATAGAGATAACATTTATCAATGTTACACAGAAATAAACCATAACTACAGATTGAACACTTAAAGCACCTGTCTCGAATAAATACATTAAAGGCCGAGACAAAATCATGTTGTGGTTAAGGTTTCCCTACCCTACAATAATTTATTCAAAGTTAAAGTAAAAACTTGCAATACTACCGTTATGTATGTTTTGAAAAAATAAAATAAATTAAATGATATTAAAAAATAAAATGTTTTCCCTGCCTACCTACCCTAATATTCTTTGGCCTGTAACCTGAACCACAAAACTATTTTGTCTTGGCCTTAAGAGAACAGTTAAAGCACATGGTACCGTTTTATCAACGTATTTACGAAAATCGTAAAGTTACGTTCAGATTTAGAATCAGTATATTTCTTTAACAATTGCAAATTGGGAACAGATATGGTTTGTGGGAGTTCATTAACTGAACCTTGATTAATATTTCAGTCTCATTTACCACATTTTATAGATTTAAAGGTGTTATAAAAAATTTGAATTTGATCGTAAGTTTACGATTTCCGTAAGTACGTTGATAAAACGGTACCCAGATCCCTAATAATTACACTAACAGAACAGTTTAAAGTTGGTAGTTTTTGTATTGGATACTACACCTTTTTTGCATATTTTGATATACATCTATGAGACAATTCCTTTTTTAAAATCTGCTTTTCAATATTTTTGGCATTTTAGTGTAATATTGAATAAGTGTGGTGTTTATAACACTTGATCACAGTACAATACGGGGTACATACAATCTATTGATGGTATTTAGGTATTTAACGGGTATAGTTTAGTGCAAGCATGATATAAGCAGATTTTTTAACTTCAATGTAATATTTTAGCGACCTTTACCGGCGATCAGATAAGTTGAACATAAAAACTGTCCCTTAGGCTGGAAAAAAATACAATAATTATTATCTTTGTTCAAGCATATATAAATTATACATGTATATAAATATAGATTATATCTTTGATACACTAGGTTCAAGTACACAAAGCTATTTTAATGACAAATTTGTGTTATCTTACAACCCTCATTATCATAGTGGGGGAGGGGCGGTAGTTCCTTTTACACTGTTTCCATTAATTAGGCTTCTATTTTTCTTATTAAATTAAACAGAATAGGTGTTAAATATTATCATGTGACATATGTATATGAAGATTTCTTAATTCCCTTGCTAGACGCTCAGCATATTAGGGAAACTGGCTTCTCTCTCTCATACCCTCGTGGCGATGGATAACATCAGGAATGAGGTGTCCAGAGTGATTAATATAAGTTGGAAAAACTTGTTTCACAATCAACCTTAAATAAATTAGTATAAACTAACATTTGTTACAAAAAGCTTGATGCATGATCAAAAAGTGAGTTTGAACATTGATGGATGAGATCAATTCAGTTATGATGAACATATTTATGTACAACATAAGACAGTATATTATACATAACTGTGGTTTATTTAACAAGGGAATGTATGACATTATTAATAGCATGCATTACAGTTACATGAAAAACCTTTTAATCATGTAAGAAATCATCAAATTGAAAGGCTACTCTCTAAATATATTTTGGTGGCAGCTTTGTGTTCAGCTTTTGATTGGAACTTGTTGAAGGCCAGAACTAAAGCCTAAAACAAACGCGGTTAAGGACTAAGGTAGGCAGTTATGTTAAGCAGTAGATCGTAAAA
Source organism: Spisula subtruncata (assembly GCA_963678985.1). Taxonomy (NCBI): domain Eukaryota; kingdom Metazoa; phylum Mollusca; class Bivalvia; order Venerida; family Mactridae; genus Spisula; species Spisula subtruncata. Next base: position 30,555,311 of record OY787677.1, on the reverse strand, counting down.
CAACATTTTTTTTTAATCGTTAAAACTGCATAATAATCTTCAAGAAGTGCATGAAAATTTATTTTATTTTGTAAATCGGAGACGCCTGTTGGTTTCAGAATCTAAAAGAAATAAATTGAATGATAGGCAAAAACCTCAGTAAGTTTAAACTTCTATTTGTGATTTTATTGCAAGATGAAATAACACAATATTAAATTGCCCAATTTCTTAAACAAAGTTTGAATCTTTCTTTATACTCCCTCATAAATTGATGAATATATTTTTTAACTAGATTATAATTTGATATTTATCCTGTCATAAACCAAGAGTGTATTTTGTTTGTTGATTTAGGTTCAACGCCCGTTTCTTAACACGTTGGTAGTTACCTACAGTGACAGATTCACCTTACCAGTTAGCCCTGACAGTACATACATTTCCACCAGGAACTGCAACAACATCTTCATTCTTCACCTATGAAGGAAATCGACAATGTACAGTTGATGTTCATGGTATGGTTCCCAGCCAGTTACCAGTGTGAATAAGCTACCCTATGTAACAGAATTTTGTTGGAGGAATGGGCTTAAACCTAGCTAGAAAGGGTTTCGACACAAATTCAAGAGTCATAACTCAGTGAAAATATTCAAACTCAATATTTGTCTCTTTAGTTAGTAATCTGCCTGCTATGTGATACACTATCGAGGGCTCAGTGCAAAACTATGGTAACTACTAGGGCTGTAACGGTATACCGCGGTACACGAAAGACCGCGGACTTCAATCCCACACGGTTCACGGTACAAAAATTGCAAATTTCGGTACGGTTCGGTATAAGCTTTTTTTATGAGCAAAATAATATTCAGTGAACGAAAATGTCTGAAAGTCCTCTGATTATGTAAAATTACCATGCATCACTCGTTTAAATTGTATTAAGATATGCCTTATATTGTCGAAATTCATTTACAATAGTTAAATATTTGCTGTTATAGAATAATAAAATTCATTGTACATAAAATTGTAGTTTTTAATCCGCTGTTAGAGAATATTGTATCATACCGAAATATACCGAACCGTTAGAAAAATTAAGGGTACGTATAATATCGTGAGGTGAGCGTACCGTTACACCCCTAGTAACTACATCAATTTATATCGGCATGTTTCATCATAGTTTGGCACATCAAGGAACATCCTAAGAGGAACAAGAATTCGTAAAATTAACAAGAGCTGTCATCAGACAGTGCGTTCCACTATTCTCAGTCACATCCTTTGATAGTGTAAAATTAATTTTTATTTTTTAAATCGGAAAGGGGCATAATTTGTTCAAAATGCTTGATAAAGTTACCTCCTCTTGGGTAAAGGTTGGTGTCATGATAGTGTCCAAGTGTGCCATGTTTCAAACCAATATGTCAATGGACTTTGAAAATATTTCAGGTGGTATGTAAACATTACTATTACGCCGACGATCAGGTGACTGAAATAGCTCCGATATTCTTCAAATAGTGGAGCTAAAAAGGTGTGACAGTTAAAATTGTTTCATCCCCATATAAACCTGCATAACCTTGAACAACAAGCCATAAATAAATTCAAACATTTTGTATGAGAAAAATCTCAATTGGATAATTATAGGCCAAAGGTTTAGTTTTTATCTTTTTAGTTTAGGCCACACCAAATTAATTTTTGGTTCTACGGATTTTTTTGGGAAAAATTAGGGGCGAGCGAGCGAAATATAAATTTAAATATTTATTTTTGAAAAACCCGTAATTGAGAGCGAGCGAAGGAGCGAAATAATTTTTTTTAAATTTATTTTTGAAAATGCCATTTTTGAAAGCGCGTGAAGGAGCAAAAGTGCCCTATTCATTTCTGGTGCACCCATTTTTAGGAAATTGTGTCAATATTGAAATTATTACAATAGCTTTAATAAGAAATGAGGCCAAATAAATGATTGTTATATATTTCTTGTTATGTTGTGTAGGATTTATCAAATTATTTTACCAGAATACAGGTATTCAAGGTAATTGTGGGCAGACATTGTCACATACATATAAATGATAATGAACACAAATGCACTGAGTGACAAGTGGTTAAAGATTCAAATCAACTAAGCATCAAGCTAGTCAGTCTCAATGATCACCATGTACAGTTTTGTTCTTGTAGTGAATCATCATGCTCAGACGGCTGTTTATTTAGCACTGTTAGTAGCGCACCGATGCATAATGCTATGCAAGGTCAGAGCTCCAGCTAGGATTGAAGAAGGGCAGGGTGCTGGGCCCAAAAAGGTCGCGGGGGAGGTTTGGGGGACCTCCCCCTAGAAAATTTTGGATTTGTAGACCTTCAAGATTGCTTCTCCCGTGTTTTTTTTCCTAAATAAAAGTAAATTTTGTGTGACTGATTATGATGGTGTTTATATTTAGTTATAATTTATTTTATTTCATTAGAATGCTTATAATTTATTTGATTCCATTAGAATGCTTAATTTTTTACTACCTATCTATCTATAGCTATGGCTTGATGAATACCAGCCCAGATCAACAGCTTTTCTGTTTGGTGCCTTTCTGTTTATACCTCACTGCTATATTTGTTGAAATTGTAGATCATTAAGATGGCTCCTCTTGTTTTCTTACTAAATTTGGTGTAGTTGTAAGACAATAGGTGTAGCAAATTTCATTTAAATCTATTCCCCCCCTCCTCATTATTTGGAGGGGCAAAACAGAACAAATCTATACAGTGACTGTGTGTTTATTAATTTATATCATGGGTCAATTAATATTTAACAAGTTCAAAGGTGGCATTTTAGTATATTATCTGTGTATGTACTTGAAGACTGACCTTGCTGACCTGGGTTAACCTTTTAAATATCAGTTACAACAGCTATAAAATGCTGAGTCATTAATCACAGAAATCTTCTTTCTTGTGTGAGGTATTACTTTTTTGTTGTGTTGTGTTGCATAACCTTCAAGGTTATGGTCAGACTTCTCCTACATATTTCTTAGATTTTGTGAATGATTTTGAAGTGTGATTTTTTTGTTGAATAAAGTTTTTCAATTAGTTGTCTGCCCCCTTCCCCCCCCCCCCCATTATTTTCTTGTTTTCGTTTTCATGCCATCTTGGACCACTCAAGCACACACGTGCTAGTCCTGTCATCAGTAATTGACGTTGCAAACAAATAGGTATCAAAAGTTTAAACATAATTGACTTTTAATTATTAAAGATCTAAAGCAACGGAGGCTGTTACGTATTGTTGCAAACGTTAAACAGAGTGTTTCTCACGTTTGTAAAATTACACACAACACTGTTCACAAATTGACAATCAAGAAAAACAAAAGTTTGTATGCTAATTATGTCTCCAGCTGAGTAGGTATACAGTATAACATGTATCCATAGGTGTGAATGGGGCAATAAACTGGTCAATCCTCGTTTAACCAGCGTGTTTTTCCTCCGTAATACTAGGGACTTGACTATACACTGATTCATGAGAATGTGGATCTGTTTATTGATGGCTACAGTGACATAATTAAGTCCGGAAGAGGGGTTCTTATAAAGGCTAATTACGCGAGACGGTAAGTTAACACTTAGGAAAAAAATCACATGCGCGTGGTTTTCCCAGGTGCGGGAGCAATAATTTAAATTTAAATATTTATTTTTCATTTTGGAAAAATCAGGAGCGGGCGCTCCCGACGAACGCATGATCAATTTGTTGTGGCCTTATGGCAAAAGTTGTTTTTTTTTATTATGATGCACATACAGGGCATGGAACCAAAAGAAGAGGATTGAAAGTTCAAACCCCTGGCCCCATCTTCACTGACTAGTCTGGTTGTATGAGCTACCTAGAGCCACAAAAGGGCCAATACCACAATTTTGTCTCCGAAACTTCCTGTAAACCAAAACATGAAAACACTTTGGCCTTATAATTATAACCATGTTGTGAACCTGTCACTAGGAAAACTCACATCCAATGAAGCAAATAAAACATTCAAATTGAGATACATTCATAACTATTGTTTTTTCCTTCAGTTTTTAACTTTTATACAATGAATATTGATCATATATTTATACTGTAACAGTAAGAAGGGACTCAGTGCTTTCACTAGCCTTTAAAGTGAAAGCCCCGAGTCCCTTCTTAGACATCAAATGATTCATGCATGTACCGATGTGTGTAATTGTTTTTGGCAACTTCTTCAATGACCTGAGAAAATAACATGATAGAGTAACGGATAGAAGAATGAAAACAAACCATTGATACTACACAATGTTAAGAGAAGAGTCAGGATAAGAGCGACATGAGAACCAAGCGCAAAAAGACACCACCAATATTGCTGGACAAAAAAATAAAACTCTGGTATACCTTTAACCTAGATAGAGACAGATAGTAATTGCTCAGTAATAATTACTTACTGTCCATTCAATACGTAATACTAATGAGGGAACTTTCCAATTTCCAAAGAACAGCAGGTACTACAGTTAACGTAGTTTCACCTTGTTGAACCTAGATAAACATATTTTCGCTACGTAACCGAAAAGCATATGTATACAACTGTTCTCATTTAACTTTGAACTGTAGGTGAGGCTAAGATAATTGCTTGGGTTCGGTCCGTAATAATTACTACTGTCAATTCAATATGTTATACTAATTAATGAGGGAACTAACCTATTCCAAGAATAGCAGGGACTACAGTTAACTCAGTTACTACCAGTTGAGCCTAGATAAACAAAGTTTATGTAACGGACAAGCATATGTTTATAACCGTTCTCATTTAACTTTGAACGGACAGTAGCTGAGGTGGAGATAATTGGTAGTTAATTGTTTTGGGTCAGTAATGATTACTACCTGTATTGTTATACTGAGGACAGTGAGGCCATTGTCTGGGTGAAGATCAGGAAACTATAAATTATATGATCATAAAATCATGTTCACGAGTAGAGGTAACTAAGGTAAGTCGAATATACTGTAAAATCATTAATTTTTGTTGGGGATTAAATTTCATGGATTTCATGGTTCACCTTCAACCACAAAATCAAATGCCATTAGAACAACAATTTTGACCCTAGTATTCATTACCTGAAAATTTAATGCAAAATCCTTAATTTAATATCCCAGTGAAATGGTCTTTTTTGCCAAAACCACAAAATTTGGCCCCATTAAAATTTAATGATTTTACAGTATACTGTACATGTTGCTACAACAAGGGGTTGCTTAAAAACACATTATAAAAAGTTCAAGTGAGTATCTGATTCAAATAAGTAAACTCACATGAGGACTTTAAACTTCTCCTAAATCTTTTAATTAAATAATTTTAATTGAAGTTTCCAAATTACATCCATACATCCCAAGTTGAAGTTGAAGTTACACCACTTTCAAGTAAATAACAATTTTCACTCCCTATTGACCATGAAAAATTATATCCAATTGAAATTACATCCACATACACAGCTATGATATGCAACTTTCACTCCCTTTTGAAAATTTTATCCTTCAAGTTACATCCACAAACACTGAGCTATAAAATGCAACTTTCACTCGATCCCTTTTGAAAATTACATCCAGGGAAGTTAAATCCACACGTCCCATAGAAGTTACACACCCCTATCAAGAATATCCACCAAACATACACATTAATACACACCCAGCTATATGCCACTTTCACTCCTAGAACTCAAAACATGTGTAAAAATCAATTCCAGTGAGTAACATTACAAACATACAGAGTCAGACTAGAAATACATCTAGCAAGGTTATACAGTAGAATTCCGTCTGCTAATTCACTTTCCTGGAATAGGAATCAAACACAGCCACAACCTTGTAATAAAAGAACAGTTCATAATAATTAACCAAAAGAGAATAAAATTCCATTCTTCAAATAATTAAACACTTCCTTTATCATTATGAAATATTGGAATCTAAGTCAATCAAAAAACTTTGTTAATTATTGGAACAGACTAACGGTGCTATTGTGAAGGTGCTATTGTGAATACCGGTACTAAGAACTGTCAAGGATAACATTTAGGTTGCACAAACAAAATGTTTGGTTCTAAGACCAACAGTATATTCCAACCTACCCTAAATATTTGGTGCACATTCTAATGTTTTTAAGGCCTCTGAAAACCCACCTAACTTTTCCATCATTAAATATTAATTATTTTCAAATGGTAATAAAGTGCTTTTCTCTATAGGCCTGCAGCCCCACTGAGGGGTATGCTTTGGTAAAATTTGTATTTTTGTACCTGGATATGGCCCTGCGCTATGTAAAAAAATCCAACCTGTTTATTAACAGGAAAACAAACAATTGTTTAGTCCGGACAACCTTTCATTGATAAACTATGTTCCCACCCACATGTCTGTACATCACACATGATTAGCATCTCAACCAGTTTTCCTAGACAAGAACAATAGCTTACTCAGTGTAGCAAATTATGTCTTGGCACTGTAGTCAAAATGTTTTAGTCACATAGCATAGCTACCCTATTACTGGACAAAGAGAAATTGAAAAAAAATCTCCACCTGTGGAATCTGAGGTACAATGTATTAATATTACCAAAATAATGACCTAGAATCATGAAATACTGTAAAATCATTTAATTTCGTTGTTTTGGTAAAAAAGACAATTTTGTTGGGACTTGAATTCACGGATTTTGTATTTAAGGTAATAAAACAAGGGTCAAAATTAATGTTTGTTGGGATTAAAGTTCGTAGTTGAGATGTACCACGAAATCCATGAAATTTAAACCCCACAAAAAGTAATGATTTTACAGTAGATGGTGTGGATTTCGTAAAAAATGTTCAGGTTGAGACTAATTAGAAGTTTTGTGGAATAACTCTATGCATATGGAAATGATAGAACATTTCAACATTCAGAAATTTTGAAACAAATGACAACAGTTGCATGAAACTGTGCAAGAATATCTCACAATGTTACTTGAATATAATACTAAATGACACTGTTACCATAGCAACACCAGCCGGGGTAAACTGCAGACAAACGTGCTGCATAAAAACACACACTTGTGCATAAATTCAATCTTCAAACATACAAAGTATCATTTTCTGTACATACAGATATCCGTGATAATATTATGGGAAACTATCCAGGCATCTCAGAATTTATGCAAAGATCTTTCAAATATTTAGAATATTTTTTATTTGGGTGAAAGTGAGAAATTCCAAAAAACCTGACAGGGTGGCCACAGAAAATGAAGAATAAAATTCCCTGATAATTCCCAGATTTTTCCCTGACTAAAAGGTTATTTTCCATGATTTCATGCGGTGTTCGCAACAATGGATGTAGGAGCATCTTCAACATTAGGAGATGACAAATGTCTGTCTAAAGGTAATGTAGGTCCTGGTGCAAACTTTATCTTACAATTTCTTTCTCCAGTGATCTTAAAGCTCTTCGACCAGTCACATGATAACATGTTTATTTAGATTATATTTATTTTGCAAGCGAAGCGAGCCCGAAAGTGCACATTATTAATGTTCATACTTTTTCACCAAGAACAAAAGGCAATTTACCTATTACAAGATTATAACAGGTACTCCAATTTGTAAAATTCCCTGATAATTCCCTGATTTTTGCCCAATTTTGAAATTCCCTGATTTTTCCCTGCAGGGAATTTATTTCGGTCATTTTCCCTGTTTTCCCTGTTTTCCAGAGTCTGTGGCCACCCTGCCTGAAATTTTACCAATATTGACAATTTTTATAGAAAAATAAAACCAAACATATTTTTGGTACCAAAAATAACATGAAATTGACCTCTTATAATAATGTGAATTACATTTGTATTGAAAGTGCTGTAAAATTGCTTTATTTTGTGTGCATTAAATTTTGTAGATTGTATTAAATTTTATTTGAGGTTATTACATATGTGTGGATTACAAACAAGTGGAGTGTCCTACTGAGACGAAATGTTACTGGGTGCCACTAGCACACATCCTTTAAATCACCAGGGCTCGACACTAACACTGGTCCCCTGGGTCGAGGCCAGTGAAAATCAACAAGGACCAGTGAAAATCTTGAAGGACCAGTAACTATTTTATTTACAAATTTTATGTTTCTTTGCTGGGGGACCAGTGACCAAAAATAGTTAGTGTCAGGCCCTGATCACTATAGGACAAGATAGGTGTTCTAATTTTAAATTAAGCATAAACATTTCAATTGACCTTAACTCAGTGAATATTTGGTATTTCTTCACCAAATAATTTCATTTTATACAGAAAAACTTTTTTCTTTTTAGTACAGCAAAACCTGTATTTATTTGGAGATTTATAACAATTGGGAATTTGTTCAACAACAACACGTATTGTGTAGAATTATTATTATATTTTACGTTTCGGCCGAGGCCTTCTTCAGAATAACAATAACAAAACAACGGATGTGACGTCATTTTTTTTTTTTTTTTTTTTTTTTTGAGATTTATCAAATTTAAAATTATAACCTGGGTAAACTTCATCCACAAAATCAATAAAAATTTACCCACATCAAAAATACCAACTTTACAGTAACATACAATATAAGAAATTCACACAAATGGCCTCATTAAAAAGTTAATAGGATGCAGTGTTCACAAAATAAGTGGGAAACTGAGTGCATTATATATCAGGTTTTCTTTATTAATTGAGATTGTATGTAATCAAGTAATGGCTAAATTATACTACAGGGCACTGTTTTATCAAAGCATTTACGCTAGCGTAAACCTAAGCTTTCCTAAAATATTGCGTACGTCGATAATATTTGCATAAATGCGTTTTACAAAAATATTTTAGTTCACATTCTGTCATAAGTTTATTTCTACGCCAAGGCTGGGCAACCCGTAATCGCAAATTTGAACGTAAGTGAAGAGTTTCTAACACGCACTGATGATTTTTGTCCGTCGCATGTTATTTTAGACCGTCGTTTGTTGTTTGAGGCGTGATAAATCATCAAATCTTGACGGATATTTATTCCTTCTGGTACCCGTTATATTTATACTGGTTATATTGTGTCCCGGATTACGTTCAATCTTCAATATTTTTTGCGTAAATGTATGCAAGTACTTGCGATCGTTTAGTAAAACACACGAGTTTGCGTAAGGTAGATACCTATGCGTAAATATACGCGACATTTACGCATTGTTAGTAAAACAGTGCCCAGGCACCTATCATGTTACCGCAAAATTTACTCCCGTGGAATTTAATGATTTTACAGCAGTGCAGTTTTTGTCATATTTCAAGACAAATTATAGTACCCCGGGTACATTTATATTCCAGACAGACAAACACAGTTAGAATATTTTTGTTTGGCCTTAGACATTACTCAATCAGTCGGTTAGCTAGTCAATGAATAGAAAACAAATGGAAATATGCCAGAAAGTGTAAAGTCTGAATAATGATCTTTTCACAATCTGCTGCTTGGTGCCATGAGAATAACACACTCTGAAAATTACACTCTGTAAGAATAACACACCATGATATAATTATGAAATATATCGTTTCTATAGCAATAAAAGAACTCCCATAAAGTCAGAAATATTATTATTAATAACTATAACATGCTGCTGCAGACACAATAATCTAATTGCATAGAAATATTACAGTACCGGGATATGAGAAATATTCTGAATCGACAACCTCTGAAAAACTGTTAACCCCCAAGTTAACGCCACAATCACATGGCACAATATGCCTAAGGAACAATTTTACCAATTGAAACTGCTGAATGACAATATCAAAGTTTCAACTGAAATAGGACAGTGTTCAGTAGATTGGTATGCCTGGCTGGTGGATGCCTTGGCACTGTTTTACTAACAATGCGTAAATGTCGCGTATATTTACGCATAGATATCTAACTTACGCAAACTCGTAAGTGTGTTTTACTAAACGATCGCAAGTACTCGCATACATTTACGCAAAAAATATTGAAGATTGAACGTAATTCGGGACACAATATAACCAATATAACAAATATAACGGGTACCAGAATGAATAAATATGCGTCAAGATTTGATGATTAATCACGCCTAAAACAACAAGTGACGGTCTAAAACAACAAACGACGGTCTAAAATAATATGCGACGGTCAAAAATCATCAGTGCGTGTTAAAAACTCTTCACTTACGTTCATATTTGCCATTTAGGGTTGCCCAGCCTTGGCGTAGAAATAAGCTAAAACTTACGACAGAATGTGAACTAAAATATCTTTGTAAAACGCATTTACGCAAATATTATCGACGTACGCAATATTTTAGGAAATCTTAGGTTTACGCTAGCGTAAATGCTTTGATAAAACAGTGCCCTTGTCCATAATAATAAGAAATAGTTAAGTTAATCAGGGGCCATAATTCTGTAGGAATGTTGGATAGTGATACATGACCTTGACAATGTTAGGTATTTATGATTGTATACAATTATGCTTAGTACATTTCAAAGCAATGCCTTGATGGACTCGAATTTTTTTTTGAGTTTCCACAACTAAACAAATGGACGGACAGCGCATTTAATATATCATGCCTGCACATCAGTACATGTGGACTAGATGCCACGGCATAAAAAGCTGTGCAATATCGGTACTTTGGATAACCGGGATTATAAAGAGACAAGAAAAAGTTATCAGCAATTACGCTAACAGAAGGTCAAGGATCATGTTTAAATCTCCCTACTGTAAGGTAGGGCTGTAACAGTATACCCTGGTACGCGAAACACCACAGACTGCAGTCCCACACGGTTCATGGTACAATACTTCTAGATGTCAGTACGGTTCGGTATAAGCTTTTTTTATAAACAAATTGTGATATTCAAACAACAAAAACATCTGACACCCTACTGATTATGTATGATTACCATGTGTCACTTGTTTTAATTGTATTAAGGTATGCTTCATCTTGTCGAAATTCATTTAAAATAGTTGATAGGCACATAATAATTGCTGTTATAGAAGCAACAAATTCATTGTCACTTAAAATTAAAGCTATTTAAGCTGCTGTTAGAGAACATTGTATCACACCGAAATATACCAAACTGTTAGAAAAATTGACGGTACGTATCATATCGTGAGGTGAGCCTACTGTTACACCCCCACTGTAAGGGCATGTTCCCAAATATATCGATGGCTAAGAATTAGGAGGTTGTAAGTGCCACTTACGACCTTTTAAGATTCATACATATTTAGAATAAGCATCACAAGGCGCTTATTATGAGCCCATTTTCATAAAAATCTGAACTTGTCATGTTGACCAAAATGAATTTGTAAAAGTTTGTTTTACCAAAAGTAAAGACTAAATGTCAGACAGTTTTTCTGTGTTTTCTCAAAATATCGATTTGGTAGTTACGACCTTCTAATTCTAAGCCATCAATATAAAGCATGAAAAATCAATAAAGTCAGCAAGTAACAAACTAAGTGCAGAGGATTGAAAGATTTTCAATTATTCATAATGCTTTTTGTGAGGCGGTGATGAGAGGAGGAATTTTGTTCCACAGTTCGGTTAAAAGTGGAATTAATAAATTGATTAAACAAGTGTAGAAAATGGAATTTATTACCCATGATGCTGCAACCTTGACAATGTTAGACATGGAAATAACTTCTTAATTACTTTTGCAAACGCAGGGGGCCCCATTCACAAAATTAATATTATATGACTGAGAAACGCAGACTTATAGACTTCCAACACATTTATGAAATAGGCATGTAGCCTATGAGCATAAAATATGTAACACTAAATCATGGCCAAAACATATTAAATATTCAGGTTCTTGTATTAAACATGCTAATAAAAAAGGGTCCTGGTTACTAAGTAAGGTACATAGTGTTGTTTTTTAATGGCACAGTGTATCAATCAAATCACTTACTGTAAAATCATTAATTTTCGTGGGGGATTAAATTTCGTGGATTTCGTGGTTCACCTAAACCACAAACTTTAATCCCAACGAACACTTAAAATGGCTGAAATGCAAAAAGAACGAATTCAAGTCCCAAAGAAATTGTCTTTTTAACCGAAACCACGAAGTTTCGACCCCACGAAATTAAATGATTTTACAGTATCATATTTACTATACAATTCTAATTGTATCATTGATTGCTAGTGAAAGCACATGTAAAATGAGATCACTGTGACTGTCTGACTTATTGTCATACTACATAATTCAATGTGTATGCCTTATTGCAAATTGCAACCTGCAGAAATCAACTAGTTTATACACAGTGGATGTGTATGTATCATCATTTATATGACCTGCATTAGCAAGACGAAGAATATTTTTATGTAAAATTTCATTTAAACTTTGATCATTCGATAATTCTTATTAATAATGAAAGTCCCCAAAAACATGTAATCTAGCTATGCAAAAAATCAGACATGTATGCCCTTCAAATGGCCGGATACATTGGAATTTCAAGTTTGATATATTGATTGAACAGTTAATTAATTAGGCAGATAAAGAAGGAAATATGTGGCTAACCAATATATCACAGATAATACCCCCACCCCACCGCCACCCCTTATCATTGTATCAATATTACAATGCTCTAATAAAAAAGTTCAATTTGAAAAGTATAATATTTCTAATCTACTGTAAAATAATCTAATTTCAAAATTTCAATGGGACGAAATTTCGTGGTTTTGGTAAAACAGACTATAAATTTCGATGTGACTTATTAACGGTTAATTTGTGGATTTTGCATTTCAGGTAATAAATACAAAGGTAAAATTATTGTTGTATGGGATGTGATTTCGTGGTTAAAGGCGAATAACGAAATCCACAAAATTTAATCCCCCACGGAAATTTATGATTTTATAGTAAAAGGCAACTACATGTAGACTGAAGAGACATTGGAAACTGTAGACAGCTGTACATGTATAGGACACAATTTTATTACGTGAGAAAAATGTTCAAGTTTCAGTTCATTAATATTGTCTAGATAAATTACTTATTAACCAATTAAGAGCCATGCTAAGTTCATTTTTCTATTTTTAATGTGCGACACTGTGAGTAACAGCTCTGGCAATGAAATTGGCAGAAATTTTACTGTAGTACTGTATTGGGATTATTTAACCATCATCTCGAAGCAGTTATTGATATGGCTGACAGGCACCTGCAGGTAACCCACCTGTTCAGTTTACATCAATACAACAATCGTTTGAACAAAATATCTCAAATAAATCCCAAGAAAATACTTCTTTTTTTACTACTAGCATGTATGAAGTAATGGATCAAGAAAATATTCAAAACAACAAAGAATGTTATATTGTATTACCCCATGAAAATAAGAAAAAAAATCCTCTCCAAATAACACAAGGTACTTTTTGTTTAAGTGACTTTAGTCCGATAGATCATTACTGTAAAATCATAAAATTTTCACTGGTAATAAATTTTGCAGATATTGGAGAGAAGTTAGTGGTTATTTGTAAGTTTCAAATATGATAATTAAAAGAAAAATCTCTTGTTGCATATTTATGAGATCAATTATTCAATGGATGGAGTTTAATTTTGCCTGTTTGTTTACAAAATTTAATCTGCCGCAAATATTAATAATTTTGCAGTAACAATAAATTAATGACTGTTGGTATAGAAACATAAAGTTATAAAACTATATAGAATAAACTTAGAGAAATTTAATCCACTAAAGGTCAGTTTGTATGAACAGCACTGTAACTCTATAAGTATAATTACGTATTTAATGAGGGGTTTCAACAAAGAAAGTTACAAACACATTATGTACAACTTTCCATAATTCAGACCCAAGTCGGACACATTAACCAATTTGTAGCATAATAATTACTTGTATTAGTCAATGACTCATGGTATAATGAAACATGTATTAGAACACTAAATTTTCTTATAAGCCCACTCTATTCTCAAAATTATATAATTTATTAACAATACAATAGTTAATAAAGTCTATACAGTTACTGAGTTAGCAATTAACCTACTAAAACATGTCCAGGGTTCCTAGATAGCTTCTGAAGCTGACTGATCAAACATTTGATTAATTGCTACCACATTGCATTTTAACGACAAAACCCCATGATTTTAAAATGACCCTCCAAAAAAAATCTTAAGGGTGAAAATATGGCATTTGGAAATTTCAAGGGTCAAACTCCCTACTCCAGAATCAAATGGAACCTCCCCTGTGATATGTAAAAAATCTTAAAACTTATTACATTATATCATTACCATAATTTGGTCTAATATCATAATTAATTAATTTCCTATCCATTGATTATTGATCATACCTATGTTTGACAAATTATTTCAAAAGTCAATTATTATGTATGCATAGCCTGGTGGCCTAACAAAACAATGGGGGCGTTTCAGACACTCTAATTTTCAACTCACTAAAACAATAAACAGTCAGATTAGACAAGCTAGAACAGTGGAACTATAATAAATCTAAGAACTAACACCCATTAACAGTTTCAGTATAGGTTATAGATCTCGGAAGCTACCCAGAGAGTACAATCTCAAGCACTCTCTAGAGTGGAGTACTGATAGATAGTAGAAGATTGCCACAGGGCACAGGGATACTATAGCAACCATATAGAACCAGGTAAATATAGGAACCAGGTACAGGTAACATACTCAGCAATGAACATACTGTAGAATTGTTTAATTTCATTAGGACAAAAAATTTGATTTCGGTGAAATAGACAATTTCGTGGTTTAATTTTACTAATCCATGAAAATGTTAAAGCCTGAATTCTACATGAATTATCATAAATCATTCTTATGAAACAAGTATAAAGCCTATTTTTTATTACATGCCAAAAAATCACCTTTGTCATGATTTCCCATACCAAAATTCCCAATTTCAAGATTTTATGAGCAAAAATTCCAAATTTGACTGCTACCGGAACTTTCCCAAAATAGCAAGAAAAAATACTGAACTTAACATAGCCTTTAGGCCTATTTATTCACAGGCAATATAAACATCATTTAATTTCCTGGTTCAGGTCATCTATGAAATCCACTAAATAAAAAATCCCCACGATTAATAATGAATTTCCAGTATTTACAAACTTACTGTAACAATCCTTCAAGCAATCTTTTCTTACCACAAACTTACAAACTGATATCTTTAATGATCCGGAACAAAACAAACTAAAATTCTTCACAAGATATTACCTGGGTAAAAGTTAGGACTCTGCAAGGAAACAATTCCTGTAGAAATGTTGAGGTATGGGTAGTCCTACAGATAACATCTAGGTTCTGGACTAAGGGCTGAGGTGATAATCAATATTGATCTTACTTGACTTAAAGTGAAAGATAGTTCTACAGGAAAACTGGTCAGCTTTCAAAAGAAATCTCTGAATTGGGAATTTTGGGCTTGAAATTGGAGAAAAAATACATGGTTTTCAATTGGGAACAAATTCGGCTATACACTCCCCAAAAACACTGTATAATAATAATGTTTATCTGAGCTATGTATGCACTGTTCAATTTTTATTTTTTACAAAAATGACTTCATTAAATGCTTAAAGATAATAACACTCACAGAAACCTCTCAGGTTCCGGAATTTAAGTAACTTGAACATTTAAATTTATTTAAATTATTTGTGGGGTGATATTTGTTCTTTGATGTAATATGTTGACGATAGTTTAATTACAATTGTCGAGCCCCAATATATAAAAAAAGTGTCATTCTACTTGCACTTTGTCTCAAATCCAGCGCCCAACTTGAAAACATGAATGAAAGCTTGTAAATACCATGAAATATATAGCATGTTCACAAAGAATAACCCTTTTTCTCACCATCTGCACCAAACACACTCTCCCAATAAACACATTTATGCTATATCAGCTAAGAATAATTAGTAATTTAATTATTTGATTTACACCATGGAATATGATAACTATCGACCAATCAGAATATGCTCTTCAAGTTCAATACAAGCATCTAGCAGAAAAAATAATTTGTCAAATGTTTTTCAATGTGCGGAACCAGATAGTACACAAACACTTCCTACAAAGTGCTCTCTTGAAACAAACACATGGAAAGTTAAAGAACATTTATTGATGAATAGAGCTGATTTATCTTATAAACTGATACTGATAGTAAACGACATGCAAACAGAATAAGGTAAGTTGTAGAACTGTCTTTAGAGATGTACGGCGTTCTATGCGTACATCTTACTCAAAGTTATTGTTTACATCGGATTTTCAGAAACTTCAAATGCTGATTAATTTATTGATTATAATTTATATTGTTTTAACAATGCTGAAAATTTTAGATAAAAATGCAGAATTCATGTAAACAGTATAATAACTCGATTTTGAAAAGGAAACACACATTGGATCTTGACGGTAAGTGCAATAGTACTAAGTCAAGATTGTTTGACTTATCAGTTACTGAGTTAGGCTTTGACGTTGAACTGGAATCGTTGATCATTGCCACAAAATGTCACATCAAAGATTTAGACTAAATTCGCTGATGCAACAGTTCTAGACACGATTTCGGTCTCTGGTGGTTTTCTTCCACGGAGACACAAACTACTGTGTCACTTTTCAATGCAGATTTTGCGAAGAGAATCTGATCGCAACTTAAAAAGTTAGCGAAAACTACCAACCTCCGTGGAATTTATAACATATCCAGGAAGAATGTACCTTTTGTTTGCTATATGAACCAAAAATATTCCTAAAACACCAAGCGATTTGTTTATCCGACAAGTTTAACACGACGATGTTGCAGTTTTGAATTCCATTATACTCGTTATGTTCTATTCTATTCATTGTTGTTGTTGTTGAAATCGGTGTTCCACCTATCTACCAATCAGAATACGCGAATGAAAGGATTCTGGGAGGGGTTTCCTGAAAATTTGTTATTTTTGGCGCGCTTGATTTTCACCGAACTGTACCGTAGTACGCGTGAAACAATATTACACTTCCGGCGCTCGCTTGAAACAAAAAAAACTCAAGTAAACGAACATTTGTTGATGAATAGAGATGATTTTTTCTAAAAACAGTTAAAGTTGATAAACAAACAAAAACAAGAAGAGTTTGGACTTTTTATGCACATTAACGACTCATATAATGTTAACCAATGAATTCCGGGACAGTACGGAAAACGTTCTTTAGACTCGACACGGTGGCGCATGATACCACACAGTGGATTGTGTACATGATGATTTTTTGCAAGGTGCGTGTGCGCTGATTTATTTATCGATTTACGGGTAATATTATAATGAACCATATTACCAGGTATTCGACGGCATTCGTCTTTTTTATTCATAGTATGCAAGTACATTGCGGAAAAACATCAAAATCGGGCTTAAAACTAAACTTGGTCATCTGCGTGATTTGACTGATTTCTACCTGTTTTTTTGCACTCTGGGTCTTGACCTTTGTGACGAGTACTAGTCACTAGGTCGAGATTGTTTGACTACAACAGTTCCATCTGCCACATAGCTTAAAATTCTAGAACCTCGTTAAACATCATGACTATAGTCCAGCTATCTTGACCTAATGTTAGCTTTTGATCAGCAGTCAAGCGAAAGTCAAAATGTAAAAATAAAGGCAGTGGCTAGGAGTAGGATTATGGTACCGTTATTCTAGACCCACATTCGGACTTCCTCTATTTTCTTCCCCATTCGACGCATATGATATTTCTATTACTTTGTCAATAAATATACCAATATTTGTTTTAATTCAATGCACGCTGTATTGCAGTCGGTAAAAAAAACTTCCGTAATTCTAGACAGCCCTAGCTAGGATTAAGGAACTTCCGTTATCCTAGCCTGTGGATTACGGTACCGTAATCCTACTCCTAGCCACTGCCAAAAATAAAATTACCAAACCGAAAGTCATATTTGTACGACAAACATAGTGACATG
Organism: Spisula subtruncata; assembly: GCA_963678985.1. Lineage (NCBI taxonomy): Eukaryota > Metazoa > Mollusca > Bivalvia > Venerida > Mactridae > Spisula > Spisula subtruncata. The sequence goes on along the minus strand of OY787677.1, from coordinate 30,537,548 downwards.
ATAAACAAGACCTATAAATTTTATATCAATTTGATCTAAAATAGTTATGCAATATTTATACAGCATGTCACAGTCAGAGTGTCTGGATGTCACAGAGTGCCCAGTGGGAGTCTGACTCTGGGACGCAAAATAAATCGATTTCTCAAAGACCAAAACAAAAATAAGGATAATACGGATGAAAAGTAAAACAATTACATGCACAAATTGATTAAAATAAAGTTTACCTTTAACAGAATAAATCAGAATCGATGTAAACAGACTAATTATCACAAAAATCAATATTTCGTTTACTCTTTGTCATCGCATTATCATTTCCACAACATTGACCTAGCAACACTTCCGGTTAAAAATAATAAGCGACTTCCGGCAAATAGTTCTACAGAATTTTGTTCTGAACTTAGATAAAAGCACGGCAACTGTACTTGGCAATGTATTATTTCAAGTATCAACAAAATTAAGCATTCTTTTCACGCCTTAATATTTATAGTTTTATCTTTGAACAATTCTGAGATTATATGAACTATTTTCGGTCCGTACTTTATTCTTCCGCCACACGAGCCAATTCGCCATTTTCAGACAAATTTCGCTATCCCTCTGGTAAGAAATTGACGATGTAAACAAACGCACATGTACAATTCTGCTGCCGACAACAACATTGTTACTAAAGTTATTTGATAAGATGTCATTCGTATGACGTCAATTATTCATCATTGATAATAACGTCGCTTTCATTTGGTCATAAAATGCAACTTGTCCTCGTTTCCAAAAAGTTTTCATAAATTTTCATTTTATGCTACAGTACAGTGCCATTTCAAAAGATCTCAAAATTTTGCATAATTTGGTCACAGATAATTTTTCATAGGATTATTTATTGTGCAAATTCATGCAGAGCCATGACGCATGTGAAAGTTGCACAATCGCACTAAGTTGTAGTCAGATCTCCTGCATTTGCATGCAGACTCTTCATATTTCAAAATTCATCAGCTGGGTGATACAATTCCGAAGGTTTTTAATGGTCACGCATCATTGGGGGGTATTGGAATGCACTCACTGGGTAGAAAATAGAGACTCAAAGGTAAATATTCCACTGGATAAGGAGGCCATGTATCAACTGACGAATGCATCAACTGTGTCTGTAACCAAACAGAAATGCTTTTCAGCTTTCCCAATTACACATTTACCGTGGCCGAGCGGTTAGGGGGTCTGCCTAGGAAGCAGGAGGTAGAAGGTTTGAATCTCGGCGGAAGCCAGGTTGGAACTGATGAGACCGGTTGGTCAGCCGTCAGCTAGTTCAATTTATGGTTACCTTACAGTAGGCCCATCTCTGCCAGGCTGAAGGAATTCGAGAAGGTACTACATGTATGAAATATATGTAAGTGTCTTGTTAGTCAGAATTGACGGACCCTTTCAATACGGGTGACACTGTAATAAACAAACTTTTTACTTACTGTATTTGGAAGAAACATTGAAAACCAAGGTTGGTTGTAAAACCTGGGAATTCCCAGTATTGCCAACCCTGTGACCTGTCTTAAATAATCATTTGATCTTGTATATTGCAGGCATTCAACAGATGGACCTTGCTTCCTCCTCTGGGAATTCTATGTTGACCGGCCTCAAGTTGCCGTTTGCTTTTGAAGATGATGTCTCTAAAGAAAGTAACGATTTAAATGTGGATGGAAGGTATATCAATCATTAGTTTTTTCATGCATTTCAGCCGATTTTGTTGAATTAATAAATAATTATGCAATAGTATACCCTAGGTCTTTCCAAATACAATGAACTCATGAGAGTACTTTCCGTTTTAAGTTAAATGACAACGGTTATAAACAAAGGCTCGTCCATCAGGTAAACTATATTAAACTGGGTGTAACCAAGTTAACTGAATTATGTGATACCCGCTGGCGCAATTCTTTTGTATAGGATAGTTTCCCTTATAGTACTACTTATCAAATTGACATTATTAGTTTGGAAATGACCAGTGCCCTTGCTGAGAATCAACCAAGCATTATCCAGTATCCTCTTGACTACAATTAATTGATCAACTAGGATTTGATTCAAGATATTCAGGTCATGCATGATTGGTTTTCAGTATTTTGAGAATGAATTGCACTTTTGCAAATTGCCAATTTTGTTAGTTTAAAATGAAATATGTGTACGACTACCGGGTCTACGTGTCTGTTTAAATATACATAAATCTCAATAAAGCAATATCATCTTATGACCTCTGATTTAAATTTTCAGTTTTGTATCCACGGAAGCGACGTTCATTCAACCACAGGCTTTACCAGATGCTGCAGACGGTATAGTATTCTAAATTCTAATTGAATATTTTTTTATGAAATTTCAAAGAAAAAAGTCAAGCTGTTTTTGTGATGGAATTGTGTGCATTGTTAAAACTTTTTGTCAGTCTTTCTCACCTGAATCTCAACATGGTTATTAAATATCACAAACTGTCAAGGCTGGTAACTAATTGGTTAATATTATAGGGATGGAGCTATCTTCTCTGGTTTTTACTTATTTAAATTTGTTACTTTCAAGCAGTCTTCGAATTTGGCCACTAGCCCGAAGCCCGAGGCCAGTAAATACCGGGTCGGGCTAGTAGTTTTTACCTAGGTGACTAGTCTGAATGGCTAGTGAAAATTTTTTGAGAATACAAATGAAATGGTCCTGTTTTCTGTGATGTATATTGTATATTTGCTTAAAATGTAATAAGCAATATGGTAATTAATAATATCACACAGACTTAAAAATAATCTCAAAACAATTGAATAAAATCTACTTTTAATAAATTAATGTTGGGACTAGTAAATTTCTTCTCGGGCTAGTAAGTTCTGCCTTGTTTGTAGCCCGACTGGCTAGTACTTTGATAAGTTTTTTGTGAAGACTGTTTAAGTATGAGGAAGTCGAAGTTATAAAAACAGTGCAAAGGATTGTCAATGGTGAAAATTAGTGACTAATGCACATTAATACTACAAATGTACCGGCAGTCTTCGAATTTGGCCACTAGCCCGAAGCCCGAGGCTAGTAAAAACTGGGTCGGGCTAGTAATTGTCTCTAGGTGACTAGTCCGAAAATCGAGTGAAAATTTAAAATAATATTAATAATTTAATGGTCTGACTAGTTAAATTTCATCTCGGGCTAGTAAGTTCTGCCTTGTTGCTAGCCCGACTGGCTAGTACTTTGAAAAGTTTTTCGTGAAGACTGTACTGGTATTGAATAATTAAATTTTCAAAAATTCATTGCTTTCTCAAACTGTCAATGACATCTGTAATTCATAGATTAAAGATTTTCTGTACAAGTTGTATCATCAGTTTCTAAACAAGCTTAGCTTTCTACTTTATCCTTGATTTGTATAAATAAGTTTATTTATAATATATTATGAAATAAATATTGTTTAAACCAAATCAGTTTTATGCTTGATTAGAAGATTGTATGCATAACAAGATGTTTGAAATCACGTTTGTTCTGTTTACAGATGTTGGTGGAACAAATGTTGCTCAACAAGTTGAGGTATGTATACTTAGTAATACTATACCATACATTACATTGAATATGACCACTAGTAATGTTTGAGTCAGAGATTTTGGATTTATTTACCCTCGCCACCGGAATAACCCATTTGGGCGAGCATTAATGTTTGCATCATACTTTTGGTCTGTCTATATATAAAATTGATTGAATTAACAGTAAGTCCACTAAAATTCATAATTTATTATTATTTGTTGTTTAGTAAATCAGAGTCACATGAATTGACTACTTCACTCTTTTATCACCCCTTTTGAATTGTATTTGAATGTTTTTGCATTTTTTTGTTTCAAATCGTTTTATATAGAAACGAAAAGGTGGATGGCCGAAAGGAAAGAAACGTCGAAAAATGAAAGACACGAATGCCCCAAAACAGCCTCTATCTGGTTACATCAGATTTCTGAATGAAAGACGAGAAAGACTTCGTACAGAACACCCGGGTCTGACATTTGTAGAGATCACTCGTCTGCTCGGGTCTGAGTGGACTAAACTACCTCAACATGAAAAACAGGTAATGACGAAAATATGTATCCTCTTACCAACATTGTCCGGCCCGAAGTCCCCACAAATTGACCAAACCTTGCATTGGAGTATAAAGAATGAAGTATCTGAAATACGATAAATAAATGACATTGTAGTTCACTGATTCCAAAAATTCACAGTTTCGTTTATATTTTTAATCTTTTTGCCAAATTTTCTCAAAATGCTCATCAGTCAGATATTTCATTCCAAAGGTCATGTCTACTGAAATTAACAAAGAAAAATACTTTATACTCCAATGCGAGGTATATCGGATTTGGAGCCGGACTGATATACCCTGTTCAAGTTACTGAAATCTGTAATCCAGTTCTGAGTAAAGAAATATTTTCTGCTCCAAATACACAAATTGGTTCATTTCCAAAGTTTCCACTAGTATGGAGAAGGCTTCCTTTGATGTCATTTATTGGGAAATAATTGATAATGTATACATTGGATTGTCTCCCTTTGTTCTCATTAATTGGAAAATAATTGATCATGTATAAATTGGATTGTCTCCCTTTGTTCTTATTAATTGGAAAATAATTGATCATGTATAAATTGGATTGTCTCCCTTTGTTCTCATTAATTGGGAAATAATTGGTAATGTATAAATTGGATTGTCCCCCTTTGTTCTCATCAGTTGGGAAATAATTGGTAATGTATAAATTGGATTGTCTCCCTTTGTTCTCATCAATTGGGAAATAATTGGTAATGTATAAATTGGATTGTCCCCCTTTGTTCTCATCAATTGGGAAATAATTGGTAATGTATAAATTGGATTGTCCCCCTTTGTTCTCATCAATCGGGAAATAATTGGTAATGTATAAATTGGATTGTCCCCCTTTGTTCTCATCAATTGGGAAATAATTGGTAATGTATAAATTGGATTGTCCCCCTTTGTTCTCATCAATTGGGAAATAATTGGTAATGTATAAATTGGATTGTCTCCCTTTGTACTCATTAATTGGGAAATAATTGGTAATGTATAAATTGGATTGTCTCCCTTTGTTCTCATTAATTCGGAAATAATTGGTTATGTATAAATTGGATTGTCCCCCTTTGTTCTCATCAATTGGGAAATAATTGGTAATGTATAAATTGGATTGTCTCCCTTTGTACTCGTCAATTGGGAAATAATTGGTAAATTATAAATTGGATTGTCTCCCTTTGTACTCATTAATTGGGAAATAATTGGTAATGTATAAATTGGATTGTCTCCCTTTGTTCTCATTAATTCGGAAATAATTGGTAATGTATAAATTGGATTGTCCCCCTTTGTTCTCATCAATTGGGAAATAATTGGTAATGTATAAATTGGATTGTCTCCCTTTGTTCTCATTAATTCGGAAGTAATTGGTAATGTATAAATTGGATTGTCCCCCTTTGTTCTCATTAATTGGGAAATAATTGGTAATGTATAAATTGGATTGTCTCCCTTTGTTCTCATTAATTCGGAAATAATTGGTAATGTATAAATTGGATTGTCCCCCTTTGTTCTCATCAATTGGGAAATAATTGGTAATGTATAAATTGGATTGTCCCCCTTTGTACTCATTAATTGGGAAATAATTGGTAATGTATAAATTGGATTGTCTCCCTTTGTTCTCATTAATTGGGAAATAATTGATCATGTATACATTGGATTGTCTGCCTTTGATGTCATTAATTGGGAAATAATTGGTAATTTATAAATTGGATTGTTCCCCTTTGTACTCATTATTTGGCTATCTACCTTTTGGCTATCAAGGAGGCAGTTTGTCTACCCTGTATTCTTATCAATTGGGGAATACTGTATAATAATTAATTTTCATAGATTTAGTTTAAATACCGTCGAACAATAATTTTGACCCTTGTATTTATTATGTGAAATGCAAATTACATGTATTAACATCTAATTGAAATGGTCCTTGTAACCAAAACCAAGAATTTTTGTCCCATCGAATTTATGTGATTTTACTGTAGTTAATATTGTATCAATGTTATTGTCTGTCCTCTATTTGAAATAAGTTGGGTAATGCAGGGGTGTCAATTTTCCAGATAAATCTGGAATTCCGGGTTAACATTTCCTGGTAGAGCCATAATTTCTGAGCAAAAGTTATTTGATGAAAAATTGGAAAGTTATGGTCAATTTAATCTGTTTTGAAGGAATTTTATAATTAATACTGATTCAAATATGGTTGACCCCATGATGTCCACATCTGATTTTTCCTGGTAATGTATTTGATGTTGTTGACACCCCTGGTAATGTATTTGATGTATGTGTTACAGAAATATTTGGACGATGCAGATCGAGATAAGGAGAGATATAATCGTGAGATGGAAGCTTATCAGAAAACAGATTCCTATAAATTGTTCAAACAACAACAAGAGAAAAGATCAAAAGGTAAAACATTCTACATGATTTATTTCTATATAGTCCAGAAATACTATCAGAGGTATTCATTTGCATTCTCAATTGATCATTCAATTGACCAGTATTTCCCAGTATTTCCCGGTATTGGACACTTTGGGAGTATTGGACAGGACGGTATTTCCCGCCCGGTAAATACCGCCCCGGGTATTTACCGCCCAACACTGACTTGCAACTCAACATAGTTATTCACAATTACAAGATGAGTCCATATCAAGGCTGATAACCCTGTGACCTATATTTATTAAGTTGTCTGCCCTTGTTACTCTTATAATTCTTCACACACAGATGAGTAAGGGTACTATCAAGAACTAGTCAGTGGAGCATCCAGCACTTGTAGGTGGTGTTCTTGTTTTAATAAACATATACTGACTGACGTAGGCTAAACACCAACCAGTAGAAATGAAGGTGTTAATGTGCCTTTATTTGCCAGTCGTCTTTCTACTGAAATATGGCAGGCATACGAGTGCCTTCAACGGTATTTGAATCCGGGATGCTAAGTTATATGGCAAGCACACTAACCACTGAGCTACGTGGGCCAAGCCATGATTACCTAACTCATAGTTTACGTTACTAATTTTTAACGAAAAAATGAAAGCTGACATAGTAAGAGTGTTTATTTTCGGGTAATTTTATAGCCAAATATCATATGGTGACCATATATTTTCCCAATAGAAAATCAATCTTTTTCCCAAATTTCAGACTAAAATTATTTTCCCAATAGAAAATCAATCTTTTTTCCCAATTTCAGACTAAAATTTCCCATTTAAATAAAAAACACACATTCTACATCAGTACATGATTAACTTACGGTACTTGTTTACAAGACATCTTTTTAACGAACAAATAAAACCTGATATAGTCTCAGTGTTTGTTTTTGGGTAATTTTATAGCCAAATTGGTCTTTTTTCCCAATTTCAGGCTAAAATTTTCCCAAAAAAATCAAAACAAAAAATCTAAGAAAATTTGATCAATTTTGTTGTAAATTTCAGATACAGAAAAGGAGAGTAGTGGAGTGGAGGTAAGTAAATCATACAGTTGTTTGATGATTTATTCTAATTTGGCCAATCGTAACAGTCGTTACATATAATAACATACATTTCATAACATTTGAATTTGTACGGAAATATTTGATTGGCTAGTCCATTTATATTTATTCTAATTCAGCCAATTGTAATAGTCGTTGAATTTGTATCGAGCCATTTGATTGGCTACTGAGTGATTTTGAATTTAATAATAATAATTGTAGGATAATGAGCAGTTATGAGCCCAGATCCTGACCTTCATCATAATCTCATATTTAAAGTATTGTACATTTGGCAGGGGTGTCAATTTTCATGATTAATTCGGAATTCCCGAAAGAGCATTGCATTCTGACCAAATTAAATGGTATTTGATGAAAATATGTCAAGAATTACAAAGTTACGGTAAGTTTAATCTGCTCTGAAGGTTTTTCTTTAATACAAACTGAGTTAAATGTGGAAATAATGTTATTGAAGGTCTCTTGTTGGGCTTAAATGTTAAAGTGTATAGAGCTATATTCTAAGAGTCATTCAATGTCAAAACAATTACTTGCATCGTGTTAAGTATGATACCAGACTACCTTAACTGCAAATTAAAACTTTGGATGGGCTCCGTGTACTTTGATTCAATCGTCGAAAAATGGACAATTCTTATAGTTTCATATGGTGTTCTATGGTGTTCTAGAACACTTTCATATGAAAATGGACAGTTTGCATGTCCAATAAATCACAGAGAGAGTTTCTGTTAAAACTGAAGCGAAAAATCACCTAATGGATATGAATGCATAACTGTTTTTTTTCAGTTTTCGAAACTTTTTTAAAAAGATCTTCCGATATAGCTCTATACACTTTAAGCCGCATATGATTTTCCTGATTTTGAAATTGGCCCTGTTGACACCCCTAATTTGGACATACAAACTTATATTGTTTTTCCTTACCAGGAAGAAGAAGAGTATGAGAGTAATGCGTTTGAGATTCCAATCTTCACCGAGGAGTTTCTAGATCATAATAAAGGTATTTAACTATATTTATTGGATATATATAATGATCTTCCTTGATTATCAACCTCAGATGAACCGATAATCCCACTAGGTACTTTACTCTTTCCTGCATTTATTTATGTCTGTGTGATTTAACTTTTCCTCCATACATTCTATATACTGTTCTAATAAGAGATAAACAAGAATGTGTATTGTACTCTTGTGCAGCTTTTTACGACAAAATGTATGAATAGTCTCCCTTTAATGAGACGATATAATGATCTCCCTTAAAGAATCTCCTCCAAAGCTTAGACGATTTGCAGTAATTAAATATTGGTTTATTTTGATTGGTTGATTATCAAGAGAATGGACTAGTATCGGGTGTATTTTAGTCTGTGGAAAGCAGTCTGCGAAATAAGCACTTGTCCGGTTATCTGTGACAAGTAATTGTTGATTTGGGCAAGTAACTTTCGCTGTATTTATGCATAGAAAAAAGGTATGAGAAAATCAGACAGGGAAAGTCGCACTCAAACAGTAATTATGCATAGAGTCCATAGAAAAAGTATTCAATTAGTTGATCGGGACAAGAAGTTTCAAAGCCTAAATTTCGCAGACTGGGAAAGTTAGTACTTTTTTCATCAAGAGAGACAAAGTTATCAAAATTTAGTTGATTGATTATTTGTATTTTTCTTCAATGGCTACAAATACTTTTTCAAGAGAGGCGGAGTTTTCAAAATTGAGGTAATATGTTCACTTTTTAAAAAAAAATTATGTGTTTATTATATTACAGCACGAGAAACAGAGTTACGACAATTACGTAAACAGACTACTGAGCTAGAAGAACAAAATGCCATACTTAGTAAACATATAGAAAATATGAAACAGGTACGACAAGCTACATAAACGGATAAAAGGCTTGTTTTTCCAGAATTGTTTTTCGGGTGATTTTATTGCCTAATATGGGCTATGTTCCCAATTGAAAATCATATCTTTTTTTCCCAATGTTAAGCTCAAAATTTCCAATTTAGAGTCACAATATGTTTTTGTTAAACAGCCAGCACAACTAATCTAGAGCATGAAAAAGACTAATTTCACAAAACTAAACATAAAACCCATGTTATTATACACCCTTTAGCAGGTTAGGTATTAAATTTGTAATTTTCCCTATTTGGACCAAATACTGCTAAAATTCCCAATCCGAAAGCCATGGTCTATGTTCCCAAAATGGAGAGAAAAAACACTGTTCTACTCAATTAAGAGTAGTTTTGAGAGTTTTTATGCCCCCGTATGATGGCACATATCAATTGATTCAAGGGTATATTGCTTTTTGTCTGTCTGTTTATCTGTCTAAAAACTTTAACTTGCTTAAGAAATGCTTTGACCCATGTTCTTCAAACTTGTGAGAGACTTACAACAATCACCTGTTTTGAGGTCAAAGGTCAAGGTCACCAGGGACCTTTCTGGAAGACATCTTGATTCTTGTTTTCAGGAAGTAGAGGTTTTGAATAAGGATGGTAACGGATACTAAAATTGGTATCCGGATATTCGGAATGGTATCCAAACGAATATCCGGATATCCGTATCAAATTGAATGTTGTTAAAATTGGGTTTGAATAAAGATAATGCAATGTTAGAATGTAACATAATTACGCGACCAACATCGTCTTTGTGTACCATACATATTAGTACCCAGTGTGAACACTATGCGACATTTGTTGATTTGTACCGTTGTTAACTTCGTATTATTGTGTTTTGTATTTTGAAAACAAATGCATATTAATTGTAGAGTGTTAGAGTATAACACGCCGATAACTTCTTTCAGATTAACCAAAATTCAATGCTAAACTTAACTTTAATTAGCTGCCGATGAGAAAAAAATGTTTGTAGTATGCGGTGTGGGACAAACACAAAATTCGTAACCCCCTCAAACGCCATTATTATCTTCGTGAATCTGCGAAATTAAAACCAATTAATGGAGCTTAATCTTCTTCAGTTACTAAATTAAGCTATTAACTTGTTCAAATAAGGGATTGATACCTTGCATAATAATAATTATTATATAATCTACATTTAGGCAAAAACAAAATTATGTATTAGCCTAACTGGGAAGTGATTATCACACAATCATGAATCTAACAGAGACCCGAAGTCGAAGAAGTAAACATACCCCACAATTAACAATGTGTCACCACGGAATAAAATAGACCATCCTCTGTGGTGACACCGAAACACAAATGTATTCTATTGTTTTAGGTGTTAATTGATTTCTCTCGTAATAGGGTTTTGACACAAGTTCTTTTTCGATTTTTATAACGGATATTCGGATACCAATTTGCTATCCTGATAATCGAAACACGATCCGAATATCCGGATATTCGTTGCCATCCTTAGTTTTGAGCTTCTCATTTTAAACCAGCCAAATATTGGAATAATGATGTCCTGGTATAATAACTTAGTACCCCAAAAATGTGAAATTGCATCTTAACAAGTATGCACCAGTTAATGTTATGCCCGCTCAGGGTGTGGGTGGCGCTTGATCCAGGGGGAATTTGACATTTTCTATTTATTCATGTCTAAATCCCCACACCCTGCAAAGAATCGTCTATCTAATTCCACCTGTATCTCTGCCCACCCCCACAGTTAATTCAATGCAAATCTGAGTTTCCAAATTATGTCTTAATTGTAGGACTCTTGGTTATTAAAATTTCCATGCTATGGTTCCTGATAAATTCTGTTGCTATGGTTACTGATAAATTCTGTTACTAAGGTTACTGATAAATTCTGGTATATGATTGTTTATTTCAGGCTATAGATAAGTTACAAGTAGAAGCTATACAACAAAGAAACAACAACATGGCATTACAAGGTCATCTAGATGCTCTAAGACAGACGCTGACTGCACACTTCAATAATATACCCTTACCAGGTAAAATATATATAGGTGCATATAGTGGGGGCATATGGCATCGGTGCTGTCAGTCCATCCATCTATTTGAAATGCTAATCTTCTGTGTTGAACTCTTCACAAACCGTTGGGCAGAATTTCTTCAAACTTTCGCAGATTAACAACCTTGATGTGTAGTTGACTGTTATGGAAAGAATTTTAGCTGCAACAATTTTTACCAGAGTTATGACCCTTTTGTTACTTTTACTACATACGCCAATGGGAGCACCCGTGTAGATTGGCATATTTGTAGTCTTTAATTGCCTCAGTCTTTGATGAAGAGGTATATTCCATTGCTGTATAAAACCTGCAACATTCTTCTCTATACAAACATTGGCTTCTTTTTCTCTGTATCTAAATTATAATTGTATTTCATTACTAGCATATTCCCTTATTAATAAATGCAGTCCGACATATTGCTAAAAATTTATTAAGTTTAATTACTTAAAATACTTTAATGAAGTTTGGTGTGGGGAATTTCATAAACATGGATGGCTCTGTTACACAGAGTGATTTTAGAACAATTTCATATTTTACAGGAAGCAATGAGATACTTACGTTAGAATCTATAGATACATACATGGCACGGTTACACACGGTGATTTTAGAACAATTTCATATTTTACAGGAAGTAATGAGATACCTACGTTAGAATCTATAGATACATACATGGCACGGTTACACACGGTGATTTTAGAACATTTTCATATTTTACAGGAAGCAATGAAATACCTACGTTAGAATCTATAGATACGTACATGGCACGGTTACACACAGTGATTTTAGAACATCCTCAGAAGAACGAGAAATTGATTGGTCAAGTTCGAGACATTGTAGGACGTCTTAATATAGATAGGTAAACAATATTAGCCCCTACCGGTTTTCAATAGGTTTGATCCTGCCATAACTCAAACGGTTTTTAAGCTAGGTTTATGAAACTTGGTATGTGGAGATTATGATAATTGTTTTTTGATTCAGACAAAAATTGTGGTTACCATGGCAATATAAACATTGAAAACCTGGAAACCAGGTTGGGACTTCCGTATTGCTTGCAATACCTAATTACTTGATGACTTAATGAGAAACAGCAAAAATCTTTACACTATCAATGCCTTACTTGGTTAATTCTGTCCCCCCCCCCCCTTTGTGCAATGGTTACGGGACTTTTTACAAAGTGGTGCTCTTGTAACTAAAATTTTGGGGACATACTTTTAAGCATATCTTAACCACTAAGTCATATACTAAAGAAATTATTAATATTTGTTGGATTTAATTTCATGGTTGAGAACATCCGCGAAATTAAATCACCCCCAAAAATTAATGATTTTACAGCATATCTAAGGTATCTTACATTTTCTGAAATTTGTATTTGGAGATGTCGTTATTTGTAGAGGAAATGCATCCTGATCACTTCAGTCTTGTTTCGAAGATTGGACCTAAAAATGGCTATACTTACTTACTCCACCGGCTTCGGTCTTTGGCCAGCTTCTCCACTGTTCCCCAGGACTGTCCCATGGTCTTCAATTCTGCCTCGACTGTTCGCATCCATGTGATCTTAGGTCTTCCGCGCTTCCTTTTTCCTTTAGGTGTCCAATGTAGAGCGACTCTTGGGATGGCACTGATTTCTTTCCTGATAACGTGTCAAAAAAAATGGCTATAAAGATTATATAATGTTTCCTTATTCTGTTTTTCAGTACCAGCTAACCTTCAACTTTGCTGTAACCATGGAAATGGAACATGTTACCTTGGAAACAGTTGCTAATCCAAACAAGATGCTGGACAAACAATGTGCAAACTATGATCATGCCGGGGTTTATTAATGCCTTGGAATTAATATTATACAATGTATTCAGATAGAACAATGAAATGTTCACAAACTTGTTCAAAATGTAATAATAGATCTGATGATGATTGTTATAGCATTAATTTAGCCAAAAAAATTGCATTGTTGTAATTTTTACGCCTTTGATTTAGCTATTATAGTTTGGAGAATTTGACGCGATCCTGACCTTTATGCATGAATATATTACAAATTTCTTGCTTTGAATATATCAATTTCCACAAACAAATCATGCAATATCAGTATTTCAGATTTCTGTTTGTATTTCACCTTGGGTGTCTTTGTGATACTCCTTACAGTCAGGGTTATAAATATAGACAAGATATCAGCTGTTTAACTAGGCTATTCAAAGGTCATGATCGTGTTAAATTCTCGGGACTATAGCGTAAGTTTAGCTAAATTAAAGGACGTTCATAGCAGTTTCTGTGTGAGTAAAAATGCTAAAATAATCATAAGTCAATGTGCTTGTTAAGGAGTTATCTGCCCTTTAATTCACAAATTTGGAGAAAAACAGAAGAACTATAGTATTAATTGTTCAATGATGTGAAATTTTGTCACATTGTTAGTATTTGCGAAGTGTGGTTAAGCCCGAAGCTTTGAAAACTAGCTGTAGCCACAACATCTTGTTTATTGTGCCAAAATTGCAATGTTTTCAGTTTAGTGCTCAGCTGCTAGCTGTTGTTTTCTTTGAGCAATAACGTTTTAAAATAACTTTGATAATTGTTGTCATGTTGGTGACATTTACTATCGTTTACTGATGATTCTTCCAACCTCGTTTTGAGTGTATAGCTTGGCCACATTGGCACGAGCCTGACCTATTGATTACCATAATTCACAGTCGATATTTTTCCAACATTTACAACACCGATTGTATGTTTCCGTAATCGGGGAGTACCTGGAAGACGCTTGAGATGTAATACAAACACAAATCTTAAATGCCGATATTGCACGATTTGATTGCGGAAATTTATTTATTCAAAGCAAAAACCTTGTAACATATTCTTGCATAAAGGTCAGGCTCAGGTCATAATAGCCAAGCTATACATGTACTACAAGATATGCAACAGTCTGGGGATGGGCGGAGTTTTTTTTGTTGGCAGTGAGGGGAATTTGTTTTGTAAAAACATGGCTGTTTCCCCGACTATCCATCACCCATCCCTGTGGGTGGGGTCCGTGGATGCAATACAGTCCCATAAGTGATTGTTTTGAATGTTATGTTTAAGAGGCATTCCCTATAACTTTGATCGTTTAAATCGATTCAGGAATATTATACATTAAGTGAGAATTATTAAAGTGAGAATTATTATTGCTTAAACTCCTTAAATTTCAACAAAAATTATCGAGTCAAGAATCAAAACATATTTCCGTAACGAGCCAAAATAGCCACGAGTTTTCCCTTTAACCACAAAATAATAAATCGCTGGTAGCGATATATTATCATCGGTGATTTGAATATATTTTTAACATTATAGAGACATATTTGCGCACACGTTCTTCTGACAAATTATGATAATTGATAGTGCTTTGTATTATAAGCTCATTTAATGTGATAGTAGAGAAAAATATGCAAGTTATAGGGAATGCCTCTTTAAAGATTACTACTAATATGCTAAAGTAAGAAATGTACTTGCATGTTGAATTGTATAGTCTCCCAATAAGTTGTACAGTTATGCGTATATATGCTGTGTATAATGTCGGCAAGAAGTCAACTCTAGAATTGTGCTAATACTGCAAAATGATTTAATTTCGATGGGATGAAATTTCGTGGTTTTGAAAAAAAAAGACCATTTCGATGGGACGTTAATTTATGGATTTTGAATTTCAGGTAATAAATACAAGGGTCAAAATTATTGTTTGATGGGATTGGATTTTTTGGTTCAAGGTGAACCACGAACTCCACGAAATTTAATCAACCGCAAAAATTAATGATTTTACGATAGAATGATAGATTATTGTGTTTACACCTCACTAACAGAGGTTGATTGCAGTATGTTAACATTATGACAGAACTTTAGTTTCCAGGGGGCTGTTTTATCAACATACTGACGGAAATTGTAAACTTACCTTCAAATTTAAATCCTTAATAATTCTTTAACAACTTCAAATTGGGGACATATATTGTTTATAAGAATTCATTTACTGAATTTTGATTAGTATTACAGCTCAATTTACCACATTTTATATTTTTCAAGGTATTATAAAAAATTAAATTTGAGCGTAAGTTTAAGATGTTCGTAAGTCCTTTGATAAAACAGTGCCCAGCGCCCTATTAATATAGTTGTGTTACATGTATGTTATTGTTATAGTCATTGAACAAAAGAAGTTAAAATACACAATTATACTAAACTATAGAGTTTCTCTTTATTATTTAGGCCTAGGTATAGTACTATCTGGCAATGTCTTGATTTCAGTCAAATCAAACAGATTACATGACCCTTTAAATAGAGTGACGCTATAAAAAAAACAAGACTGCGTTCAATGAACGCTTATGCCCCCGTGGAAGCCATTTCAATAAGTCTAAGTCCAAAATTAGGTCAATGTGAAGGTCAAAATGGAGTAAGGTGAAACAGGCGTGTGGAGAGTGGCCATATACAACATCCATGCAAGTATGAAAGCTTTATAGCAAGCCGTATTAATGCTAGAAGAAACGGTCAATTTGGGTTAACCAGGCTGGACAGACGGATGGACAAGTGAATCACTATATGCCTCCCGATCTATCGATACGGGGGCATAACAAACACTGTATTTGGTGGAACAGTGACCGAGTGATTAGCACTCGATACTACTAGTCCAGAGGTCTCTGTCTCTTCGAATCTGTGCTGGGGCACTAGACAATTGCAGAAACGCATTTTAGTGATGAAATGGTCGGAAGCCTAGAGGTGGTTTCACATGTATCTGCTTTACATCGAATGTGTTGAAGAACCAAGGCGTCTATTCAGAAAGAGCATTTGAATAAACATTCTGTCTCTACGCTTGAAGCCGTAGGTCATTGGTCAATAAGGCAGGGATAAAACGCAATGGCTATGCACTAAGATTTTCTGTGTAACCAAAAAGGATTGGTTTTATACCATTGGTCAATTTCTATCATCATAAGCTACATAGGCTACATTGCTGGCTTAGAATGAGAAGGTTGTAACTACAAAATCAATATTTTGAGAGAACAAGGAAATACTGACGGACAATCATACTTTACCTATGGTAAAACAAGCTGTTTCAACTTCATTTTGGTCAACATGACAAGTTCCGATTTTCATGAAAATAAGCTCACAAGAAGCACCTTATGATGCAGATTTCAAATATGTATCGATCAGTCTTATAAGGTCGTAAGAGGTAGTTACCACCTTCTCATTCTAAACCAACGATATATATCAACTTCACACAGGTATCATTCTCGATCAACCAGCATATTTTCATCTGAACTATATACATTGTATATATGTTAGTCTGACTTATCACTGATTTGTGAGGACAACAGGTGGATGAATGATACTAAATTATAAATGTCCCTAATTGTCCCCTGCTGAGGTGAATGGATATGGAAATTGTAGGCGTTCGCCCTTCTGTGCGCATTCAATACTTTTCTTAAAGAGGCGTTCCCTATAACTTTGATTGTTTAAATTGATTCAGGAATATTATACATTAAATGAGAATCATCATTGCTTAAACTCCTTAAATTTTCAACAAAAAACTCCCAATAATTACTGAGAAAAGAATGAAAACATATTTCCATATCGAGCCAAAATAGTCACGCATTGTTTCCCTTTGACAACATAATAATAAATCACTGGAATCGATAAATTAGTATTACTGATTTAAACATATTTTTGACATTATAGAGACATATTTGCGCACACATTCGTCTGACAAATTATGATAGTTGGTAGTGCTTTGTATTATTAGCTCATTTAATGTGATAGTAGAGAAAAATATGCTAGTTATAGGCAATACTTCTTAAAAGGATTATGATGAAACTTTCATAGAATAAGTTTAACTACTACATGAGAACCCACAGCGCATATTGTCAAGATTTTGTGATTTGACCGTTTTGTTTTTGAGTTATGGCCCTTTGTTGATTATCTTCTCTTTGGCGAGTGCATGGCTGTTTATGATCGTTTCTTGTTATAAAAACAAATTGCATTGTTTAATCAGCCTTCATTCAAGTCGCCTTGGACTAGTTGGTTTTATGAACAATGAATTTTAAACTGACTGTCTGAAAAATCAAGGATTCAAGATTTTATTCATAGACAAGGTCCTGGGAAAATATACGATATACCAACACTTCATTTTTTAGCAGTGTACAATTTGAGTTTGGGAGACAACCCGTGCTATTAATAGATGCCGTATCCCGGACTCAGTGTTTTTAACCGGCACCAACAATAAAGGGAAACCACTCTGGTAGAAAGTATTTTCAATAAAAATATGATTTCCACGTAACATTTTTAATGATTTATACTCTTTTTGATCGATATTTCTGAGTGACAACCGTACAGTTACACAGAGTTACTAATCTTTTACTAATTTCTCACGTTTGATGAAGGTGTTATCGTAAAATGAGCGTGAAAACCTCGCCATATGGATCGTGGTTATCACCTATCAGCAGTCAACTGATCTCGGACAGCTGTGTGAGTGTGGAAGAAATACATATAGATACACATCCCGATCATAAAGGTTTGTTACAAATTCTAGTATGTTTGTGTTGTAGGTTGTTGTCATTTATGTAGCGACTCGCCTCGGTCGTCTTTACTCATGTCTTCTTCTTCTTCCATATAGTGATCGCTGTCATTGGCTTGTTCAGTAGACTTCGTTTCGAGTTCGTTACACCAAAACAACTCGACTCGTTATGTAAGAGTACTTTGGAGCAGAAAATCAGAAAATTTAAATGAAACTCCTAGAAATCACACATGAGTCCTAGTGCTAATGATAGACCCTGCGATTGCTTCACGGTATGCTACACTATGTTTCACAATCTAGGGTGCTAATCCAGCCTTCTTAGATGTCTGTAGCTTTTTGCGACACGATTCTTTGTCGCTGTTTGGTGACCGATTTAGAGCATTTAATTTCAATATACAGTTAAAGCACACCACAAATGCCTTCATAAATACCTTTCCTATCGTTCAATACCACTATTTGCAAGAACACTAACCTCACTGATGCACAAATTAATCCAGTTTCACTTCCACTGCCAAATTACTGAAATTTCCAGAATGTTGACAAACAACAATATGGCGAATTTTTATTAGACGAAAAAAGTGGCTAAAACCCGGTATCCGGAACATCAAATCCGGAACGATAACCAAGAACGACTACTCTGTACAGATTAATTATTTCGTCTAAGACACGTGCGTCTACATTAGATAACCAAAATGGGGTCAACTGAAATTGATTCACGGTGGCTGTCAGAAAAACTTTTTATCTAATATTGGTTGTGTAAAGGTATATCTAATGATGTTTTTGTAGTTTATGAATGAAATAAGCGTTACTATGACCATGTTAGCTGTTAAATACAGAATAGGTGGTTTAGTTTGCAAATTACACTTTGCTATGGAGAGCTATTAATAGAGCTATAAAACTCAGTATAGGAGCATATTCATACCGCGAGTATCTGAGTTTTACTAGTAGAACTAACATGAGTCCTAGTTCGAGAACCTATTTAAAATGGTCTTTAAGTATTTCGTGCTGGCATGGGAAGTTGGTCAGAAAGGTTGCAATGTTGGTTGAGTATCATATATATATATGCTCAATTAGTATTAATACCATGTGGTATGAGAAAGGGCACTGATAGTGGGAAGGGCTCTGTCCATAATATCCACTATGATATGTTTATACATTTGTGAGAAACATGCGTTAAGCGCGAAGGGAATTAATTATTGAGACAAAAAAGAACTTTTACAGTATATGTAATTAATTTGATTTTTTCAGATACTGTGTATTGGACGGAGCTTCGTTATGATGAAGGTGGACGTTACGTTGTCTGTTCACACACTGTCGGCAAGGAAGGGTTTCAATGTTGGACTCCGCAGGGTTTTAATGCAAGGTCGAAGGTGCATGAATACGGTGGTGGAGCATCGTTGGTTTACAATGGTACCTTATACTTCAGCAACTTTACAGATCAGAATATATACAAACAAACGTCATCAACTGATACACCTGTGCTTGTCACTAAACCTGATTGTGGATTCCGTTACGCTGATGGTTGTTACTGTCCTAAGGTATTATACTCAAACTTTTTGACTTACTTTGCATTAGTCCTGACTCCTCTTTATCCTAGCTGGGACATAGGGCCATCACCACAGCTGGCCATTTGACACAATCTTGTGCCATCTGTATGGCCTCTCCACGACAGCCTGGATCTTGGAGCTCTGTGTCTCGAACAGGGGTATCAAAATTTCAGATTTATCCTGAATTATGGATGTATCTTTCAGTCAAACCATTCAGGGAAGATATTAAGGGTTTTCCACCGAATTGTGAAGAGGCCTGACAGAGCTTTCTAATAAATTTGTGAAAAGTTAGCTTGAAGGTATTAAAATTGTAAAAAGTAAGCATGATAACTTTTCAAATTTTGAAAAACTAAGTGCGATAAATAACCAATATTTTTCAGTTGTTAACTCATTTTGTCCCTTATCCCAAACATACACCAATCTATGATAAAAACTACATATCAAGTTTTGTAAGGAAATGTCATTGTTATGATAGTTTTAATATTTGGTCACGCTTAAAGAGGCATTCCCTATAACTATAGAATATTTTTCTCTACTTTCACATTAAGCTTAATGTACAAAAGACTAACAATTATCATAGTTTGTCAGAAGAAAGTGTGCACAAATATGTCTCTCAAAATATATTTCAATCACCAATAATAATTTACCACTTTTAGCGATTTATTATTATGTTGTCAAAGGGAAACAACTCGTAACTATTTTGGCTTGTTACGGAAATATAACCATACTTTTTTGAATAACTGCAAAAATATATATTATTAATCGTAATACTGACAATAGTTAATTTTAATTTTATTTTGAGCTCCCATCTGCAGTGAAATGTGCAATGAAGCACTATCGCGGAACAATTTCTTTGTATGTAAGCTTATTTTGTGTGTGTGCTAAAAATCAAGTTGCTAGAGTCAAAAGTGCTAATAGCGACCCTGTTTAAAAATAACTTACTTGAAACTAGCATAATTTGTACATAATAACAGGGCATTTTGTATATTTTAGACTGGTTTAATATATTATGTGAGAGAGGATCATTCTGGTAAAGAGAAAGGTGAAACTAAGGAAGCAGTCAACACTATTGTTGTTCTTGACCCTAGCAACGGAGAACAGAATATTCTGGTTGGTTGTTTAAACTTTCATTTTTTTGCGTTCGACAGATTTACAGTAAAAAGATATTGCATAACATAACAGTTTTATCCCTGCCTATTAGGTACCTGGGCATTGTTTTATCAAAGCATTTACAGAAATCTAAATAAATTTCAATTATGTATAATTCTTTAACAACTGAAAATGGAGGAAAGATTTCGATTGCAATCATTAACTGAATAAATTAACTATTTATACTGCATATTTCTCTACCAGAATTTGAAGCAGTTAAAGAATTCTCAATAATTCAAAATTGAGCGTAAGTTTAAGATTACAGTTAATGCTTTGATAAAACAGTGCCCAGGCCCCAATCTCCCCAAACATCTCAAGTAGAAATCTCATCTCGAATTGAAATTTTTCTCAAATCAAGAGTCTTAATTTGAGATACATCTGAGGTTCAAGCTCTTTTAATTTTCTGTAAAAAAACTAAGGATAGTGATTTCTGTTTTGTGATATAAATTTTGATTCCAGTCTCCAAAGGAAATGATCTAAATGAGACATAACAAAAGATTTAGCTCATATTGAGATATTTAGGGAGATCGGGCTCTGATCTCTGGCATTGAGGGAAGTGAAACAAAGTTTTATCATGATAATACAAGCAATCTGTGCGCGCTGCCCTAGCTCTTTCTTTAACAATCTTTGGTTCTTTAACATGTCCTGTATATAGCACCTATACATGCCAGACTACCTTGAGTATTACAGAAAGTTCAACACTATCCATTTTTTATCACGCATCCAGAGTTTAGAACTTGAAAATTTTGAGGAAAAACATGAAATATTTATAAAAAGTTATAGTTTCTTCGAATTTATTTGAGGTTGATCGTGAATTATTAAAGTTGATGGTGAATTTTTTAGGAAAAAAATCTATTAATCACTAAACACCTCATTTCTGAAGTTATCTATAGCGATACTGGAAGTTTAGTAAACTAGTGTTTCAACCATGTGTGTTTATTTAAGGGATCCGGGTGTGATTTCTACAGTTGTCCTAGAGTGTCTCCGGATGGGAAGAAGATTGTATGGGTACAGTGGAACCATCCCAATATGGTTGGAGGAACATTCTAATTTCAGTAAAACTTTGTTATCTCGAGGAGTAATAGGGACAAGTAAAATGCTCGAGATAAACAGGATACTATTTTAAAACTTACTCGAGATAGGCCAGGTGCGCGTGATATCGATGCTCTTCACAAGGAAGTTTTTCTTTATGTATACTTTCACTATAGAGAGGATCTATTACAAGACCCTTTGAAAAATCCTTTGGTACTGAAAAATGTCAAAATGGTCCTTGAATTTAACTGAAAATCCTTGAATTTAGGCAAACAGCCTTGAATAAACATACACGATGGTACGGATGTGGTTAAAATGTTACTTTATCTGCATAAAAATGATGAAGAAACACTGTTTGTTTTGCAATTTAAAATATGTATAAATATGTAAAGATCTTTAAAGGTCTGAGCCAGTGATTTTTGGGTGATATTCTATGTATTTAAAACGTTTCTTGTAGCCTTGGGATAGTACAGAACTGTGGATTGCTGATCTAAGTGAAACAGGAGATGGTGTAGTGGACGGAAGTCGCAAAAAGGTTTGTGATCACTAATTTTGAACTTTATTAACCAGGTTTTTTCAATGAAAAATTCTGGTTTTTAAATTGTGGTAGGGGTTTTCCGTCAATAACTTAATTTTGGGCTGGCATATCCTTATGATACTTTAAAGAGTATAGAGCTATATCGGAAGATATTTTTTTAAAAAGTTTCAAAAACTAAAAAACAATTATGCTTTCATATCCATTAGATCATTTTTCGCTTCAGCTTTAACAGAAACTCTCTCTGTGATTTATTGGACATGCGAACTGTCCATTTTCATACGAAAGAGTTCTAGAACACCCTATAAAACTATAAGAATCGTCTATTTTTCGACTATTGAATCAAAGTACACGGAACCCATCCAAAGTTTTAATTTGCAATTAAGGTAGTCTAGTATCATACTTAAAACGTTGCAAGTAATTATTTTGACATTGAGTGACTGTGAAAATATAGCTCTATACACTTTAAAGATCTTGATTACTGTAGTGTCATTTCCTATGAAGAAGATACCAAACACTGAAAATAAATTCAAAAGCAAATATAACCTTGATTTCACTGTTTTAATTGCGCTATTTAGCTCTAACAAAAGACGCGATCGCTCGAAAAAGTCAGGAAAACTGCTGTCTGTTCATGTGAAAATCTGGGAATTTTATCTTGGAATATTTGTAGGAACCCTGTGTCTACTTAGTACTATATATTGTAGGTTGTCGGCGGAAATGATATAAGCATCATACAGCCGTCCTGGACCAGTGATAACCAGTTACTCTACATCAGTGACGTCACTAATTGGTGGAACTTGTACCATGTGACTGATGTTGGTAACCATGACAACGTGTTACCTAGAGACGCTGAATGTGGAGGTCCACAGTGGGTGTTTGGTGATACGCCCTATATGGTAGATCCACGACACAACGGTAATGTTATCATAGTGACTAGCTCAGTAAGTTGAAGGTGTGTTAATATTAACCAATGAGAGCTCACTTTATCAGAAGGCGTGTTAATATTGACCAATGCGAGCTCACTTTATCAGAGGGTGTGTTAATATTGACCAATGAGTGCTCACTTTATCAGAGGGCGTGTTAATATTGACCTTTGAGCGCTCACTTAGCCAGAAGGTGTGTTAATATTGACCAATGAAAGCTCAGTATGTCAGGAGGTGTGCTGATATTGACCAATGAGAGCTAACTATGGGTTATTCTTTTGCTCATAAAAATTGACCATTGGCATAGAAGGGAATTGGACACGGGATCTCTTTGGCTGCTTCTAAAATGACAGTTCTTTGTTTAATATCACAATACCTAACAGAGATTTAATTACAATTAATATGGTTGTTCAAAACAGGCGATAGTTACATATGCTGGCTAAGAATGAGAAGGTCATAAGTGCAAAATCAATATTTTGAGAAAAGAAGAAAAAAACTGTCCGAAAATTACTCTTTACTTTATGGTTTTGCTAAAGTTGACCATTTTGATGGGACGTTAATTCATGGATTATGCATTTCAGATAATAAATACCAGGGTCAAAATTATGGGATTTGATTTTGTTGTTGAAGAAAATTCACAAAATTTAATACCCCACAAAAATAAATGATTTTACAGAATTTATCATAATTTGATATTTTCAGGAATTTGGTGTTTACAACCTGAAGTCTAAGACTTATCGTACTATAGATACCGGATACAACAGTCATAGGTTTGTGAATATAGGACAGAATGGAATGGCGTACTGTGTGGCTGGGAGTCCTACAAAGTTTAGCTGTGTTATACAAGTGAACCTGGAGAATGGACAAGTATGTACAGTATAACCATCTCTAGAGCAACAATCTCTAACTTGCAGGGTGTCCCCTGGGTCTTGGACATTTGTCGCCACTTTCTCAGAAAAGTGCAAATTTCTGGACCAAATGGTGTAAAACTGCATGATTTTGCTAAAATTCTTGTCGCCACTTTCAAAATTTTGTCACCACTTTTCTACATTTTGTCGCCACTGGCTCCATTGGTGAATGACAGAGGAGGCCCTGAACTTGTCTATAACAACACCTTCAAAATTCCCCTAAGCCAGTATTTACTATAAATTTGTCCTCTGTAGAGCAACAAACTCGAAACTATTGCAAATACTTGCAGCTCACTTAACTTGACCGAAGGTTTTGCTCTGGAGAGGTGTATTCTGGGTAGCGTCCTAAGTAACATCCAGTCACCAATGAAAAATCTGTTGGCTTTTTTCTACATCACTGAGTCACTTTTGTCCTAGTTTGAAGGAGAGCTCCATATGTTAGAATGGGTGTGTATATTAACCAATGAGAGCTCACGCTATCAGAAGGTGTGTCAGTATTAACCAATGAGAGCTCAGTATATCAGAAGGTGTGTCAGTATTGACCAATGAGAGCTCACTATGTCAGAAGGTGTGTCAGTATTAACCAATGAGAGCTCACTATGTCAGAAGGTGTGTCAGTATTGACCAATGAGAGCTCACTGTGTCAGAAGGTGTGTCAGAATTAACCAATGAGAGCTCACTGTGTCAGAAGGTGTGTCAGTATTAACCAATGAGATCTCAGTATATCATAAGGTGTGTGTCTATTTCAGGTACACATTCTACGTGAATCAAAGACATCTACTATAGACACTGGGTATTGCAGTATACCTGAGGAGATAACGTGGCAGACAACAGAAGGACATGAAGCTTATGGTTATTTCTATCCACCGAACAACAAGGATTTCACTGCACCAGGTAGTACATATCGATGGCTTAGAATTAGAAGGTCGTAACTACCAAATCGATATTTCGAGAAAAAACACGGAAAAACTGTCTGACATTTACTCTTTACTTATGGTAAAACAAACTTTTGCAACTTCGTTTTGGTCAACATGACAAGTTCAGATTTTTATAAAAATGGGCTCATAAGAAGCGTCTTGTGATATGTATGAATCTTAAAAGGTCGTAAGTGGCACTTACGACCTTCTAACTCTAAGCCATCGATATGTCAGAAGGCGTGTTAATATTGACCAATGAGAACTCTCTATGCAACAAAAAATCAACGATAATTGAACTCCACAAAAAATAGTTATTTTTCTGTACTTAGCATATTATACATCTGTACGTCCTTTCATTCACGTTACCCAGTATAAATCTACTGGAGGTCACAAACCACTTAATAAATTTGTTCTTTAGCTCAATGTAAAGTTACAATAGTCAGTCCCAGGTTGAGACATGTTAAAGTCTATGGCCAGGTGGCAGACATATATCAATGAAAAGAAGGGACTACCAGCTTTAAGAAAATACAAAAAACAGGGGGTCACGTATCATATAAGAAAGATTTTGTCCGTCCAACGCGGTGAACATATTTTTACAGGCGCGCGGACCGATCAAATCCAGGTTTTACCCTACCCTGCTTTCGCTTTGGTATTTTGGCCAAAATCTCAAAACAAGTAAAATAAAACAGTTTCAATACATCACATACATGTATACAAAGCCTGTAAACCCAATTAGATGATTCCAATTCCACCTTGTCAAAGCATACTACCATTTAAACACAATCACAATTTTATTTAGGGACTATTTGAGTGTATCCTATTTTGGTTCGCGGAGGCATTTAGTGGTTTGTAACCTGGAAGAAAAAAATATGTTATAACATTGTGTTTCAATTCTCCAGCTGATACACTGCCACCGTTACTGGTGAAGAACCACGGAGGTCCAACCTGGCAGACATGTAATACATTAGACTTGAAAACACAATATTTTACCAGTAGAGGAATGGCTGTACTAGATGTCAACTATCGTGGTAGTACTGGTTATGGCACGGAATACAGACGCAAGCTCAATGGAAAGTAGGTCTAATTTCCCCTATATTTTCTCTTTTCCCCCATATTTTCTCTTTTTCCCCATATTGTCAAAAGTAGATATAATTCCCCCAATATTTTCAATAATAGGTCTAATTTCATCCATATTTTCTCTTCCCCCCCCATATTGTCAAAAGTAGGTATAATTCCCCCATATTTTAAAAAGTAGGTCTAATTTCCCCCATATTATCAAAAGTAGGTCTAGTTTCCCCCATATTTTCAAAAGTAGGTCTAATTCTCCCGATATTTTCAATGATAGGACTTATTTCACACATATTTTCTCCTTTTTTCATATTTTCAAAAGTAGGTCTAATTTCCCCCATATTTTATCTTTCCCCCCATATTTTCAAAAATAGGTATAATTTCCCCCATATTTTTAAGGTCTTATTTCCCCTGATATTTTCAATAATAGGCCTAATTTCACCCATATTTTCATTTATAGGTCTTATTTCACTCATATTTTCAAAAGTAGGTCTAATGTCACCCATATTTTCTCCTTTTCCCCCCATATTTTCCAAAAGTAGATTTAATGTCCTCCATATTTTCAAAAGTAATTTAATTTGCCCATATTTTCAAACCTAGGTCTAATTTCATGTACAGTCGAACTTCGATGCCTCGAACAGTACTTGCATCGAACACCCTAGATGCCTGGAACTCGTTCTCCAGTCCCGTCAAAATCCCTTCCTTTATTCATATAGAAAAACCATAGATGACTCGAACAGTACGAGGGTCGAACACTCGAACTGACTTGCTGGTCCCTTGCTATGATTTACTAGTAGATGACTGGAACAATGCAAATTTTCGCACCTTTCGTTGATTGTTGAAATCCATTGTTTGTCCACGGGAAGTCGGTGAAAGGTGTAATCTACACCTTGTGACAATTATTGTACTTTTTATGGCTGTATTGTATTACATGTTTGGGAAAAAACCTAACACTTATAGGTCCGTTAATTACTTAATGAAGGAAATGATAACAGATATATTTTTCATTAATTTAAATGTTTGCATTCTTTCAAACAAACTTAAATCGATTTATATTGCAATAAAATAATAATTCAAAAGTAAAACATTGAATAAACAGGCTACAGTACGGAGCGATTAATAGAACAGGGAACTTTGCTTATAAATGTGAATATTTGAAGAGCTAGCCGACGATTTCAAGTCAATTTTGCCAAACAATATCATCATTTTGACTTTTAACTTTCAACTTTCTAGATGGGGTGTATATGACTTGGACGATGCATGTACTGGTGCCCGGTATCTGGTGGAAGCGGGTAAGGTGGATGGGAACCAGTTGTGTATATCTGGTGGGTCGGCCGGTGGTTACACCACTCTAACAGCTCTAACATTCCGTGATGTCTTCAAAGCGGGTAATTAGCATGGAGAATTTTACCTGATCCAGAACAACCCAGGTTTTAAATTATACTGAATTTGACTTGATCCAGAACAACCCAGGCTTTAAATTATACAGAATTTGACTTGATCCAGAACAACCCAGGCTTTAAATTATACAGAATTTTACTTGATCCAGAACAACCCAGGCTTTAAATTATACAGAATTTGACTTGATCCAGAACAACCCAGGTTTTAAATTATACAGAATTTGACTTGATCCAGAACAACCCAGGCTTTAAATTATACAGAATTTGACTTGATCCAGAACAACCCAGGCTTTAAATTATACAGAATTTGACTTGATCCAGAACAACCCAGGCTTTAAATTATACAGAATTTGACTTGATCCAGAACAACCCAGGCTTTAAATTATACAGAATTTGACTTGATCCAGATTAACCCAGGTTTTAAATTATACAGAATTTGACTTGATCCAGAACAACCCAGGCTTTAAATTATACAGAATTTGACTTGATCCAGAACAACCCAGGCTTTAAATTATACAGAATTTGACTTGATCCAGAACAACCCAGGCTTTAAATTATACAGAATTTGACTTGATCCAGAACAACCCAGGCTTTAAATTATACAGAATTTGACTTGATCCAGATTAACCCAGGTTTTAAATTATACAGAATTTGACTTGATCAAGAACAACCCAGGCTTTAAATTATACAGAATTTGACTTGATCCAGAACGACCCAGGCTTTAAATTATACAGAATTTTACCTGATCCAGAACGACCCAGGCTTTAAATTATACAGAATTTTACCTGATCCAGAACGACCCAGGCTTTAAATTATACAGAATTTTACCTGATCCAGAACGACCCAGGCTTTAAATTATACAGAATTTTACCTGATCCAGAACAACCCAGGCTTTAAATTATACAGAATTTTACCTGATCCAGAACAACCCAGGCTTTAAATTATACAGAATTTGACTTGATCCAAAACAACCCAGGCTTTAAATTATACAGAATTTGACTTGATCCAGAACAACCCAGGCTTTAAATTATACAGAATTTGACTTGATCCAGAACAACCCAGGCTTTAAATTATACAGAATTTGACTTGATCCAGAACAACCCAGGCTTTAAATTATACAGAATTTGACTTGATTTTCGACCTTCTATTTACATAATTTAACAGCTGATATTTTGTCTACATTTGATTTTATGTTATATGTTTCCATTAGCGGTGGTTATTGTCTTCAAAGCTGGTAATTTGTATGAAGATTCTGACCTGACCCTAACCAACCCTGGGTCTAAATACCGGTATGGAGAATTTGACATGATTCCCCACTTTCTGTTGCGTTATTTAGCAGCTGATATCTTGTCAACTGTAAAATCTTGTAATTTCAATCGAAAATTTTGTGAAAAATATACAATTTTGTGGGGACGTAATTTCAAGGATGCATTATCCACTTAGTCAGATAATATATAGCCATTAATATTTGTGGGGGATTTAACTTTGTGGTTTATGTCACCTACAAAATTAAAACCCCCATGAATATTAAAGTATTTTTAACTTTATAACCCCAGTTGTATGTATCCATTTGCAACAATGAATACTGTAAACCTAGAAACTTTCGCGGATACGAACTTTTGCGTTTTGCCGATCGTCGGCATATTCGCAGCTACAAACTTTATATAAAATTGTACGATATTTCAGGGGTCATTAAATCCCCCACAAATATTAATGAGTAACAGTATTTTAAACTTTATAACCCCAGTTGTATGACTAAATTAGCAGCAATGAACGAGCTTATGTTTGTAACCATTCTCATTTAACTAACTGTATGTATATTTCAGGTGCTAGTCACTATGGTATCGGAGATTTAGAGAGTCTGGTGGCTGATACTCATAAGTTCTGGCCTGTATGTATATTTCAGGTGCTAGCCACTATGGTATCGGTGATTTAGAGAGTCTGGTTGCGGATACTCACAAGTTCCAGAGTCAATATTTGAATACAGTCGTTGGTCCGTACGTAACGGAGGAAGATAAGGCAGTATACAGACAACGATCACCTGTGAATTATGTAGATCAACTCGACTGTCCGCTTGCTTTGTTCCATGGGGATGAAGATCAGGTCTGTTTGAAAACTTCATTGAATTCTTAAGTAGTCCCTTCCTATCAATATAGTATATAACAGGGTTGGTATTCACAAAGCATCTTAGAAAAAAACTTACAATGTCTCAAAATCTTATAATTTTCTTAAGTGTATCAGCTAAACAGAAAAAATAAAATTATTAATAATTTTTAATATTGTTTTGAAGCTTTATGTAAAGCGCTATAATCATTACAAAGAAAATATGAGCTGTTCTTATTTATTTGCAAAATATGTGCTGTTCAATTTTTATACGCCCGTTGAAAAACGGGACGTATTATGTGAACACCCTTGGCGGGCGGGCGTGCGTGCGGGCGGGCGGCGTCCAATATTTGTCTGTACTCTAACTCAAACAGTTTTCATCCGATCATCTTCAAACTTGCTGACAATGCTTATGGGTGTAATATCTAGGCCAAGTTCGATTATAGGCCAAATAGGTGCAGGCCTTCTTGGGTTATGGTCCTTCTTTTACCAAAATGAATGTGAAATTGGCCTTGTCTGTACTCTAGCTCAAACAATTTTCATCCGATCATCTTCAAACTTGCTGTCGATGCTCATGGGAGTAATATCTAGGCCAAGATAAGTTTAAAGATGATTGCTCAAAAATGTTTTGACATAATATGGGCTTTTATTTCATAATCAATATTTTTTTCACTAGCACAACCAAGACGGGCGTATTTTGTGACATTTTGGCATCTTGTTCAGCTTAAGTAAAAATATTTAAATTTTCCCTTTAAGATGCTTTGCCAATACCAGCCCAGGGGTGCCAATAAGGTCAAGGTTAAAATCAGAAAAATGGTATGTGGTGAATACCGTATAGCTGGTTATTTCTGCAGGTGTAATATTTTGCGGTTTTGCCCCCCCCACCCCCGAAAATGGTTGTGTTTATTTCTGCTGGTTTTAATTTGTGCTGATTCACAAAATGGAAAGAGTAAATTTCTGCGGTTTGCTAAATGGTAATAATTGACAAACACCAGTATCTTGTGCAGTCTGATCCATGTACATGTAATTAATTATTGCAGTCCAAACTGTGGATCGCACTTTAACATAATTATCATTATACATGTACAAACAATGCTGCTTAAATTATAAACACCTTTTAATATATTTATAAGTGTTCAAAACTTCATTATATCTACAAAACGATTTGACACATAATCGACAGCAGACCCTCTCCATTATAGTGTGATATCTTTACAACAGTTTCTCTCCCTCCTATATACTTCTTCTCCCAGTCTTCCTTTATTTCTATCCCTCGACTGATCCTCTTCCTTTTCTGTCAGTCATTTTATCCGGTCGTTGTTTTTCTATGTATGTGAATATTTTATATTTTAAAAAGGAGCGGGATTTACATAAGTTTTTCAAACTTGTTTCCCAATCCTTTATACTTTGTAATTGATTACCACATGTTGTAAAAAGTTGTTGAATAAAATATTGTTTAAACTAAACACCTTTGTAACACTAGACAAACTGCAATAAACTAAACAATGTGCAATATTCTGAGTGAAAATTTCTAGGGATGATAAAATTCTGCGTGGATTTAATTCTGCAAATTCATCTTGGACCGCAGAATGGCAGAAATTTCCACCCCGCAGAAATAAACAGCTATACGGTAGTTTCAAAAATCACATTTATTGATGTTGCCAACTACTTTATATTGACATATACGTAAATTAAAACCCCAAGAAAACATTTCTGATTCAATTAAATTCTGATTCAAACTCCAAAAATATGCAATGGAGAGTCATGGTTCTAGTACACTGCACTTCCTCTTAATGAGATGTACTCACATATGAAGTTTCAAATTGATATGTCTTATACTGTTCAAGTTATGTCCAGACAAAAGAGTGACGGACAGACGTAAGGAGGGACAAAGCGGCAACTATATGCTCACCCTTCGGGGAGCATAAAAGTTATTTGTGTTAGTAAATTAGATAGGTTGTTTGGTTCACCTTTTGAATGCACAGTTGGTATTGTAAAATGTTCAGTTTTCATGTTGTAGTTATAGATTGTACCACCAAATCAAGCGGAGGCGATGTACAAGGCTGTGAAGGAGAAAGGATTACCTACCGTGTATGTACTCTTTAAAGGTACAGTTTATACACAAGTTGAGTTTAGTTGAAAATATTTATATACTGTAAATACTCAGCCATAAGTCGTACAAAAACAGTCCCGAAAAAAATTTAAAAGTCACCGAACGACTTATGGAAGAGTTTACTACACTCCTCCCGATTTTGTTGGAAAATCACTACATTCCTCCCGACGTTATCTGAAAATGACCACATCCCCTGACTTTATCTGAAAATGACCACATTCCCACCAACTTTGTCTGAAAATTACTACCCTCCTCCCAATTTTGTCTGAAAATTACTACCCTCCTCCCAATTTTGCCTGAAAATGACCACATTTCCACCAACTTTGACACTGGGCACATGATTTCAGCTTTCACAAAAATTCAAAACTATACATGCGACCTATGAAAGGGTTAAGACAAAAACCTTGATTTTTCATTCAAAAGTCCCCCTGCGACTTATGGCTGCATACGACTTATGGCTGAGTATTTACGGTAGTGCTTTATATAACAAGTCTATAAAGCGCTTAACACGCGAAAGTCAGCTAGTTGACAGTTCATTAAAAGTCTAAAACAATTTAACTTGATTCACTGATATGCACTTTTAAACAGATGTGTTTTTAAAGTCTTTTTGAAAACTGTCAGAGAGTCAATGCGCCTGATTTCCACAGGAAGACCGTTCCATAAGGTGGCAGCACATTTGTCGAACCGCCTTTCACCGTAGTTTTTGGTTCTTACTTTAGGAATGTTTAATAGCATAGCAGTGTCTGATCTTAAAGACCTGCATGGTTGGCTGGTATTCTCTAGTTAACTCATTCATGTAGACAGGAGCATGGTCATATCAGATTTTAAAAGCGTATAGAATGATCTTGTACTGTACTCTGTATGGAACAGGAAGCCAGTGTAGTGTATGGAGTATTGGAGTTACTACTAGTATACTGTAAATACTCAGCCATAAGTCGTACAAAAACAGTCCCGAAAAAAATTTAAAAGTCACCCCACGACTTATGGAAGAGTTTACTGCATTCCTCCCTATTTTGTTGGAAAATCACTTCATTCCTCCCGACTTTTTCTGAAAATGGCCCCATCCCCCTGACTTTATCTGAAAATGACCACATTCCCACCAACTTTGTCTGAAAATTACTACCCTCCTCCCAATTTTGTCTGAAAATGACCACATTTCTACCAACTTTGACACTGGGCACATGATTTCAGCTTTCACAAAATTGAAAACTATACATGCGACCTATGAAAGGGTTTAGACAAAAACCTTGATTTTTCATTCGAAAGTCCCCCTGCGACTTATGGCAGCATACGACTTATGGGTGCGTATTTACGGTACCCAAGTGTAGCTTTGTGTGTATCTATGCTGTACACCGGGCACGTTAAAGAACCAATGAGTCTGTTCCTAAAGAGCTACCACCGTAAAACTTTAAAAAATCTCATCATTTCCTTAAGTGCATCAGCTTCAAAGGAAAATGATATACACATTGTTTTGAAGCATTGTGTGAAGAGCTACACAAATTACTTAGAAAACATTGGTTATTTTACGTTTCTTTAGAAATATGTTCTGCTCAATATTTGAACTTAAAAGTCAAAATATTTTTCACTTAAGATGCTAAATGTGAATACCAACCCTGGGCACTGTTTTATCAAAGCATTTACGGTAATCGTAAACTTGCGTTCAAATTTGAATCCTTTATAATTATTTAACTGCTTCAAATTCTGGTAAAGCGATAGGTAAAGTCATCAGTTAATTAATTAAGTTAATGATTTTGAATAATATATTTCGTGCATTTGCAGATGTAAACCCATTATAAGGAATTTTAAATTTGAGCGTAAGTTTAAATTTTTCGTAAGTCCTTTGATAAAACAGTGCCCTGGTCCCATGCATTCTCTTGAAGCATCTCAAGTAGAAATTTCAACTCAAATTAAGAATCCCAGCTCTTGAATATTTACTGCAATGCATTTCTGTTTAGTGATGCTAATTTTGAGTCCATCCTGTCAATATTTGAGGGCTTGCTTCGGAAGATCCGGAGTTGAGTCCATTTTAACACTGCATGATATTTTATAGGTGAGCAACATGGGTTCAGGAAATCTAAGAACATACAAACAGCAATAGATGGAGAGTTCTATTTCTTCTCCAAAGTGTTTGGTTATAAACCTGCTGATACACATGTCAAGGTTAGTTATAAATAACTTGTTTATACTCGTGCTTGCCCCTTCCCCGCCCCTTCTACCCCTACATATCTAAACTGGTTTTAATACTTAACCTGCGGTGTGGGAGTGAATTAAAGCCGTGCCGGAAATATCGTAATGCACTCCCAGTCTGTTACATATATTATTTAATTAGCTTGACATTGGTTGGTACTAACTGATCTGTGTCTTGAATCGACCTGTGACCTCATATAATACAAATGTCGCCATGACGTTGCGCACAGTTTAACGCTAAATTTTGAATAAAACCTATGTAGCGTACATCAGCATTTTGAACGTTAATGAGCATTCTCTAAGATTATGTGATAAATAGAATCTTACGTTCGTGCTAATTTCATACAAGTTTTATAAACTCGTCAACAAAAACAATATGAGCCTCGTGTCATATTGTTTTTGTCTGGTTGTTTAATAAAACTTGTCTGTAATGAGAACTCATGCAAGATCTGTTAATGTCAGGACGGAGGGTCTGGGGTGGTATTCACAAAGTATCTTAAGTGAAAACTTAGAATTTCCTCAAAATCTGAGAATTTCCTCAAAATCTTACAATTTCCTTAATTATCTCAGATAAACAAGAACAATAGGATTATCAACTTTTTACATTGTTTGGAAGCGCTATGTAAAGCACTACAATAATAATAAAGAAACTATGAAATATTCTTAGTTTCTTGCATTATATGCACTGTTCAATATTTTTAACTTAAGTCAAAATATTTAAGTTTTCACTTAAGATGCTTTGTGAATACCACCCCTGGTCATGATATCGTTCTTGCTGAGACAAAAATGCTGGTTGGAACCCCCTTATAAAAACAAGATTGAAAACCTATACACTGGGTGATATTGGGGAGTGGGGAGCGGTGGCCTAGAGGTAGGTCGTGCGCTTCAGGATCAAGAGGTCCCGGGTTCAACCCCTCTCTGGACCACTGGTTAATTTCTCAGAGCAAGACCCACATGCTCCACTCCACCATGGTGTAAAATGGTACCTGCGAGGGCAGCGTCTATTCCTGGGCGCCGCAGATCGATGTTGGCTGCCACACCAGCAGGAGAGAAATAGTCTTCACATGGAGACACGAGTGTAGGTTTCCATATGTAGCCCAATGACCAGGGGAGTTTAAATATCAAAGGGTGCTTGAGCGGCCTAACAGCTGAAAAGAGCCCTAGAAAATTGGTAACTTAACTTTTAACTTTTTTATATTCTCTTGCTTTAGCAATGCATGAATAGTTCGTACGTAATTATTTAAACCTCTCGGTCAAGGATAACCCATGAAAGTGCAAGCACTTATTTCCAATGGGGTCCTGTGTTTTTGCTGAAGGGACAGCAGGTGGAAGAGATAGTGGTGTGATACAAGGTATCCGGGCGAGATGCCCTAGCTCTTTCCGAAGAGACACCTTGGTTCTTTAACGTGCCCGGTGTATAGCACCGATACACGCGAGACTACCTCTGGGTTGCTAACCAGTTCATCTCTAGTTAGGTGGGAAACACAGAAAAGCGTTTCAGAAATGATCAAGTGCCCCGGCCGAGGATCGAACCCGGGACCTCTCGATCAGCAGTCAAGCAGGCTATCCGCTCGACCACCGTTCCACCGTTTGATGATTATACCCTAATATAGATTGTATTTATGTATTTCAGCTTCAGATTGACAACTTGAAATAGACAAGAGATAGACTGGACTGGTGCTCTCAACGCCTGGGACTATGTTAGAATCAAGATTTCCTTATTAACCTGTATAAGATAATGAATTTATCAGCAACAAACTCCTTCAATCTATAGTTAGTTTTAATTCACAACGTTTCGACGTCTTCTCAACGTCTTCTTCAGGTGAAATTATTACAATAACATATAAACAGGAAGTGTTATTAACCTGTAAGAACTCAATGGATGGATGGCATGAATTGTAATATACAGAATTTTGAACCTAAATTTTCAGTGTTCATGTACCCATAAAAATTCATAACTGGATGGCAAAATCTTGTGTTTTCACTTTGATACTATATGGATTTTAACGCTTCGGTTCTCTCACATTGTTAATATATTTATGAAGAATATGTGGATTTTATTCTTATATGAGATTTGTAGATATTTGATATTCACCATCCTGGATGCTATTCTACTGGAATAGGAATGTCACTGTCCAATAGTGAGAGACTACACAAAGAAAGTGATTGTTTGAATACGCAATTTTTATACGCCCGTTGAAAAACGGGACGTATTATGTGAACACCCTTGGCGGGCGGGCTACGGCGTCCAATAATTGTCTGTACTCTAACTCAAACAGTTTTTGTCCGATCGTCTTCAAACTTGCTGACAATGCTTATGGGTGTAATATCTAGGCCAAGTTCGATTATAGGCCAATCAGTGCAGGCCTTCTTGGGTTATGGTCCTTCTTTTACCCAAAAAATGTGAAATTGGCCTTGTCTGTGCTCTAACTCAAACAGTTTTTGTCCGATCGTCTTCAAACTTGCTGACGATGCTCATGGGTGTAATATCTAGGCCAAGATAAGTTTCAAGATGATTGTTCAAAAATGTTTTGACATAATATGGGCTTTTATTTCATAATCAATATTTTTTCACTAGCACAACCAAGACGGGCGTATTTTGTGACATTTTGGCATTTTGTTTAAAATATATTTTTGTAATTGTATGACTTTGTTTTTATACTCGGTGATATTTACGATGTGCCATGTAACATACAACTCATACTAAAAATAAATATTTTTATATTGATATGTGTAGGAGTATCTTTTAACCAACACAGAATGGGTGGCACTGTGGTCGAGCTGATAACCCACTTGAGTACTGATCGAGAGGTCCCTGGTTCGATCCACGGCCGGGGCACTTAGTCATTTCTGAAACACTTTTCAGTGTTTCCTACCCAAGTAAAGATAAACTGGTTAGCAATCTCGTGTGTATCGGTGCTGTATACCGGGCACGTTAAAGAACCAAGGAGTCCATTCCGAAAGAGCTAGGGCAGCGCGCCCGGATACCTTGTATCACTACACCACTGTCTCTTCTACTTGCTGTCCTTTCAGCAAAACACAGGACCCCATTGGGAATAAGTGCTGGCACTTTTATGTGTTATCCTTGATCAGGATTTTCTCTATATATACAGTTATAGCTTGGCTATTTTGACCTGAGCCTGACTTTTATGCAAGAATATATTACATGTTCTTGCGTTGAATATATCAATTTCCGCAAGCAAATTGTGCAATATCGGTATTTCAAATTTGTGTTTGTATTACAAGTCGAGCGTCTTCGTGACACTCCCCGATTATGAAAACATACAATCGGTGTTATAAACGTAGACAATATAACGACTGTTAAATTATGCTAATCAATAGGTCAAGCTCATGTCAATGTGGGCAAGCTATAGTAATATAGAATAATATATATATATATATAATATAGGTTTAAATAATAACATAAATACCTCATCCTGTATGTACACGTTGAGACTGTTTCACTGGCTAAGAATGAGTAGGTCGTAAGTACAAAATAATTATTTTGAGAGAACAATATAAAACACTGTCCGAAATTTACTCTTTACTTATGGTAAAACATACTGTTTCAACTTCAGTTTTGTCAACATGACAAGTTTTATGAAAATTCGCTCATAGGAAATGCCTTATGATGCTGAATAAAAAATATGTATTAGTTATAAAAGGTCATAAGTAGTACTTACGACTTTCTCATTCTAAGCCAGCGATTTTTCTGTGAAAGTCGAAGGAAATATTGCCAAATATGACGAAGGAGTTGCATCAAGACTACAGGAATTTTTCACAACGCAGAATATATCAAATGAAAGGACTAAGGCCCACAAATTGACAATTCTAACAAAATTCGTTCCTGTGCAAATTCTTGCCTTACACAACTATATGTTGTGTATGTTTGGGTCCATATGAACTTATCATATCATGCCTGGCTTGGGAAAGCTTGCTAATCACCTAATTTTTCTTCTAAATGCCATGCAAAGCCTATATTTGCCAGTCAGCTTTCTGCTAAAGTATGGCAGGCATATATACGAGTGCCTCCACTCGTATTAGACGACAAGCACACTTAACCACTGAACTACGGAGGCACACCTGCATATTTTACATTTCTAACACAGTTGTGCATGAATACTGATAAAACAAGCAAATAACTTTTAATCCAGTGAAACACTTTGTACAGTAAAACCTTGCTATCTCGAGGACTAATCAGCATAAGTCAAATGATCGAATAAACTGGGAGCTCGACATTACAGTATGATATATAGAGGATCTTACATGAGTGACTTTTCATATTGAATTTATTAAACGAGTTGGATAAAAGTGATAAAATACGAGGCTCTGCCGAGTATTTTATTACTTTTATCCAACGAGTTTGATAAATTTAATATGGAAAGACACGAATGTAAGATTCTTTTTATCACATAAACAAAATAAGCCATTTAAATGTAGAAAAACCAAAAATAGTAGACCCGCTTCCCCTTAAGAGAGAAGAATATTGAGGTGAGTAATGCGGTTAAGAATAAATGAGCATCTAAACATAGTGCAACACAGTGACTGTATTTCAATTACATTTAATGCAATGTTGAAAACGAAAATAAGCCGAGACGGATATATTTGAACGGTAATAACGTCACGGACCTTTTTAGTAGACCCTACCCACTCTTGAAATTAGTTAGGTAAGGGGAACATACTCGTACTAAAAATGGGAAACGTCACGTACATTGTGACGTCATGTTTATGTTTTGACGTCATCACCACTTCGAATATCCGGGATAAGATGAATGAATTTTGAAGAGATGCGATTTTGAAACTCAAAATGCATTAGAATTGTGCAGGAAGTGTTAGCCTATGCTTTGTTCAATAAATAAATGTAGGTTTGTGTTTATTTATTATATTTGAGTTGAAATGCCTTTGTAAATTCTCGTTGATTTTCTGATTCGCCATGTCCATCGACCTGACCTCTACCCCTGTCGAAAAAATCGCGGTCGGCCATGTTTGTTTATTTTTTTGACAGCGCGTATGAATACATAAAAATAGTGATTAATCCCCCTCATTTGCATAGATATGATTAATAATCCGGTAGTGTAATATCGTTTTTATGTAATGGGCTTTATTACACTCCCACACCATGGTTTATGTGATAAAAGTATACAACATATATTTAGCCAATTCGCAAGACTTCGTAATTTGCTCGAAATAAGCCCGGTGCTTGTAATAATGATGCTCGTCTTAACAAAGTTTTACCGTACTTAGCATTGGAGGAAGAAAATAATTCAGGTTGTTGCTAACTTGCAATGTCTGGGTGTGTTGTTGAATATGGGATACTGTAAAACCATTAATTTTTGTGGGATCATAAAAATTTGTGGATTTCGTGGCTCACCTTCAACCGCGAAACCAAATCTAATATAAAAATGTTTTTGACTGTTGTATTTATTACCAGGGCCGGTATTTATAAAGCATCTTAAGTGAAAACTAAAATATTTTTACTTAAGTTAAAATATTGAGCTGCCCATATTTCACAAGAAACAAAAAATAGCCCCTGTTTTCTGTATGATTTATGTAGCTTTTTACATAATGCTTCTAAACAATGTAAAAACTTATTTATATTGGCTTTCCTGTTAAGCTGAAAAATTTGAAATTTAAAGAAAATTCTAAGTTTTCTCTTAAGTTGCTGAAATACTAATCCACAGATTAACATCCCATCGAAATGGTCTTTTTTACTCAAACTAAGAAATTTCGTCCCATCGAAAATAAATGATTTTACAGTATTGTTGTTAAATGCAGACAATTGGTTATGTGAAACAATTCAGGTCAAAATGTACATATTTATTAATTATTTCTTGAATAATAAACACATTTTGTGTAGTGAATAAAAGCAATTTATTTTCACTTACATGATACAGTGTAAAAAAAGGGTCATAACTAACAAAAATCGTCAGAACCCGAATTCCTCCCTACGCGGACACGTGACGTCAAGAGTGTTCATCTGTAGATATTTGAAGAAAAGCCTATTTGAAACTGTAGAAGGAGTTGAGACTCAGAGTACAAATGTTTCCACTTATGCCTGATAGTGAAACAGAGAACATATATTTTTAACAAGCGAGGCAATCAGAATAAAATCACTGAAAAAAAAAATGTTTCTTTCGGACAGGTGATTTCAGGTACATATTAGATTTTCTATCTACCAACTTGTCATCCATAAAGGGTTAAACCTCAACTAGCGCAACATGTTCCTTAAGGGTTGCTATGTTCCTGTTCAAATAAAAAAACTGTAAACAGGGCAACGGTTTTTCCAGTTCTAAAAATACACAGTGTACCCAGTGAAAATGATATTCCACAGTTAGACAAATTGATTATATTATGATACTGCAGAGCATTATGGGTAAGAAATTTGATATTCTACAAAGTGCAATAACTCTTGATATTTGTTCTTCCACATTTTCTAACACTATTATCGAGTTAGTGGGTTATTGCATTTAGCAAGAAGTTGAATGAGTTTATACTGAACAAAGGGCAGCAACTCCTGTTATTATCCAATGAAGGGCAACAACTCTTGTTATTATCCAATAAAGGGCAGCAACTCTGGTTATAATCCAATAAAGAAAGGGCAGCAACTCTTGAAGCAACCAATGAAAGGAAACAGCTCTTGTTTTCACTCGTAGCTGTTTAGAATTTCTTCACATCTTGCAGTTGTTTATAAAGCATATTTATTGCAGGATTCTGATTTCAATGGTTTATAAATATATGAGATAATTCAGTTAGTCAATGCTATTAATGCTTCTACAACATTGCCTTTGTGTTCTTGTAGTTTTCTTTCAGCTAAGCTTCTTGGGATTTCCATTTCATTTATCTGAAAATAGGAAGATAATGACAATTATGTTTTACTTTTTATCTTTTTATTAATACACTTCTCAACAGTTAGATAAAGGTCAAGGAAGCAATACATGCAGTAACATGGGGAATATCTTTTTAGTTCCAATATTCCCCTAGAGCCAAACATTTTGTTTAATTCCCCACAGTGTGCCGAGTATAGCCTTTCTTTGGCAGTAAGATTTCTGCTTAAATTAATAAGGCAAGCATATGACAGTATGAGTACCTCCACCAAGATTTGATGTTTTGAACCTAGGTCACCAGATTAGGCTGCAAACATTCTAACAACTGAGCACAGATCATTGATGTTACATGATTGGAGCATCAAAATCAGGGCTTCCACTGAGGCATAATATCGATGGCTTAGAACCAGAAGGTCGTAACTACCTCTTACGACCTTATAAGACTCACACATATTTGAAATCTGCTTCACACGGCGCTTCTAATGAGCATATTTTCATGAAAATCTGAAATTGGCATGTTGACCAAATGTCACCAAGTTTTAAAAACGTGTTTTCCCATAGGTAAATGGTAAATTACAGACAGTTTTCTCTTGTTTTCTCAATATATTGATTTGGTAGTTACAACCTTCTTGTTCTAAGCCAGCAATATGCCCAATCCTGAACACAAGTCGCAAGTCTGTTTCATCCCTACATCTTACTTATGACTCAGACAATGTTTTATTGTTGAAATTCACAATATATAACTTCAATTGACCATTACTTTGTCAATTCTTTGAATTTTTCATCAAATAACTTTTGTTTTGTACAGAAAAGATAATACTTTCTAACCCAGCACAATCCGGAAATCCCAGGTGCATTCGGCACCTTTAATAGTCTACTAAATACCCCAAAACGTGGCCACTGTCTACTTCCCAGAACCCAGATTTGTTAGCTGATTATTATACTCCATTATTATGTTGGGAATCTTCGTGTCCTGTATATGAAAGCGGTTCCCCTGTGGGCAATACTTGTAATTGATAGGTACAGGGGTGTTAACAGGGCCAAATTCAAAATCAGGAAAATCATATGCGGCCAAACATTAAAGTCGAAAAAGCCTTAAAAGGGACTTCAATAACATTATTTCCACATTTAACTCAGTTTGTATTTAATTAAAGAAAAGCCTTCAGA
This sequence comes from Spisula subtruncata, assembly GCA_963678985.1. Taxonomy (NCBI): domain Eukaryota; kingdom Metazoa; phylum Mollusca; class Bivalvia; order Venerida; family Mactridae; genus Spisula; species Spisula subtruncata. The sequence goes on along the minus strand of OY787677.1, from coordinate 30,495,764 downwards.
GCAGATTAAACTTTGCCATTTCTTGAGATATTTTCATCAAATAATTTTTGTTTTTATCAGAACGCAATGCTCTTTCAGGCATGATAAATCTGAAATTCCGGATTAATCACGAAAATTGACACCCCTGTAGGTACATTACACTTACAATTAAATCAACATCTTCCTTAGTAATCTTGACTTTCGATAATTCCTTCTCTTTTTCTTTCTTTGCTACACTTTTAGCATTGTTTTCATCATTAGCTACACGTATTGCCTAAAAATACAATAATAACATATTTACAAGTTGTACAGTGTGTGCAGCCATCGCGAAACATCGCCGGACAGACTGTTTTACCAGACATTTTGAGTTCAGTCTGATGGACAAAAACATGCAGCAGGAATAGGATCGAATATCTGATGGCAAAAAATTTGTCCATTTAGGGAAATAGTATCGATACCATTTCATGTAATATTTTAGTTTTAAATGTGAGTTTATAAACAGAACTATTATATTCAGGGCTCGACAAATCCACTTGTCCGCTCGTAATTACGAGTAGAAATTCACATCGGACGAGTCAACATCCATCAACGCTCGTCCTGCAGGACGAGTGCAATTTCTGGCAGAAAACAATCAAGTTTCAATAATTAATCGCGTATTAAACAACATGGTTCGATAAAAAAACCCATATCATATTCGATACGAACACCAGATCATCTGTCAGTCAAAAACGAAAGTTGGAAGAATCAAAACATGGGTGCGCTGTGACGTCACGGGAATTCCCCGGTCATGCTCGATTAATGAATGACGCTGTTCTTATTTTAATCTATCGAAACATAATTTTTAGCGTTGAAGCGACGTTTTCAGTTTGTCACAGTGCGCAAAATGAATGTAATGTATGAATATATGGACTAACAAACAAACTCCTTCCATGGGTTTGCGTAATTAATGACAAAATTTAATGACAACATAGTGGTCATCACGTGAATAATAAAGTTTGTATAGACACAGTGTATTTACCAATCAAGCTGATCAAAAAATGTCTGCTTCAGAATGGAGAAATGAGCGGAAATGCGAAACACATCTATATTTTCACAATTTTATTGACAGTTTTAGACGAGAATCACATCGTTAAAAACAGATTTGCACATTTTTCTTTGAAAAATACGGGCGAGTTGATTTTGCTGCAGGACGAGTGTTTTTTGGGACCGCTCGTCCGGTAGGACGAGTGGCTCTGGAAAAAATTGTTGAGGCCTGATATTGATTTTGTCAGAGCTAACATGGAAATAAGATTCATCAAATTTTCAGTCTGATAAATTTTTTCCGGTCCAGTACTTTTCCAATCTGTGCAGGACCGAATGTCCGGTACATGTTTGGGAAGTTTCGTGATGTCTGGTGTGTGAAATAAGAATACTAAATCAACTAACTATAAATAACAATCTTCATTCGGAGTGCAAAGAACGTATTTGTCAAGTGATCAGTAAAAGGTGGGGGGGAGGTCAAGATTTTACTTCAGCTTTTAAAAACCCTGCCCCAAGAATCATAAAGGTAAATCCCCGCAAAATGTCTCCCCTAAACTAGTGATATAGTCCCTGCCACAAAACCAAGGTAAAAACCTGCGCCCGTAAAAACAGCAGTCAAAACACCTGCAGTCGTTCGGATCAGCAGATTTTCGTGACCAAAAGGTTTTTGGCCAATTTCTGGAAGACTGAAACTGAGGTCGGAGTTCCACCACACCCCAGGTTGGGGGCATTGTTCAAAATTGACATATTATACATTTGCAGATCTCCGCCCTTCCCAGACCTTTTTCTGCCCTTTTTGGGAGGGTGAGGGAGGGGGTGACCCGCATGGGGGGTGTGGGGGATCTCCCCCAAGAAAATTTTGATTTCTAAAGCCTTTAGTCCTGCATTCTGGTGAATTATGGAGCTATTTTTCCAGTTGTTTGTTACCAATAAATATTTATTTTTTATATCAATATGTGACATTTTTAAACAGCTTAATTATTTTGTGGTTGATCCTTAACCTATTACTGAATGGTAGAATCAGCATTCATACCCAGAAAAAGAGCTAAATTACAATTTACATACTCATAAAATTCTTGCAACGTATTAATAATTGATAAAAGATCGATCGAAAATTGAAAAGTAAAAAAAAATCGATCTCATCCGAAAATATGTACGCGTCCTAAATTTGTAACTTGCATGTCGTACTTTATCCTATTCACGGTCAATTGCAGCCAAAAGCTCGTAAAATGATTGATTATGTTTGAATATAATAAATTGTGTTAAAATACGAATCATACAAGCATCGTTCAATGCTTTAAACATCTCGTCAATTGACAAGCGTTGAATCATGAATCATAAATGTTCGCGAGTGAACTAAATCAGCAAAGTTGGTAAACCCAGAAAAAGTCAGCTGCATCAGTCATATTTTCAAATTTATAAAACAATGCACGTATATCGAATACAATTTACGGCATTAAGTTCACATGTCGCACGATCAAAGTTCACCGAATCGATAGACCGCTCCTTTGAAGTTACCCGCGTCGGTTCCATCGAACGACCTTGATGTAGAAATTGTCGCCGCACGTGCGTTTGATAATTGAAACTGACGACCTTTACTGAGTACAGTTGAAACTTTCGTCTTCCGTAATTAGGTCAAAATGACCTCGAGTCGGAAATATTTCTTGTGTTGGGATTGTGATATTTTTAAATTATCAAGGAATTATCAGCGCGGAATATGAATATAATAGGTATGTTCTTTAAACTCGGCATTTGTAGAATTCGAAATTATTGTTTGGATTTAATTTATAACACACGCGTTAATCGTAAATAATAAGTTTGGATTCACGAATCGCTTTTCCGATGTTACAACGTTACGACAAACATTCAAATCGTCATATAAATATGTCTGCAATTAAATAAACGATACAGTCAGTAATTTAGTGGCGATATCAATTATCACCAATCAATTAAAGTGTGCGTGTTTACGTAACAGTTTGTGATTTACACATATGCATCGATCTAATAAAGTTTATTTTTCGGGGGGACGCGTCAATGATTATCTAAGGACTCGCGAACGCTGATTGGTTCACGATGCATACAGTATCTTGGGTATTTAACCCCGCCTCTCGCCTGTCAATTACTCGATACTAGGGACGCTGCAATTGTTTATTGTATAATCGTGTGTTTAAGACGAATTTATGACCCAAGGTCAAACGCGTGCGTCGGAAAAAGCTTGCGTCCTGAAAACGCGTTGATGGCCGATTTAATGCATCTGATTTCAAAAGTATGCGTCCAAATACGCGTAGTGTAATTACGCGTTGCCGAGAACCCTGAAAGGCCTCAGACAATACCAAGAAAAAGGACTGCTCCCAGATGCAAATCAGCATCAAATAAAATACAACTTAGCCTGAGAGAGTATAATGTCAGTTTATTTATTTTTTATTATAAAATAATCATTTTAATGCTTTATGGGCTGAACCGGTGGGTGGGGAAGGATGAAATAGTCACGTTTTTTCATCAAAACATCAAATGTTCTCATTACCTCGCCAATATCTTGATGTGAAATTTCAGCTTCTTCGACATAATCTGTAACTTTTTCTAAATCTGCTGCTCCTGAGTCATATTTTGCAGACTTTTTGCCTTTATTTAACGATTCTTCGTCGTTCGCATTTTGATTTTCTTCCTCGGCAGACATGTTTGGGATTTACTTATTTCCATGAGTATGAAAAGCCCAATCGGAACGTCCGTACGGCATTTATCGCTTCCTGACGTCGCTAGAAAAATACGATTAGTCATATGGCCGAGGTTGTCCGATTGTGAAAAGCCATATTTATGGAATTTACCGGTGCGTTAGTAGAATAGTAACCTGTGTTATTGACCGGTGTTACTGTAACTTTTACCCTTTTCAATTGTTACCACTCAGTAAATACGTTAATAGTGACGATAAATTAGTATTATATATTAAAATGCTACACGTTATATTTAATATTATCGAGATATAAAAAATTATATGGTCTTAATATCATGCTTGTGAAGGTAAATAGCGTGAATACTGTAGTACTTTAATATTATATTGAACTCGACAAACTGCGTTGGAAGATGTATACTGTGGCCATTTTTTATCAATTTGAACAATCCGTATACTGTATACATGATCTACTACAGTGGCCATAATTATGAATTTATTCGGTACGTATATATGATCTACTAGCTGTGCCCAAATTTTAATTAACTTAGTCCGTGTGTATACATGATCTACTGTGGCCATATTTATGAATTTACTCAGTACGTACATATGATCTGCTGTGCTCATATATATGAATTAACTTAGTCCATATGAATGATCTGCTGTGGCCATTTTTATGAATTTACCGAGTACGTACATATGATCTGCTGTGCTCATATATATGAATTAACTTAGTCCATATGAATGATCTGCTGTGGCCATTTTTATGAATTAACTCAGTACGTATATATGATCTGCTGTGGCCATATTTATGAATTAACTTAGTCCGTATGCATGATCTACTGTGGCCATATTTATTAATTAACCTAGTCCGTATGCATGATCTGATGTGGCAATATTTATGAATTAACTTAGTCCGTGTGTATTCATGATCTACTGTGGCCATATTTATGAATTTACTCAGTACGTACATATGATCTGCTGTGCTCATATATATGAATTAAATTAGTCCGTATGAATGATCTGCTGTGGCCATTTTATGAATTTACTCAGTACGTATGCATGATCTATTGTGGCCATATTTATGAATTAACTTAGTCCGTATGCATGATCTATGGTGGCCATATTTATAAATTAAGCTAAGTCCGTAAATGATCTGCTGTGGCCATATTTATGAATTAACTTAGTCCGTATGCATGATCTGATGTGGCAATATTTATGAATTAACTTAGTCCGTGTGTATACATGATCTACTGTGGCCATATTTATGAATTTACTCAGTACGTACATATGATCTGCTGTGCTCATATATATGAATTAACTTAGTCCATATGAATGATCTGCTGTGGCCATTTTTATGAATTTACCGAGTACGTACATATGATCTGCTGTGCTCATATATATGAATTAACTTAGTCCATATGAATGATCTGCTGTGGCCATTTTTATGAATTAACTCAGTACGTATATATGATCTGCTGTGCTCATATATATGAATTAAATTAGTCCGTATGAATGATCTGCTGTGGCCATTTTATGAATTTACTCAGTACGTATGCATGATCTATTGTGGCCATATTTATAAATTAAGCTAAGTCCGTAAATGATCTGCTGTGGCCATATTTATGAATTAACTTAGTCCGTATGCATGATCTATTGTGGCCATGTTTATGAATTAACTTAGTCCGTATGCATGATCTGATGTGGCAATATTTATGAATTAACTTAGTCCGTGTGTATACATGATCTACTGTGGCCATATTTATGAATTTACTCAGTACGTACATATGATCTGCTGTGCTCATATATATGAATTAACTTAGTCCGTATGAATGATCTGCTGTGGCCATTTTTATGAATTTACTCAGTACGTATATATGATCTGCTGTGGCCATATTTATTAATTAACTTAGTCCGTATGCATGATCTATTGTGGCCATATTTATGAATTAACTTAGTCCGTGTGTATACATGATCTGCTGTGGCCATTTTTATGAATTTACTCAGTACGTACATATGATCTGCTGTGCTCATATATATGAATTAACTTAGTCCGTATGAATGATCTGCTGTGGCCATTTTTATGAATTTACTGAGTACGTATATATGATCTGCTGTGGTCATATTTATGAATTAACTTAGTCCATGCATGATCTATTGTGGCTATATTTATGAATAAACTTAGTCCGTATGCATGATCTATTGTGGCCATATTTATGAATTAACTTATTCGAGATACATGATATAATTGGGAAATAAACATAGACAAGACAGCAGCTGTTAAATAACACTAATTGAAAGGATCTTGTCAAGTTCTCAAAGCTATACATACCCAATGGTCAGACATTCCTGATAGTATCTAGAAACCTTTTGCCGCTTCGGAAACCATTCGTGATGGCTAAAATGATTACGAAGCTTCACGGAAGGCTTCCCGAAGATGTGGATTGAATGCGAAATGATGCGGAAGGGTTCCATAACATCGCCAGGACATGCCGAACCATCCCGATCTGAGGAATTTCTGCTTCGGGAACCCTTCGGGTCCTAGTGGACAGCAGGTCTTAGATATTTTGGGTAAAAATATACAGTATAAATATTTTATGAATATTTTAATTTCTGTCAATTCTGTTTAAAAACTGCCACAAAGAAGCGTTGGCTTTAACATATATTTAACCATGGACTGATTTAACTCATGAAAAAGTGCAGTATACAAGTAGTACATACTAGTTAAATAGAAAACAACAATGTTTCTGAATAAGTAATACAAACCAACCCACAAATTTTTAGTTATTATGAAACCTACTCTAAACAAGGGAATATACAGTATGTTTAACAGTAACTTTCTATAGTGGCGGACACCGGGATTTAGTACTCGTCCATGTATTTGAATAACTTCACGCTCGTGTGCACTCGGTACTTGACGAAAATAAGCCCGGTGTGTATAAAATTATACAAAACTTCTGAATGAAAGGCCAGAATTTTCCATATTGTGTAAGTCAACTATTTGTTGCACAGTAATCAATATTTATAAAAACATAATAAATTCTCGATAAGTCACTCATTTTGTGTACAAGATATGACTGATTTTGAGCGTTCATGGGACTTTAAAATATTGGGCTCATTAGCTCAAATCACATCTCTATCATTTAATCTGCCAAAGTTATTAAAGTTATTTATGTTATATATTAATGATCACACTGTTTTGTGTTGTCAGTCCGTGTTCTGTGCATTGTTGTGTAATTTGGTCATCATATTCTGATTAGATTGAAACTAGGGTGTGAAAAGCTTCCTGGTTTTGCTGACATTATGTACGATTTATAGCATCAATGTCATTACTTCTGGATATACCCACGTACATGGACATACTGTAAAACTTCGATGACTTGAACTACCTTCGGATCGGGACAATAGTTCGAGCCATCTACATGTTCGAGGCATCGAGGGTGTACGAGTATATATACCCTAACTGTAAATAGTATAAGTTTACAAGTACTTGTACCCGTAAATCATGTGTAATTGTCGTATTTCGTGTGTATGTTTGTATTTCATATTTAATTCGTAATTTTAATGCACGTGTGTCAATTTATGAAATAACATTCATAATTATAATAAAAAATGATCAGAATTCACCAGAAATCGTCGGCTAGCTCTTCAAATATACACATTTCTATACGAGGTTTGTTGTTTTATTAGTCAAATTTTTATATGGTCACATCAGATCATGTATACGGACTAAGTTAATTCATAAATATGGCCACCTTAGATCATGTATATGGACTAAGTTAATTCATAAATATGGCCACAGTATATCATGTATACATACGGACTCAGTTTAGTTAATTCATAAATATGGCCGCAGTATATCATGTATACATACGGACTAAGTTTAGTTAATTCATAAATATGGCCACAGTATATCATGTATACATACGGACTAAGTTTAGTTTATTCATAAATATGGCCACAGCAGATAATGTATACAGACTAAGTAAATTAATAAATATGGCCGCAGTAGATTATGTATACGGACTAAGTAACTTCATAAATATGGCCGCAGTAGATTATATATACGGACTAAGTAAATTCATAAATATGGCCGCAGTAGATTATGTATACGTACTAAGTTAATTAATAAATATGGCCATAGCAGATCATGTTTACATACGGACTAAGTTCATTCATAAATATGGCCAACACTGATTCATAAAATGGCCACAGTGAATCATAATGATGGTCGCAGTAATTCATAAATATGGCCACAGTAAAATCATATATGTGTACGCAGTAAATCATAATTATGGACACAGGAAATCATAAAAATGGCCACAGTGAATCATAAAAATGGCCGCAGTAAAGCATTCATATGGCTCCAGAAAAACCATACATATGGTCAGTACATCAGCATAATGATGGCCACAGTAATTCTTAAATATGCCCACAGTAATTCATACATATGGCCACAGTAAAATCCTGCGTAAGGCCCCTGTTAGATCATATTATTGCCCCAGTAAATAATCATTATTGCCACATTAATTCTTAAATATTCCAAACATACAGATATTATAAAAGTTATCAATGGAAAACTAGATAGTTCCCTTTACTTGTAATAATAGGACCAAAAATCCGGGACTATTTACAACGGTATGTAAAAATATTGCACCGCTTTCATACTCATGGCCACAGGGAAGGTTTAGCAAATGGAAATAAGTGTTACCCGACATGTTTGGGTTTTTAGCAGTGCGTGATAATAACACGCTATGATAAATCATAGATGAAGGTCTCAGGACACTAAATTCAAATGGGCTCGAGGGGGGGGGGGAAACGACAGGTAAGCCTTATACAAAATTATATCACAAACTTACTTAACCATAAAAAAATAATGTCCAATATATTTTATACTCTTTATTTCCACTGTTAGGTGATTTACAGACAGCATTGAACATATTCATATATACAGAACATGCACATTTACAACATATGATTAAAATTTATAGAATGCAAGGGTTTAAGGAAGATATATCGTAATTTACATGTATATATAATATATAGACGATGAAATAGTTGTCTGGGCATTGATAATGGAGTCCCTTAAGAATAGTGAAACAGCTTGGCAATTATTTTGTGCCCCTATTTGACAAAAACATATATAAAAGAATAAAAGGCCATTTTTAGAATAGCCACTTACTTATTTATAATCATATATGAAACATTAGTTTTAAAAGTTTTCTTGAAAACCTTGTTCTATATATAAGCCCGTAATGTTGAATCTCCTTCATAGCCAATTTAATCCCATTTAGTACAAATGTTTGAAGGACCTTCTTCCATTCTGAGGCAATATCATACGATAAATATACAAGATAGAGCACTTGTCTTAATTATCCAATGTCAAGGCCGCTACATGATGGCCTAAACGCTGTCGTCATACGGTTTGATCTGGTCCCAGAGTAGAATGGCAGAGGCAAGAAGAAATGCAAAATAACACATCATTGCGACAGAACGGAAGCCTGGTAGAGGATGGAAAAATAATCTGCAGGTATGTCAACTAGTCTATGAATGATTCTGTAAATAACCACCAGCTTGACAAACATTAGACAGTGATCAGCAATGAGTTGCCAAACAATGTTTGTGGCCTTGTAAGTGTAAATCACAGACTTTCTCATATCTTTTTTTACAAGAAATTATTCTTAGGTATGTGCATAGCCCAATCACGCATGCATATATTCATAGCTCAATGTTATGTCATAATTTTTCGATTTTGATAAAAACGGATATACATGTTCAGTGGTTAACAACAAAATAATATTCAGATAAAAGTTTATACGGTTAATTCTAAATGCAAAGAAATGACAATTATTCAAAATTTCGTCAATTTTAAGTGAGAATTTCAGACTAACAGTGTTTGTGCAAAAGGCCCCCTTAAAAGTAAAGGGAATCCAGATAGTAATCATATTGATGTCAATGCTTTAAAGTTGTGTTATCAGGGGCAGTTACCACAACACCGGGTATGAAGGATTGAAGTCCCCAAATAGCCACATACTCCAATATTTCAGAAAGGGGTTTTCTTCGGCGTTGCTAATGTAAGATAAGCGCGTTGCTAATGGAAGAAAATCTTATCTCACATTAGCAACATCTTTCTCACATGAGCAACCGCACGTGAATTTATTCCGACCTTTAAGTGGGTCTACTTTTACTTCTACTACGTCTGCATAGTAAATAAACTTGGTATCTAGCTAACAAGAAGAACAAAAATAGGTTCTATACTATTTCAGGGGCATTTTCTTAGGCAGAGCATAACTGTGTAGGCACATTACGACGTTATGTTATCGATTGTTTTGAATGCGAACGTACGGCAAATGCCACGTTATGATGACGTCACGTTGACGCCACGAACGCTAAATAATGATAAAAACTCATATTTTCACGAATTGCGTCGAAGAAAAATGATCCACCATGAGACAGTCTATGTAGCATAAGGAAATCTCACCCTCGGGGTCGGAATTTTAACCAGGGAACTCGGGAAGCCTCGTCCCTGGTTAAAAGGTGACCCCTCGGGCGAGATATCCTTATCCTACATAGAAGCTCATGGTGGATCCTTATATTCTTGTTTTCTAAAATTATCTTTTTGGGTTAACGACCTTTTCATTCTTAACCAGCTGTATAACAAAATCTGGATGGTATTCATTATCCATACATTTAATTTGAAAATAAGGATAGTCGATCATATCGCCTGTACTGACCAAGAATTTGCATATGATGTGATCAGATTATTCTTACATCGAGTAAGATCAATATTGAATACCATCTGATTCCAAAAGACCAGGAACACTCTAACATCGGGACCGACTTGTTTCTTCATCCGTCTCAATGATGCCGGCAAACAAAACTGTCTTGAAAAATCCCGCGAAAACTTACCAAGCATAATTTTTAATTTGAAATATTGGAAATATATGTTTTTATTTAAACATTTTACGCTCGATTTGGTTTGGTGAAAATTGACAAAATACGAATTTCTCCACGCAGAAGCCAACATATTTTGGTATGTTATTTCCTTTAGTAAGCCCAAAACAAATCGAGGGATCAGCGCAAAACTATATGGTACATGACTTTTTAAATTGCTGTAGTTTCCATAAGTTTGCACCGAGCCCTCGAAATAAATTATTTCCATCGACCATCGAGTAAGTCTAAAACCTTGTGTGATCCGCTATGTACCAAATGATCCGCTAAGATGCCTAATCAACGTACTGTACCTCGGTATTCATTTGCTCTGAATGTTGAAGGCATAGAAAGCATTGCCTGGAGTTCCATGCCCTTGATGTCCTTGAATACTCCGTAGGCGACGGATCATTGAAAGTAGAACTGAAACTACGCAGTAATATATTTTTATTTTTAAACAACACTGTTAGAAAATTTACATCCGTAACCATACTGTAGGGGGCAACAATGAATAAAATTATATATACAATGACATGTTTTCTTTAAGTCGGATTCCTTTGTGACACAGGCATGTTCAAATCTCTGCTAACATTGAATCCAGTTTTTTAAACAAGGGAAAACCACCTTTCTAAAATTGGATCCAGTTATTCAAACAAGCGGAAACCACCTTGCTAAAATTGGATCCAGTTCTTCAAACAAGGGAAAACCACCTTTCTAAAATTGGATCCAGTTATTCAAACACGAGAAACCACCTTGCTAAAATTGAATCCAGTTCTTCAAACAATGACAAACCATCATCCAGCTTTTCAAACAAAGGGAAATCATCTTGCTAAACTTGGATCCAGTTATTCATACAAGGGGAAACCACCTTGCTAAAATTGGATCCAGATACACATCATGTTGTTACTAAAACCCGGAATGGAATATGGTATAGAACCATTTGTTGGAAATACTAAAATAATGAAGAAACGTAATGGAAATTTATTTTTGTTCCATTTAATGGTCCATTCTTATATTGTAACGGAAATTGGTACGGTATTGTGTGGAATTTATATATTCCAAGATGGGGTCCTCCTTGTGTATAGTTTCGTTTTGTTTTCTAGTTTAGTGTGTTAATTTAAAGAACTATTGGTAGGGTAAATCGGTTGTTATTGTCTAAGATAAATTTACTCTTGGTGTTAAAGTAATTATTTCAAGCAGAAAATGCGCCAGTAGTCTTAAATCAATGTTTATCTGATAGACGCTCATTAGATATATAGTGCAGATGAGACGTTTATTAAATATAGTGCAGAATAGGTGCTTCTAAGCTTAACGTTGGCGTCTGAGGTATGCCGAACGTGTGTGACGTTACAGATTTAGAGTATAAAAGGAGACGAACCGACTGAATTTGTCATTATAATGTAAGCTCTCGTAAGAGAGGGAACATTGGTAAAGTTCTGCTACAAGACTGTTTTATCCGGGTTCTCCACGAAAGCATTGCTATCTGGAGAGGATGTTCAGTTAGTTAGTCGGGAATTAAGGTTATAAAACGGTTGCTTCGTAGTTCGTAGATGATAGTTGTGGTTTAGTAGTTGAGAGTTGTTCGGAGCTGGTAGTCTTGGCTAGAACTTTGTGTGACACCGCTATATACGGAATCGTTCGACCTGCAAGGGTTCTCGATTAGGCATAGTTGTGTGTTGCCGGGTTGTGGTTTAAAGAATAGATAGGAGTTAGACGGATATTGTAGGCTTGACTTAAACTTCGTGTGGTGCCTCTATATACGGAATCGTTCGACCTGCAAGGGTTCTCGATTAGGCATAGTTGGTACTGCCGGGTTTCTGTCATAGACTATTTGGATTGTGGAGGTTGATTTTGGGCGAACGTTTAGTTTGAGTCGGACGTTGATAGCGTGGAACGTTAGGGTGTTTAGGTTGTAGGTAGTGGAGTTCGAACTACCTGCTGTTATAATGTGCTGTGGTTGAAGCTCTCGTTGTTTTCGTTTTCAAAACTTGTATGTTTTGGGTCTCGCCTTTATTGTGGTCGTGGTACTAGTCAATGTAAGATGTATTGACTAGGTTTTTAAAGTTTGTTGGGTCGGACACTTTTCTGAGTCGAAACATTCTTGGAAGCTACTTGGTGTTTGATGATTGATGACCGCGGGTATAGGTCGTGATTTATAAATAGTTGATTGCTGTATATATTACATGAATTACGTGATTGTTTCACGCTGAGGTTGTTGTTAAGTTCTTGGCTCATGGTTTGAGCTCCGTTTAGCATTGTATTTTGTGTTGAAATTTATGGTAGTCTGTGTGTGACTACCTGTATCTTGTGAAGTTTTATTTTATAGTTGGTAGCTGGCCTAGTCAGAGCCGGGCACGTTACAATATCATGCTAAAATTTAGGTCTTTGGTTATTCACATCAAATATAAAACATGTAACGTTTTACATATTTTATTGATTCACAACTTCACATAAAAAGAATGAGCATTATTGACAATTTGGGCGCAAGAATTCTAAACTTTATCGATTCATTGATACCAAAAAGAAATATTTTGTTGTAAAAAGTCTGTCTGCCCTTTCATCCTGTAACCCCGTGTCCGTATCTACCAGTGATTTGTTATTTAAAAAAAAAATGTATACTTTGATTATTATACAGACGTGTATTTCGGCACATGATCTTCTTACATATTAAAACGATACACATCAGGTTAGGCCTAAACCTAAGGCTAAACCTGAGTTCATTTAGGTCATTAATAAAGAGCTAGGGAACCGGGAATAATATGTTGACCCAGTATGTCTCTTTATATATTGATCTATACAAATAGGCTATAATTTTTACCCCCAAAAAATTTAAATGGTGTCCGTTTAACGTCTGTATCAATGATCGAGTATTAAATAACTGTGATGCAGATCATGCGAACACGGGGCCAGAGCTGGACCCATGACTCACGCCACAGATATAGTATAAATTATATTTTTAAATCACTAATTAAAAGGGACATATTTGCTTGTCTTATATAGTAATGATTGAGACTAATGCATCACCCGTGCATGTCATAATGTCACGGGGATATATGATTATCAATACACGAGAAAACTATTAATAACTTGATGACTATTAGATAGATTCTTCATCGGTCGTTAAGTGCAGATCAATTAGATCTAAATATAAGAAATAAATTTTATGATTAAATTTTAATAATTTTCAGCGGTTGTGAAAGGCATTTTAATCAGTTTCATTTTTAATGAATAATTTTATTCTCAAAATGTAATGAAGATTCTCGAAATTTCTATTCTTTTATTATCATATGAATAATTCAAAACAAGTTAATAATTGGGAAACTCCTTGATGACGAACCGTGAGTAATACAGGATTTCCTTTCTATTTTTAGATTTCCACAAAAGGAAGATGATGAGTTAATAAATATACACTGGAGAACAGACGAAAGTATCCTATGGTGTAGAATTGTTACTTTTTATTAAAATGTGTTTTGCTTCTGATAAAATCATAATTTCGATTAAATAAATCAGAAATTATAACGTATCATTAATTTATTGCAATAGGACACATTTTTGCGTGCATTCTTCTTAAAACTTGTGTGTGCTGATTACGTCAGTGATGCGTTTCCTAGTGTATCAATTATGACGTCACAGTCAGGCCTCTTTCTGACGAAGCTAGTATCCAATCAAATTCTGTGATGTACGTCACGTGACACAAATAATACCAGGGTAGCAAAATAGAGGTTACACGTACGAAGATCCTAACTACGAATATTTATAGATTAAGTTGACTTTAGACGGACTTACAATCATTTAAACAGGTAAACTTTGTTTTATATACTTTCAGTAATCGTAAAATATCGAAAAATATTTTTTATTTACAAAAATATTGTCTAAAACGAAAGTAAACGGTGACATGAAATAACAAAATTGACTAGTCGCCATCTTGGCTTTATTCTAGAATTGGGACAACACCTTCGCAATTGTCCCTTAAAATCTCCAATCTTGTAATGTAAGGGCTGTAATAATAAAGCCATTTTCCTTCTGTAACTATCTTTCTTGATATTTGATCACGTAATTCCCTATGAGAATGGTAGAATATCGAGCATAATCATGAAAACAAAGGGTCTTTGTTCGTTGGATGACACATTTTTTGTGATCAGCTGTTTCATGTATGCAGAACGTATTGGAGGTGTGGATTAGACTGTTTCATTTATAATTTTATTATATTATGATAAGCTATTACATGTGGACTGAACACGTCCAAAGTAGACAACAATGACTTTGAGATTGTCTAGAGTCCTTGATAATGTGGACAAATATCAAATCATAGACTTTATTCAAAACTTTATTAGTAAAGGATTGGAGTAAAGTCATTGACATAATGTTAGGCTATGCCTGCCCGGGGGGGGGGCAGCAGGGTTAAAGGGGAATAAGACAGACGAGCCTTCCCTACAGGCAGGAATTTTACAACCTGTACCCAGTCCCGGGAATAGACTCTGGTCCGTTCCAAGAGCTGGGAATTATTACTACTTCATTACGTGTCCCGACCCCGGGACATTAGACAATAAGCATTGTTTCCATGATGGGAATTTAGACATAGAAGAATCGAATATGTCTAATTCCCTGTGTCGCTCACCGCAATTATCCATTATCTTGTCATTGGTCAATTTTCTTGCTCAGCCCCTTGAACCCAAGTTGCTAGTTATCAATATGTACCAGTCAGTTGCATCCGCGGCCCCCACTCCCGGGGAAGTGCCAGGGTTTTTACTTTTGGGTTGTAAAAACCACTGCGCTGCCGGGGACAGCTGGTATTTCCCTGTGCCCTGACAACTTCATATTGTCCGCGGGTAATTTGTTCGGAGAATTTTTTCCTCAACATTTCCCCAGCAATACGGGGGAAGCCGGAAGGTAAAAACACCACCGTTTTCTCCCCTCTGGATCCCCAGGGGTGTGGGGGCCGTGTATACGACAGACCGGTGCACAACAATTATTATAAACTTTACCTTTCAAGTCACCGACCTTAACCCCTGTGAGTTAATCATTTTACTTTTGCAGTGCTTCCTCTGGGCATTTTTTTAGATTGAGACACGAACACTGCCAAATTCTCAATTCTTCCGCAAATAGCGCTAGTTGCGAATGACTATGGAAGCAGGGCTTTTTTGTACTATATAACAAAGGCCGAACTAAGGCTACTTCACAATTTGAAGAATGGTTCTTCACAATTCCAAAATGACAGCTTCACAAACCAAATAAATGCCACTTTCACAATGACTTAACCAGGCCCAAAATTTGAAATTCATAAAACCAGAGTAGCTTAAACATTCAATGATGAAATATTTGAAGCCTTTATTGACTTTCGTCGCAAAATAAAGGGAAATAGTAATTATAAATAGGTTTTTACAAATAAATTAAAGTCATTATTGCGCTTGTTCTTTCACAATTCAAAAGCAAAACAGTGCTTGAATTTCACAATTTTAAAAATATCACACTTTATGTTTCACAAATCTTACAGGCTATGGCCTCCTCACAATTTTGACAAAAAAGGCCCTGGGAAGTATGATGACACACACTTGTAACCAGGGTTACACACTCTTGCCTTTTCAAACCATGGCTTAAATTAAGTAAAACTAAAATCCTTGCCCCCCCCCCCACCCCATGTCAATGTTGGACGGTAAATACTGTCCTGTCCAATACTTCCCATTTTTGGGCCAGGCGATGTTGAAAGTGGTTAAAATGGATCATTTGCTATAAATATTTCTTAAAGCAACGGTCAACAATGTTCTATTATATAAATTATTAAATACTTAATTTGGTAAGAAAATTATACTTTTTAAAAGAATTTGCTCCATCTGGTAAGAAAATTATACTTTTTAAAAGAATTTGCTCCATCTGTGAGACAGGCCCTTTAAGCATTTTGACGCTCAATGTTTCACATGTTGTTCTTTATTCAGTTCTATAACTTGTATAAGTATAACATTTAATAGATCAACATAATGTGACTGTGACATTCTACAAGTGGTCAAATGAACAGGTCTATTCATTTTTAAAGTGGTCTGACTCCGTCGATGGGACTGGTCAATTCAAATTCAATGTGGAATAAAAAGAAATCTAAAACACAATAATTTTTAAATGAATTTAGTCATTCATTTTATTAAGAGTAATTTAAATAAAGGCAGTGGCTAGGATTACGGTACCGTAATCCTAGACCCACAGGCTAGGATTACGGAAGTTCCGTAATCCTAGCGAGTCCTAGCTAGGGCTGTCTAGAATTACGGAAGTTTTTATACCGAGTGCAATTAAGCGTGCAGGTCGCATTATATTGCATGTTGACATTTATATTCGATGAATTTATACAAGTATTGCTGTATTGACCATCGAGTAATCAGTTTTGGTTATGGCAAAGATATAGAGTATGGTAAAGATATTAAACGGCGGAAAATATCTAAATGCAAAAACTTTTAATACTGTATTATAAAGCATGTACTTTTATCTACGCATAAATTTATAAAGTTATTAATATACGAAAAATATATTGAGATAACAGATAATAGCTGGATTGAACAAGAAAACTTCAACATTTATCACGAATGCCGCTCGTGTGATCAGAGCAGACACGAATATATATACACGAAGGTTTATACGTTCGTAGAGCAAAAAAACCTTGCATGACCTTTTTGAATTATATTTTAAAAACGCAAACAGGATCGATTCTTTACATAATTCTAATTTTATGAGATTCCTAATGAGATGCAAAGCGTAATCAGTTACAAATTAAAATAAATAATTAAGAAACTAAATATGACCATATTTGGAATTAGTATCACTACGCGCTGTCACAACGTAGATCCAGTATTAGGCTATGTAAATTGTGAATGAACAAACGATTTAGCTAGTTGATGTTTATTTCGAGGACCTAATGACGAACAAACATATCAGATCTACTTCCAAAATTAGCAACGCAATTTGTTTCGATCATGACAATCAATTTCAATGGATCTACATTTGTGTATTCGACCACGTACATTAATTAATTTATAAACATTCGGACTGCCTCTATTTTCTTCCCCTGCAAAGACAAAATATTAGCGAAGTAAAATTCGAAGCATGATATTCTGATATTTCTATTTATTTGTCAATAAATATACCAATATTTGTTCAATTTAACGCTTAATTGCACTCAGTATAAAAACTTCCGTAATTCTAGACAGCCCTAGCTAGGACTCGCTAGGATTACGGAACTTCCGTAATCCTAGCCTGTGGGTCTAGGATTACGGTACCGTAATCCTAGCCACTGCCTTAAATAAAAGTAATATGTCTAGCATGTGTACTGTACTAGTACACACTAGAACTAGATACAAAAAAAATAAGTAAATTTATCTTAAAAATAGTGTTCTAATATGGAATAACATAATACACAAAAAATGTACACATTTTATAACTTCCTGTCATAAATGGATTCCAGGAACTCATGTTGTCAGGGCCTCTTGTAAACTAATTAAGTTATTTACAATGCTACATTCAATGTTACATAATATTATGTAAAAGTGTGCAATACGGTCAGATCTCTTTAAAATCTGGAACCACATGCTGAGAAAGTGATTGTAGGACAAAATCTCCACTCAGCACTGCTCCTTTTTGTCATTAATAATAGTAATTACGACAAAATTCATTTAATCACACTCACTAACTCACTCACTCACTCACTCACTCATACATTCATTGGTTCATTCATTCATTCATTCACTCACACACTCACTCACACACACTCACTCACACACTCACTCACTCACTCACACACACACACACACTCATTCATTCATTCATTCATTCATGATCATCCATTCAACATCTGGAAAAATGAACCTTTCTGCAAAACATTTTTTTTCTTTTACAGATCTATATCGTGTGTTTGTGATACATTAACCAACGTAAAAAAATAGACATATAAAACAGACAATATTCCATTGTTACTATGGAACAAAACGATCCAAATTTACCACCTACAACATTTTGTCGATCTGGATGCGGATTTTACGGCTGTGAATCGTTCGAGGGACTCTGCTCCAAGTGTTACAAGGATCAGCTGAAGCGTAAACAGCAAAGCTCATCACCTGTTAGTACAGCAGGACGGGTAAGCCCAAGCACGGGCTCTCTACAAGGTGAGAGAGACATCAACTGTGTTAGCCAGGCTCTAGCAAAGACAAATATAGGTAAATCTGCATGTACCTGTCTGTGACTGTCTGTCCGTCTGTATGTGACTGTGTCTGTCTCCGTCCGTCTCTATCCATGGATCTGCCTCTGTCCGTCTGTCTGTGTGTACCTATCTATCTATCTGTCTGTCTTTCCGTCTCTCTGTCTTGCTCTTTTTTGCTATCTGCCTGTCGTAACTTCAGTTTCTCTTTTATTTTTTCTTCTACTTCAGTCTTTTTTTATATATTATTTTTATCTTTAGTGTTTTGTAGATCTATCTATCTAGTAATAGTATGTTTAGAAAGTTCTTTCAGGGGTTTCATTTGACTCGGAAGTAGAAATTTGGATTCTTGAATAATATGAATATATAGAATGATGTGATGTAGTACTTGAATTACCAGCAGCTTTCTCAAAATGATTTTAAAGTTTGAGTCCCAGGACTTCTTTTTGGAAGAAAGATCCGAGTTGACCTTTTAATCGTCTTCTTTTATGTTTTGAATACTCGCAGACACCTTCAAAGAACCAAAATGTCCATGTAAGAATAATTCAAATTCATTTTTTTTTCTCAATTTGTCCCTACTAGGGTAGGGGGTCAAGATAGGGTCAGTAGGGGTATCGGAAAAGGGGCAAAATCAAATGGGCCTAAGTACGAGCCATGTAAGAGTTGTTTAAAAATGTTATGTTATTAATTTATTTCAATGTTGTATGATATTTCAGCACCTGTACAGGAGACGAGTGCTGACAGTACGAGTGCTACATCTATTACAGTGACTAGCTCCACCCCCTCTTTAGACACGGCCACGCCCACAATACAAGTACCCAATGTAGACAATGATAACAAAGATACAGAAGAAGACATAACAGGTAGTTACCATAGTAACCAATTTGATACAATTAGTATCCAATTTATCATAGTAACCAATTTATCATAGTAACCAATTTACCATAGTTACCAATTTATCAAAGCAACCATTTTATCAAAGTAACCAATTTACCATAGTAATCGATTTACCATAGTTACCAATTTATCATCGTAACCAATTTATCATAGTTACCAATTAATCAAAGCAAACAATTTATCAATGCAACTAATTCACCATTAGTAACCAATTTATCATAGTGACCTATAAATCATAGTAACCAATTTAACATATCCCAATTTTCCATAGTTACCAATTTACCATTTAGTAAATTTACCAATTTGCTTAGTCAGAAGTCTATAGACTCGCAGTGCATTGTTGAATGTTTCTGTATTTAAATTTTGAACTTTCAATTTGTATTCCATTAATTTAATTTGACATTTAAGTTTTCAGAAAATTCTTCGATAAAACAGTACCATAGAATTCTACACTGTTAATGTTTGAGTCAAAATTTGGTTGTTACCTTACAATAAAATCTGTTGATTCTTAGTTTTTCTGTCAACTAGACCAATAGGTCACTGGTGGAGCGGAGGGTGCTAATGCCCCACATACCATATACTTGTCCTGGGCCCTTCGACTGTACTGCTCTATTTATAGTATAGTAAATTGAAAAACTTGTTAGTCCCCTACCGTCAGGGGACATATCATATGGTTTGCGCTCCGTTAGTCCGTCACACTTTTCTGGATTATGTGATAACTTTAAAAGTAGTTAATATTGTTTCATGAAACTTCAAACATGATTACATGGCAATAATATGGAGATGATGCATGTGTTTGGATTTTGTTCCTACATCTATGATTCTGGTTGTTGAGGCAACAATTCTGGTTGCTTCTACCAGTAGGGGACTTTTATTACTTTGTAATAGTCTTGTTTATATTATAAATTTTGATTTTCCAATCCAGGTGGAGCAGAAGCAAGCGCTAGTGCCTCACCAGACAGTTCCAAAGATAAGAAAAAGAAAAACAGATGTCATACATGCAAAAAGAAGGTTGGATTAACTGGTATGTATTATAATTTGTATTGTTACCGTAAATACTCAGCCATAAGTCGCACACAGCCATAAGTCACAGTGGGTCTTTTAAATAAAAAATCTAGGTTTCTGTTTGAACCCTTTCATGAGTCGCATACATGTAGAGTTTTTAGCTGTTTCTCCTAATTACTTCATAACCCTTTCCAAAATGATGGGGTTTAACGGGGTTTAACATTTTTTAGAACAGTTTGTGTGAAGGAAAGAATATTAACTGAATTTATTTTTACAGAAACTGAATCATGGCCCTTTGTACTTAAGTCAATATGTAATGCATAGTGATCAATTCTTATTTGCCTTATTTCAGGATTTGAATGCCGCTGTGGTGGACTGTACTGTAGCATGCATCGTTATTCAGACAAGCATGAATGCACATTTAATTATCGTGAATTGGCCCAGGAGCAGATTCGCCGAAACAACCCTGTGATCGTTGGAGAAAAAGTGCAGAAAATTTAATCTTATAAAATATAGAAAATTTGGTCAACAAACGACTAACTAATTAGTATGTGTTTAAGATGAATCATAATCATAAGAAGTTTAATGAAGAACATTTTTTAAAAACGTTTTATTCTTTGATTTTGTTTTCGTTTTTGGTTTTTCTTGCATACAATGGTTTATGTGTTTAAGTTAACAAATGTGTATGTATATAAATAGATCAGTCTAAAAGCTTATAATGTCAATATATATTTGGTTGCTACACGCTAATGTTTATTACTTTTTTGTGTTTTATTTTTTCTTCTGCATTGTTTAGTGTTTACTGTAATAGCAAGGCATCATTCTGTAGACAGAAAGACTGGATGTACACATGTATGCGTTATTAGGATTATATTGGAACATATTTCTTCAGTGATTTAAGTTTTTATTGTGTGTCTGTTTGAATTCATGGAGATTTGTGAAAGACTTATGGTCACACATCATTGCTTTGATGCAACAAGGTTCTATCTCTCTTTGTTCTATAATTATGCAATAATAAAAATGTCTTTCTGTGCAAGATAAAGTTATTTGATGAAAAAAATCTAAAGAATTTACCAAGTTATGGTCTTTTGAATTTCCATAATGTGACCTTTAACAATGTTTGAAACCTAGTTAAGTTGTACAGATGTGTGCAAATGGCTGCGAAAACATATTTGCAATGAAAACATATTTGCAATTCGCTTTCAGGCTTTGGCATTATTTTTCAATAGCATAAGCTATACAACCTTGTTGCAGCAAAGGGACGACATGCTAATAAAACGCTTTTAATTTGTGTAGAATAACAGATCACAGAGTGACATGAATGCTGTGTTTTGACGTCGATGACACGATGTTGAAGTGATGCTTGTGTCAAAGACTTGCTATTGACTTGATACATCATGTTATTTTGTGCATATCGTCATTAGTGATTGGGTCAGTATTTAAGATGGAGCTCTGAAGTTATTAATTCAAGTTTTTAAAGACCAGTCTTAAATCGGATTACCAGACTGGTGTACATTATAGATGGAGCACTTGTTTATATATAAAATCATGTCATTGATTCGTTTCATTTATTAATCATTTGTTTAACCTGATGTTCCATTGTGGCATATTGCCATTGTTAATTATAAATCTATTCCTATGGAAGTTACTAACACATTGATACTTTAAAACATGCTGTTAAGTAAACTGTGTAAACAAGTTAAAATGTCACATTCCCACATTCTGATTGTAAGTTGTGAAGACCAGTCTAAAATCAAAATCGAACATAAGTCCATGGTATTATTTAAGCACTTGATTATGAGATTGGTTTGTTGTTATTAATGATAATATCTTAATATCTGCTTCTTCTATTGCAAGTTTTAACAAATAAGTGAATAGTTTATGTACCTGCTGGTAAGGTCTGGATAGACTGGATTACTTGTTTATTGTTTGAAGACCAGTCTAAATATCGATGTTTATGATTGGTTTTAGTCTTAATTATAACCAATCGGATTGCTGCATTGCTTAGAACCATCAGACTATCTGGAAGGACTAGATTACTTGTTTAGTGTTGATGTAACCAAGGCAGGTTTTATTTATTTCAAGCTTTCTGCAGTTTTATTAATGTTGTTATTAACATACGTTTGAAGACCAGTCCAAAAATAAATGTGAGCCATCTAATTGGTTGTTTACAAGATGAATCTTAATTTTCAACCAATGAGATTGCTGCGTTATCAGAAATGCCAGACTGGTCTCCATTCTTTTATAATGCAATGTTACTGTTCATGAATATATTTTTGATTTGTATTTTGTAAACTTTACTTTCTTGTTTTACAAAAAAAGGATTTGACCATTCTTGGCTTTAAACGTACATGTCATTACATTTATTATGTAAAGTTTGTGTCAAAATTGACCATATTGTAATAAAGTTTTAAGTTTCATGAAATCAAGACCTAGACTGAAGTAACTAGTATGTTCATTGACTTTTTTAGCTCACCTGTCACAAAGTGACAGAGTGAGCTTTTGTGATCACTCTTCGTCCGTCGTCCGTCCGTCCGTCCGTCCGTCCGTCTGTCAACAATTGGGTTGTGTCCTCTCTAGCGGTCACAATTTTGGCCTAATCTTTATGAAACTTGGTCACAATGATCATCTTAACAAAATCTAGGTCAAGTTCGATATTGGGTCATCTGAGGTCAAAAATTAGGCTACTAGGTCGAGTTATAGAAAAACCTTGTTTTTCATTTTGTCAAAGGGAGTGTACTCTGTAATTATTACTGGTTGTGATCATGTAAGAGTTGTCTCTCTTACTTTATAATATTTTAGTTGTAGAACTACGAAATGTGTACTTGTTAGCAGCTTTGAGGCTTTAATTTAAATTAAATGCAGAATGTGGATATTAGGGTTATCATCGTTTACAGTGATTGTATGTTTACAAACTATTAAACAATTATTAAGCTGTAATTATAGTCTTATGCAACCTCACTAATCGTTTTACATAGACTTATATAGGGAAAACATATAAAAATCTACTTCTCTAAAACTACAATGCCTAGAGCTTTGATATTTGATATGTAGCATCATCTAGTGGTCCCCTACCAAGATTGTTCATATTATGCCCCTGGGGTCAAAATTGGCCCCGCCCCGGGGGGTCACCGTTTTACATAGACTTGTATAGGGAAAACATATAAAAATCTTCTACTCTAAAACTACAATGCCTAGAGCTTTGATATTTGGTATGTAGCATCATCTAGTGGTCCCCTACCAAGATTGTTCATATTATGCCCCTGAGGTCAAAATTGGCCCCGCCCCGGGGATTACCGTTTTACATAGACTTATATAGGGAAAACATATAAAAATCTTCTTCTCTCAAACTACAATGCCTAGAGCTTTGATATTTGGTATGTAGCATCATCTAGTGGTCCCCTACAAAGATTGTTCATATTATGCCCCTGAGGTCAAAATTGGCCCCGCCCCGGGGGTCACCGTCTTACATAGACTTATATAGGGAAAACATATAAAAATCTTCTTCTCTATAACTACAATGCCTAGAGCTTTGATATATGGTATGTAGCATCATCTAGTGGTCCCCTACCAAGATTGTTCAAATTATGCCCCTGAGGTCAAAATTGACCCCGCCCCGGGGGTCACCAGTTTCTATATTTACGCTCTACCTTTGTTAGTCTAAATTGTGCAGGGCTTCATTTATAATCAGGTGAGCGATATAGGGCCATCATGGCCCTCTTGTAATTTGTTTTGAAGTTCTTGATGTTCTGTGATAATTGGTGTTTATTAACTTGAAATCCATGTTTAAAGCTTCACACAGACTTGTGGTCGAAATTTTACTTGAAACTCATGTTTTCTTAACGTTTTTTGGCACAATGTTGTTACATGGATATCATTGCCATCATGTACATTTATAAAAGATGTGTCACATCATGGAATTTCCCAGATTCACAGTGAATCAGGTACCTATGGATTGTTTCTACCACAGAACATATTCACTGTTTACATCCCAAATCCCTTGAGGAGTTCATCTGATTTTAAAATGTCCATTCTGTTAGTTGCATATGTTTGATTGTATCTGGACACACACACACACACACACTCATAGGTAACTCTAACATCTGTTTACTACTGAAAGTCTCTAGGGTACTGTTTTATCAAAGGACTTGCGTAAATCATAAACTTACGTTCAAATTTATAGTCTTCATATTTCTTTAACAACTGCAAATTCGAGACATATATCATTTGTAGTAGCTCATTTAATGAATCTTTATAAGTGCTGCCATTCCATTTACAAAACTTAAAAGTGGTAATAGTGTTATAAAGATTTAAAAATTGACCGAAAGTTTACGATTTCCGAAAATGCTTTGATCAAACAATACCTAGGTGTGTATGTAGTCATTTATTGGTCTTGCTTGTGTAGGCTTACACTAACATATAGTGACGTGTTCAATACAGTATAACAGGTTCAGTACCAACACCAAAATTGCAACCCTAATTATTAGAAATCTTATTATAATAAATATATATTTACTCATTTATACTTGTTTTTTCAAAGAGAGGTTACTGATTGAACTGTATTTAAAACATACATTTTTGTAATTCTGACCGCTACCAATCGGGTACACATATTTTTTGGGATCCAGAAATAAAGATTATTAGAATGCTGTATATCCTGGTATACTATACTGAACAACGTTTTGGCTTATTGAATTTGAATACTAAACAGATGGATTTGTTATTTTTAAGTTGTTATCATAATTTAGTATACTATATCTGTATGAATAAAATATCTTGTGTTAACTCTTTCCCTTTCTTCTTATTTTCTTGCGGTTTAATACAACTCATGTACATGTATGTAGCATACCAGACCCTGGTCAGCACATGCTTTGTGAAAACTGTCCCAGAATGGAACCTACTCCCAGCATCAACGGTCTTGGCGCCGAGTTTGGACACCTTTAAGACCCGCCTACAGGAGTAGATACCAGTGCTGTGCTACAGTGTATATAGTTTTAACAGTTTGGACTGTTTTAAACATTAATATTGATACTGTACACCATCACCATGCACATTAGAGCTAAATACGCCTATTAAGTGTCCAGCTCAGTATATGGAAGAAGAAGAAGAATGAATAATTAATATTTTATATAGCTTGGCCAATTTGACACGAGTCTGACCTTTTGATTAACATAATTTAACAGTCGATATATTGCCTACGTTTACAATACCGATTGTATGTTTTCATAATCGGGGAGTATCGCGATGACGCTCGAGATGTAATACAAACACAAATTTGAAATACCGATATCGCACGATTTGCTTGTTTTACTTGATATATTCAAAGCAAGAACCTTGTAATATATTCTTGCATAAAGGTCAGGTTCAGATCAATATAGCCAAGCTATACAACATGCTTACAGCCTACTATCCTGGTGCGTTTGTCAGGTTATCATTCAGAAAAGGTATGAGAAACTGTGCTTGGACAAACTGCACACATGGGTAGCAGTAGAAGACACGCACGTCGCCCATACGGGGAGGAACAGGTATACTGAATGCAGATAGCATGCGTCGAAAGTTTCTTATACGAAAATACAAAACAATTTTGGTGAGTTTTTTTGTGAAAAGAAATTCAGTGCCTCCAGCACTTTGATTATATGAATACCGGTGTAAAGGGACGGATGTAACGGGCGTAAGTAGTGACTTCTAGCTGCAGATTCATAGGCTTAGTTTGGAATGGTGAAATGGTACCGGTCAAAAAAGGTAGATACTTGTTTGGATGAGGTTTTCATGCATATTTGTGTTTGATAATGATAATTATGGAGGGTTTTGGAGCGAAAAATGTGATTAAGCCTGATTTTGGGGTTGCGAAACTAGGGAGCTAGCAGAAAGAAGGTGGAAGGATAAGAAAAGCAGAAAGAAGCGACATAGACCAAAATGCGGCGAAAGAAAGCGTAAAGGACAGACAAGTAGAATTGTTTGAGAAGTTGTATTGGTGGAATTATTGCTCGGATATATGTATGAATGGCTGTAACTATTGGTGCAATTGATCCCTCCAATGTGATTGGTCGAATTTGGCAGGCTTACGGGATCTGATTGGTTTAATTTTTCCCTTGCAATTTGAATGGTGAAATTTGAGCTTGTATTTTGATTGGTTGAATGATTGATTGCATGTATTCTGCTGATGAGTTGTGTGTGTGTGTGTGTGTGTGTATGTGTGTTTATATTGTTTGAACGAACGATTCTGGAGTGGATGGACTGGAATGTTTGATATGCGGGATATGTTAGATAGGCAATTACATTACTATTATAAGAGCTAGTTTCTGCAGTCTGAGTGAACGTTTAACTACATAAAGTTTCTGTCTGATTGAGCCTAAAGAGGTAGGTACATATTGTTTCCTTTATTCTTGTGTTTTATTATGATGGACAACACTGGGTATGTGAATAGGCACCCATGAGTAGATTATGCATGTCAGACAAATAGTGTGGTTGCCATGGTAACAGAAGCACTGAAAACCAGGTAGGGTAGGGTAGGGGGACTTTTGTATTGCTTGTATATTGCTCCCCTATATTTACTTGTTATCCACTAACGTATAACTGATATAGGTAAAGGTAAGTTTACATGAGTTATACTTATTTTAAGCGCAAGTGAAGCTAAATTGGATTTGGTTCTTATTGTTGAGTCTTGAATCTATTGGTTGCTGTCATAAATCGGCTAAGTTCACTGGTTATGGTATGGAGGAACTCCTTCCACGGATCAATCTTCAGGGAGGGCCAGTATTCCACTGGTTATAGTATGGCTGAGCTCCTACCTAGGGTCTTTATGTCCAGTGTTTCACTGGTTATAGTATGGTGGAACTCCTTCCATGGATCTTCAGGGCCAGTGTTTCACTGGTTATAGTATGGTGGAACTTCTTCCATGGATCTTCAGGCCCAGTGTTTCACTGGTTATAGTATGGTGGAACTTCTTTCATGGATCGATCTTCAGGGCCAGTGTTTTACTGGTTATAGTATAGCTGAGCTCCTACCTAGGGTCTTCAGGGCCAGTATTGAGTAGGAGTTTTTCTCTGAAAGTCACCCCTATTTGCCTGATACCAAAAATGTTTTGGAGTGGAGGTCAGCAAACAGCTCCTCCTTTCTCTTTGGTACAATTCACACTGGAAAAGGTAGTGTTGCACAGTTTCGGCTTCTCCACACTCACATGCAGCCCAGATCATATTCAACCCCTTATATACGATATAGATTATGTTTAATTTAAGCCTGTTATGGTGGCCACTCTGTAACTGCGTGGTAATTTGTTGATCCTCACTGTCTTTGTAACATTGATATTAGGTTTGAAATCAAACGGTGTCTGCTGTTGTCAGTGCAATATATACTGATAGACCCATCACCGATCAACAGACACAGTTACCATTACAACATTATAGAGTCCAATATTTGATTGAGGAATTCATTTATCCCAGAAATCTAGTCCCAATTGCTTATTAATGAATAATATGAATACATTGTGTAGTGCTCATTGAAAATTCACATATTACACTAAAATGTGAACAACAAGATCTATATAGTGTACACGTGTATTCATCAGTATTTAGTGTTGTCACGTGACTACTATTTGCATTTTAGAGATAAGGACATGTACTATTTATAGTCCTATTTATCTAGGTCTGTTTGCAATATGCAATCAGTGAATAGTAAGTCTATTTTAATTTTTTTGTTATGGGGCTAGGTGTTTCACATTTTTTGTTCAATTTCGTCCTGTTCATTTGGGTACATGATGGTATTTCGTTTACCGGAAGTTTACTGTACTATAATGGCGGCGTTTTCAGAAGACGATTCTCACATTTTCTCACATTTCTATGGGATTTTACGAGTAACAAACCTCTGGTACGATGCGTTAGTGATTTATTTCATTTCTTTATATTCTTTTATATATATCTCTTTTGTATTGAATCGGCTCGTGGATATTTGATGTGTTAATTTGTATTTGTAACATAATTTCGCGAGTTGAGTTTTGTGTCCATATTTTTGTAAATCGTATCTCTGTTTGTATTTGGTGGTGATTAACAAACTTAATTAACGTAATTAACTTAAAGCCTGTCATTGTGTAAGGCGCACATATATTACATGGAATATTTACTTTTTATATTACAGAACACTGTTCATTATGATAGACTGGATTTGTTGAGTGTTCAATTCCATAAATCGGTAAGTTATGTGTGCAATGTGGCGTTATTTGATGTGTATGCACAGGCACATGGTGTCATCGATTTAATAAACTTGCATGAAAAATATCGATTTACCGGTACCCCGACTGCTGCGCGCTCCAATACGCTTACACGCTGGGAACCAAATACTTTGCAAGTCTATTAAATCCATGCCGAGGTGTGTATTTTGAATTTATGTAATTGTTCATATACATGTTAAGATTGTACTTCAAAAGTTATTTAGATTTCTAAATTGAAAGTAGAACATATTGATAGTGAAAGTAGAAATTACCAAAGGGAGACAATTTGGGTTAAACAAGCATCATAGAGTTGTCAAACATAAAAGGCAAAGTTGTATCAGTATGTCGGTGGTCATAACTGGACGCGTGTGCGTGTATGTCTTGTGTGCGTTCAAAAAGCATGCATACTTTTTGGGTGTAAGAAACTTTCGCTGCATGCTATCTGCGTTCTGTATACCTGTTCCTCCCGTACATGCGACATGCGTGCCTTCTACTACTACTACACATGTGTGCAATATTTGCTAGTACGGTTATGATAACCTGACAATCGCTCGGGGAAAGTAGGCTGTAAGCATGTTACTTACGACCAGGAGAAACCGTATGTGACATGCGACGTGCGTCAACATACTTCCTTCATATTTCCTTCCAACTTCTGGATACTTGCCGAAAATCTGTCAGACTGACAGACTTGGAGAATCTGTCGGATCGGAAGGAAATCTATTGGACCAAATTTTTTTCGCCAACATATTTCCCTTCAAGGCGACGTACACATGGTAAATGATGGCTTCCTTGTTTCCAAGTACTTCCATTGTGAAATCATTTTTAAACTTGCTGTTCAGTGGCTATTTATGATAAATCATTCAATTTTATCCACATTTTTCTTCTTCTCCTTCGCAAAATTATTATGACTCTTCAGAAAAAGAGTAAAAGAAGGCGGAGTTAGAAAAATGTTTCCTGCTTTGCGATTGCACGAAGTGCTCTAGGTGATCTTTTGTCATACTGAGTTGTCTGTCGTCGTCAACAATTTCTTCAAACGACATCTCCTCTTTAACCGCTTTGCCAATTTCAACCGAACTTCACAGTAACAATCCTTGGGTGACCTTCATTAAAAATAGCTAAAATCGTTCCATTCTGATAAAAAAGATGGCCGCCATAGCTTTCAATAGAAAAATCTTTAAACAACTTCTTCTCCTTAAACACTTGACCGATTTCGATAAAACTTTACGGGAATGGTCATTGGTTGACCCGTAACTAAATTATCTAAAAAAAATCAGGTCCGTTAAACAAGATGGCCACCTGAGCTAACAATAAAAATATCCTTTGAACGGCTTCTTGTCCTGAACCACTCGATGGATTTTGATAAAACTTTACAGGAATGATCATTGGGTGACCTGTAACCAAAATAGATAAAATTGTTCCGGTCCGCTAAACAAGATGGCAGCCAGAACTAAAAATAGAAATATCCTTTAAACGGCTTCTTCTCATGAACTGTTGGACAAATTTAATGAAACTTTACAGGAATTATCTTTGATTGACCTGTAACCGAAATAGCTTAAATATTTCCGGTCCATTGAACAACATGGCTGCCAGAGCTAAAAATAGAAATATCCTTTGAACAGCTTCTTCTCCACAACCGCTTGACGGATTTTGATAAAACTTTACAGGAATGATCTTTGGTTGACTCTCAACCAAAATAGCTACAATCGTTCAGGTTCGCTAAACAAGATGGCCGCCTTATCTAAAAAACATTAAGTTGGTAGAAACATATCAGGTACTTGGCCCAAAACTGAAATTTTTCCCCACATGAATCAGTTGAGCGTAACTCTTGCATAATCGGGGAGTATCACGAAGACGCTCAAGATGTTATACAAACACAAATCTGAAATACAGATATTGCACGATTTGCTACAGAAATTGATATATTCAAAGCAAGAACCTTGCAATATTCTTGCATAAAGGTCAGCCTTACGTTCATTAACGAAAACGTTTGCCGTGAGAATTAGTTCGTCACGCGAAATACTTATTGAACAATTATAATCGTTCGCCGCAAATAATTTCAAGATGGCGGAATTAGACGATTTAATGGCCTTACTTGTTCTATTAGATTTTCAAAGTACTTCTTTTGTGTTCTATTTATTCAGCTTTGGTTTACACTGTACCACAAGTGCAAAACACATACAATCTACCATTAATGTTTAAATCGCTAAGATTATAATAAATTAAATCAAATATTTATCTATCCGCCATCTTTGTTTGCTTGGCGACGCGATTGGCTAACATGTACGTTGCGAACTTATCGTTCATTAACGCGAACTCACGTATTGTTCGCAAACGTTGGCGAGCGTTTTCGTTAATGAACGCACGGCAGGTTTACCACCTACAACATTTTGTCGATCTGGACGCGGAATTTACGGCTGTGAATCGTTCGAGGGACTCTGCTGTATGTGTTACAAGGATCAGCTGAAACGTAAACCACGTTAGTACAGCAGGACGGGTAACCCAAGCACGGGCTCTCTACAAGGTGAGAGAGACATCAACTGTGTAAGCCAGGCTCTAGCAAAGACAAATATAGGTAAATCTGCATGTACCTGTCTGTGTCTGTCCGTCTGTCTGTGACGTGTCTGTCTCTGTCTGTCTGTCCGTCTCTGTACATCTCTCTGTCTTACTCTATTTTGCTATCTGCCTGTCATTACTTCAGTTTCTCTTTTGTTTTTAGCTCACCTGTCACATAGTGACAAGGTGAGCTTTTGTGATCACTCTTCGTCCGTTGTCCGTCGGTGTCGGCGTCGTCAATCTTCTTGAAACTTGGTCAGAATGTTGTTCTCTATGAAATCTAGGCCAAGTTTGAAACTGGGTCATGCCGGGTTAAAAACTAGGTCACTAGGTCAAATCTTAGAAAAACCTTGTGTTCACTCCGGAGGTCACCGTTTTAATCCAATCATCATGACACTTGATGAGAATGTTGTTCTCTATGTAATCTAGGACAAGTTCGAAACTGGGTCATGTTGGGTCAAAAACTAGGTCACTAGGTCAAATCTTATAAAAACCTTGTACACCCTAGAGGTCACCAATTTGATTCAATCTTCATGAAACTTGGTCAGAATGTTGTTCTCTATGAAATCTAGGCCAAGTTCGAAATTGGTTCATGCCGGGTCAAAAACTAGGTCACTAGGCCAAATCTTAGAAAAACCTTGTGTTCACTCTGGAGGTCACCGTTTTGATCCAATCACCATGAAACTTGATTAGAATGTTGTTCTGTATAAAATTTAAGTTTGAAACTGGGTCATGTTGGGTCAAAAACTATGTCACTAGGTCAACTCTTAGAAAAACCTAGTGTTCACACCAGAGGTCACAATTTTGACCGTATCTTCATGGAACTTGGTCAGAATGTTGTTCTCTGTGGAATCTAGACCAAGATTGAAACTGGGTCATGTGGGGTCAAAAACTAGGTCACTAAATCATATCTTAGAAAAACCTTGTGTTCACTCCAGAGGTCGTGGTTGTGATCCAATCATCATGAAATTTAATCAGAATGTTGTTCTTAATGAAATCTAGGCCTTGTTTGAAACTGGGTCATGTGGGGTCAAAACTAGGTCACTAGGTCAAATTTTAGAAAAATATTGTGTTCACTATAGGGGTCACTGTTTTGATCCAATCTTCATGAAATTTATATGGTCAGAATGTAGGTTGTCCTAATACCTAGACCAATGTGCAACAGGTGAGCGCCCTAGGGCCTTTCAGGCCCTCTTGTTTCTTCTACTTCAGTCTTCTTTTATATTATTTTTATCTTGTGCGTTTTGTAGATCTATCTATCTAGTGATAGTATGTTTAGAAAGTTTTTTCAGGGGTTTCATTTGACTCGGATGTAGAAATTTGGATCCTTGAATAATATGAATATATAGAATGATGTGATGTAGTACTTGAATTACCAGCAGCTTTCTCAAAATGATCTTAAAGTTTGAGTCCCAGGACTTCTTTTTGGAAAAAAGATCCGAGTTGACCTTTAAATCGTCCACTTTTATGTTTTGAATACTCGCAGACACCTTCAAAGAACCAAAATGTCCATGTAAGAATTAGTCAAATTCAAATATGTTTTTTTCTCAATTTGTCCCTACTAGGGTAGGGGGTCAAGATAGGGTCAGTAGGGGTAGCGGAAAAGGGGCAAAATCAATTGGGCCTAAGTACGAGCCATGAAAGAGTTGTTTAAAAATGTGATGTTATTAATTTATTTCAATGTTGTATGATATTTCAGCACCTGTACAGGAGACGAGTGCTGACAGTACGAGTGCTACATCTATTACAGTGACTAGCTCCACCCCCTCTTTAGACACGGCCACGCCCACAATACAAGTACCCAATGTAGACAATGATAACAAAGATACAGAAGAAGACATAACAGGTAGTTACCATAGCAACCAATTTGATACAATTAGTAACCAATATATACAAATAGTAACCAATTAACCATCAATAGTAACCAATTCATCACAGTTACCCATTTACCATAGCTACCAATTTACCATTGCATCCAATTTATCATAGTAACCAATTTATCATAGTAACCAATTTACCATAGTTACCAATTTATCATAGT
Organism: Spisula subtruncata; assembly: GCA_963678985.1. NCBI lineage: Eukaryota > Metazoa > Mollusca > Bivalvia > Venerida > Mactridae > Spisula > Spisula subtruncata. The sequence goes on along the minus strand of OY787677.1, from coordinate 30,462,292 downwards.
TACCAATTTATCAAAGCAACCATTTTATCATAGTAACCAATTAATCAAAGCAAACAATTTATCAATGCAACTAATTCACCATTAGTAACCAATTTATCATAGTGACCTATAAATCATAGTAACCAATTTAACATATCCCAATTTTCCATAGTTACCAATTTACCATTAATGATTAGTAAATTTACCAATTTGCTTAGTCAGAAGTCTATAGACTCGCAGTGCATTGTTGAATGTTTCTGTATTTAAATTTTGAACTTTCAATTTGTATTCCATTAATTTAATTTGACATTTAAGTTTTCAGAAAATTCTTCGATAAAACAGTACCATAGAATTCTACACTGTTAATGTTTGAGTCAAAATTTGGTTGTTACCTTACAATAAAATGTGTTGATTCTTAGTTTTTCTGTCAACTAGACCAATAGGTCACTGGTGGAGCGGAGGGTGCAAATGCCCCCACATACCATATACTTGTCCTGGGCCCTTCGACTGTACTGCTCTATTTATAGTATAGTAAAATGAAAAACTTGTTAGTCCCCTACTGTCAGGGGACATATCATATGGTTTGCGCTCTGTTAGTCCGTCACACTTTTTTGGATTATGTGATAACTTTAAAAGTAGTTAATATTGTTTCATGAAACTTCAAACATGATTACATGGCAATACTATGGACATCATGCGCGTGTTTGGATTTTGTTCCTACATCAATGATTCTGGTTGTTGAGGCAACAATTCTGGTTGCTTCTACCAGTAGGGGCCTTTTATTACTTTGTAATAGTCTTGTTTATATTATAAATGTTGATTTTCCAATCCAGGTGGAGCAGAAGCAAGCGCTAGTGCCTCACCAGACAGTTCCAAAGATAAGAAAAAGAAAAACAGATGTCATACATGCAAAAAGAAGGTTGGATTAACTGGTATGTATTATCATTTGTATTGTTACCGTAAATACTCGGCCATAAGTCGCATACAACCATAAGTCACAGTGGGTCTTTTAAATAAAAAATCTAGGTTTCTGTTTGAACCCTTTCATAAGTCGCATGTAGAGGTTTTTTTAGCTGTTTCGTCCAATTACCTCATAACCCTTTCCAAAATGATGGGGTTTAAATTTTTTAGAACAGTTTGTGTGAAGGAAAGAATATTAACTGAATTTATTTTTACAGAAACTGAATTATGGCCCTTTGTACTTAAGTCAAAATGTAATGAATAGTGATCAATTCTTATTTGCCTTATTTCAGGATTTGAATGCCGCTGTGGTGGACTGTACTGTAGCATGCATCGTTATTCAGACAAGCATGAATGCACATTTAATTATCGTGAATTGGCCCAGGAGCAGATTCGCCGAAACAACCCTGTGATCGTTGGAGAAAAAGTGCAGAAAATTTAATCATCTTGTAAAATATAGAAAATTTGGTCAACAAACGACTAACTAATTAGTATGTTATTAAGATAAATCATAATAATAAGAAGTTTAATGAAGAACATTTTTTAAAAACGTTTTATTCTTTGATTTTTTTTTCGTTTGTGGTTTGCATACAATGGTTTATGTGTTTAAGTTAACAAATGTGTATGTATATTAATAGATCAGTCTAAAAGCTTATAATGTCAATATATATTTGGTTGCTACACGCTAATGTTTATTACTTTTTTGTGTTTTATTTTTTCTTCTGCATTGTTTAGTGTTTACTGTAATAGCAAGGCATCATTCTGTAGACAGAAAGACTGGATGTACACATGTATGCGTTATTAGGATTATGTCAGAACATATTTCTTCAGTGATTTAAGTTTTTATTGTGTGTCTGTTTGAATTCATGGAGATTTGTGAAAGACTTATGGTCACACATCATTGCTTTGATGCAACAAGGTTCTATCTCTCTATGTTCTATAATTATGCAATAATAAAAATGTCTTTCTGTGCAAGATAAAGTTATTTGATGAAAAAAATCTAAAGAATTTACTAAGTTATGGTCTTTTGAATTTCCATAATGTGACCTTAAACAATGTTTGAAACCTAGTTAAGTTGTACAGATGTGTGCAAATACCTGCGAAAACATATTTGCAATGAAAACATATTTGCAATTTGCTTTCAGGCTTTGGCATTATTCTTCAATAGCATAAGCTATACAACCTTGTTGCAGCAAATGGACGACATGCTAATAAAACGCTTTTAATTTGTGTAGAATAACAGATCACATAGTGACATGAATGCTGTGTTTTGACGTCGATGACACGATGTTGAAGTGATGCTTGTGTCAAAGACTTGCTATTGACTTGATACATCATGTTATTTTGTGCATATCGTCATTAGTGATTGGGTCAGTATTTAAGATGGAGCTCTGATGTTATTAATTCAAGTTTTTAAAGACCAGTCTTAAATCGGATTACCAGACTGGTGTACATTATAGATGGAGCACTTGTTTATATATAAAATCATGTCATTGATTCGTTTCATTTATTAATCATTTGTTTAACCTGATGTTCCATTGTGGCATATTGCCATTGTTAATTATAAATCTATTCCTATGGAAGTTACTAACACATTGATACTTTAAAACATGCTGTTAAGTACACTGTGTAAACAAGTTAAAATGTCACATTCCCACATTCTGATTGTAAGTTTTGAAGACCAGTCTAAAATCAAAATCGAACATAAGTCCATGGTATTATTTAAGCACTTGATTATGAGATTGGTTTGTTGTTATTAATGATAATATCTTAATATCTGCTTCTTCTATTGCAAGTTTTAACAAATAAGTGAATAGTTTATGTACCTGCTGGTAAGGTCTGGATAGACTGGATTACTTGTTTATTGTTTGAAGACCAGTCTAAATATCGATGTTTATGATTGGTTTAAGTCTTAATTATAACCAATCCTATTGCTGCATTGCTTAGAACCATCAGACTATCTGGAAGGACTAGATTACTTGTTTAGTGTTAATGTAACCGAGGCAGGTTTTATTTATTTCAACCTTTCTGCAGTTTTATTAATGTTGTTATTAATATACGTTTGAAGACCAGTCCAAAAATAAATGTGAGCCATCTAATTGGTTGTTTACAAGATGAATCTTAATTTTCAACCAATGAGATTGCTGCGTTATCAGAAATGCCAGACTGGTCTCCATTCTTTTATAATGCAATGTTACTGTTCATGAATATATTTTTGATTTGTATTTTGTAAACTTTACTTTCTTGTTTTACAAAAAAGGATTTGACCATTCTTGGCTTTAAACGTACATGTCATTACATTTATTATTTAAAGTTTGTGTCAAAATTGACCATATTGTAATGAAGTTTTAAGTTTCATGAAATTAAGACCTAGACTGAAGTAACTAGTATGTTCATTGACTTTTTAATTTGTTTTGAAGTTCTTGATGTTCTGTGATAATTGGTGTTTATTAACTTGAAATCCATGTTTAAAGCTTCACACAGACTTGTGGTCGAAATTTGACTTGAAACTCATGTTTTCTTTACGTTTTTTTGGCACAATGTTGTTACATGGATATCATTGCCATCATGTACATTTATAAAAGATGTGTCACATCATGGAATTTCCCAGATTCACAGTGAATCAGCTACCTATGGATTGTTTCTACCACAGAACATATTCACTGTTAACACCCCAAATCCCTTGAGGAGTTCATCTGATTTTAAAATGTCCATTCTGTTAGTTGCATATGTTTGATTGTATCTGGACACACACACGCACACACTCATAGGTAACTCTAACATCTGTTTACTACTGAAAGTCTCTAGGGTACTGTTTTATCAAAGGACTTGCGGAAATCATAAACTTGCGTTCAAATTTAAAGTCTTCATATTTCTTTAACAACTGCAAATTCGAGACATATATCATTTGTAGTAGCTCATTTATTGAATCTTTATAAGTGCTGCCATTTCATTTACAAAACTTAAAAGTGGTCATAGTGTTATAAAGATTTAAAAATTGACCGTTAGTTTACGATTTCCGAAAATGCTTTGATCAAACAGTACCTAGGTGTGTATGTAGTCATTTATTGGTCTTGCTTATGTAGGCTTACACTAACATATAGTGACGTGTTCAATACAGTATAACAGGTTCAGTACCAACACCAACCCTAATTATTAGAAATCTTATTATAATAAATATATATTGACTCATTTATACTTGTTTTTTCAAAGACAGGTTACTGATTGAACTGTATTTAAAATATACATTTTTGTAATTCTGATCGCTACCAATCGGGTACACGTATTTTTGGGGGATCCAGAAATAAACAGTATTAGAATGCTGTATATCCTGGTATACTATACTGAACAACGTTTTGGCTTATTGAATTTGAATACTAAACAGATGGATTTGTTATTTTTAAGTTGTTATCATAATTTAGTATACTATATCTGTATGAATAAAATATCTTGTGTTAACTCTTTCCCTTTCTTCTTATTTTCTTGCGGTTTAATACAACTCATGTACATGTACATTTTTTTTGTATGTAGCATACCAGACCCTCGCCATTCTTTGTGAGAACAGTCCCAGAATGGAACCTACTTCCAGCATCAACGGTCTCGGCGCCGAGTTTGGACACCTTTAAGACCCGCCTACAGGAGTAGATACCAGTGCTGTGCTACAGTGTATATAGTTTATACAGTTTGGACTGTTTTAAACATTAATATTGATACTGTACACCATCACAATGCACATTAGAGCTAAATACGCCTATTAAGTGTCCAGCTCAGTATATGGAAGAAGAAGTATGAATAATTAATATTTTATATAGCTTGGCCAATTTGACACGTGCCTGACCTTTTGATTAGCATAATTTAACAGTTGATATATTGTCTACGTTTTCAACACCGAATGTATGTTTTCATAATCGGGGAGTATCACGATGACACTCGGCATGTAATACAAACACAAATCTTAAATGCACGATTTGCTTTTTTAAATTGATATATTCAAAGCAAGAACCTTGTAATATATTCTTGCATAAAGGTCAGGTTCAGATCAATATAGCCAAGCTATACAACATGCTTACAGCCTACTATCCCGGTGCGTTTGTCAGGTTATCATTCAGAAAAGGTATGAGAAACCGTGCTTGGACAAGCTGCACACATGTGTAGCAGTAGAAGACACGCACGTCGCCCATACGGGGAGGAACAGGTATACTGAATGCAGATAGCATGCGTCGAAAGTTTCTTATACGAAAATACAAAAAAATTTGGTGGGTTTTTTTGTGAAAAGAAATTCAGTGCCTCCAGCACTTTGATTATATGAATACCGGTGTTGATAAAAGGGCCGGATGTAACGGGCGTTAGTAGTGACTTCTAGCTGCAGATTCATAGCCTTAGTTTTGAATGGTGAAATGGTACCGGTCAAAAATTGTAGATATTTGTGTGGATGAGGTTTTGATGCATATTTGTGTTTGATAATGATAATTATGGAGGGTTTTGGAGCGAAAAATGCGATTAAGCCTGATTTTGGAGTTGCGAAACTAGGGAGCTAGCAGAAAGGTGGTAGGATAAGAAAAGCAGAAAGAAGCGACATACACCAAAATGCGGCGAAAGAAAGCGTAAAGGACAGACAAGTAGAATTGTTTGAGACGTTGTATTGGTGGAATTATTGCTCGGATATATGTATGAATGGCTGTAATTATTGGTGCAATTGATCCCTCCCATGTGATTGGTCGAATTTGGCAGGCTTACGGGATCTGATTGGTTTAATTTTTCCCTTGCAATTTGAATGGTGAAATTTGAGCTTGTATTCTGGTTGGTTGAATGATTGATTGCATGTATTCTGCTGATGAGTTGTGTGTGTGTGTGTATGTGTGTTTATATTGTTTGAACGAACGATTCTGGAGTGGATGGACTGGAATGTTTGATATGCGGGATATGTTAGATAAGCAATTACATTACTATTATAAGAGCTAGTTTCTGCAGTCTGAGTGAACGTTTAACTACATAAAGTTTCTGTCTGATTGAGCCTAAAGAGGTAGGTACATATTGTTTCCTTTATTCTTGTGTTTTATTATGGTGGATGACACTGGGTATGTGGATAGGCACCCATGAGTAGATTATGCATGTCAGACAAAAAGTGTGGTTGTCATGGTAACAGAAGCACTGAAAACCAGGTAGGGTAGGGTAGGGTAGGGTAGGGTAGGGTAGGGTAGGGTAGGGGGACTTTGTATTGCTTGTATATTGCTCCCCTATATTTACTTGTTATCCACTAACGTATAACTGATATAGGTAAAGGTAAGTTTAGATGATTATACTTATTTTAAGCGCAAGTGAAGCTAAATTGGATTTGGTTCTTATTGTTGAGTCTTGAATCTATTAGTTGCTGTCATAAATCGGCTAAGTTCACTGGTTATAGTATGGAGGAACTCCTTCCACGGATCAATCTTCAGGGACGGCCAGTGTTTCACTGGTTATAGTATGTTTCACTGGTTATAGTATGGCTGAGCTCCTACCTAGGGTCTTCAGGTCCAGTGTTTCACTGGTTATAGTATGGTGGAACTCCTTCCATGGATCTTCAGGGCCTGTGTTTCACTGGTTATAGTATGGTGGAACTTTTTCCATGGATCTTCAGGCCCAGTGTTTCACTGGTTATAGTATGGTGGGACTTCTTTCATGGATCGATCTTCAGGGCCAGTGTTTTACTGGTTATAGTATAGCTGAGCTCCTACCCAAGGTTATCAGGGCCAGTATTGAGTAGGAGTTTTTCTCTGAAAGTCACCTCTATTTGCCTGATACCAAAAATGTTTTGGAGTGGAGGTCGGCAAACAGCTCCTCCTTTCTCTTTGGTGCAATTCACACTGGAAAATGTATAGTGTTGCACAGTTTCGGCTTCTCCACACTCACATGCAGCCCAGATCATATTCAACCCCTTATATACGATATTGATAATGTTTAAGCCTATTATGGCGGCCACTCTGTAACTGCATGGTAATTTGTTGATCCTCACTGTCTTTGTATCATTGATATTGGGTTTGAAATCAAACGGTGTCTGCTGTTGTCAGTGCAATATATACTGACAGACCCATCACCGATCAACAGACACAGTTACCATTACAACATTATAGAGTCCAATATTTGATTGAGGAATTCATTTTCCCCAGAAATCTAGTCCCAATTGCTTATTAATGAATAATATGAATACATTGTGTAGTGCTCATTGGAAATTCACATATTACAATAAAATGTGAACAACAATATCTATATAGTGTACACGTGTATTCATCAGTATTTAGTGTTGTCACGTGACTACTATTTGCATTTTAGAGATAAGGACATGTCCTATTTATAGTCCTATTTATCTAGGTCTGTTTGCTATGTGCAATCAGTGAATAGTAAGTCTATTTTAATTTTTTTGTTATGGGGCTAGGTGTTTCACATTTTTTGTGCAATTTCGTCCTGTTCATTTGGGTACATGATGGTATTTCGTTTACCGGAAGTCTACTGTACTATAATGGCGGCCTTTTCAGAAGACGATTCTCACATTTTCTCACATTTCTATGGGATTTTACGAGTAACAAACCTCTGGTACGATGCGTTAGTGATTTATTTCATTTCTTTATATTCTTTTATGTATATCTCTTTTGTATTGAATCGGGTCGTGGATATTTGATGTGTTAATTTGTATTTGTAACATATTTTCGCGAGTTGAGTTTTGTGTCCATATTTTTGTAAATCGTATCTCTGTTTGTATTTGGTGGTGATTATTTAACAAACTTAATTAACGTAATTAACTTAAAGCCTGTCATTTTGTAAGGCGCACATATATTACATGGAATATTTACTTTTTATATTACAGAACACTGTTCATTATGATAGACTGGATTTGTTGAGTGTTCAATTCCATAAATCGGTAAGTTATGTGTGCAATGTGGCGTTATTTGATGTGTATGCACAGGCACATGGTGTCATCGATTTAATAAACTTGCATGAAAAATATCGATTTACCGGTACCCCGACTGCTGCGCGCTCCAATACGCTTACGCGCAGGGAACCAAATACTTTGCAAGTCTATTAAATCCATGCCGAGGTGTGTATTTTGAATTTATGTATTTGTTCATATTCATGTTAAGATGGTAGTTCAAAAGTTATTTAGATTTCTAAATTGAAAGTAGAACATATTGATAGTGAAAGTAGAAATTACCAAAGGGAGACCATTTTGGTTAAACAAGCATCATAGAGTTGTCAAACATAAAAGGCAAAGTTGTATCAGTATGGCGGTGGTCATAACTGGACGCGTGTGCGTGTATGTCTTGTGTGCGTTCAAAAAGCATGCATACTTTTTGGGTGTAAAAAACTTTCGCTGCTTGCTATCTGCGTTCAGTATACTTGTTCCTCCCCGTACATGCGACATGCGTGCCTTCTACTACTACACATGTGTGCAATATTTGCTAGTACGGTTATGATAACCTGACAATCGCTCGGGGAAAGTAGGCTGTAAGCATGTTACTTACGACCAGGAGAAACTGTATGTGACATGCGTCGTGCGTCAACATACTTCCTTCATATTTGCTTCCAACTTCTGGATACTCGCCGAAAATCTGTCAGACTGACAGACTTGGAGAATCTGTCGGATCGGAAGGAAATCTATTGGACCAAATTTTTTTCGCCAACATATTTCCCTTCAAGGCGACGTACACAAGGTAAATGATGGCTTCCTTGTTTCCAAGTACTTCCATTGTGAAATCATTTTTAAACTTGCTGTTCAGTGGCTATTTATGATAAATCATTCAATTTTATCCACATTTTCCTACTTCTCCTTCGCAAAATTATTATGACTCTTCAGAAAAAGAGTACAAGAATGCGGAGTTAGAAAAATGTTTCCTGCTTTGCGATTGCACGAAGTGCTCTAGGTGAGCTTTTGTCATACTGAGTTGTCTGTCGTCGTCAACAATTTCTTCAAACGACATCTCCTCCTTAACCGCTTGGCCAATTTCAACCGAACTTCACAGTAACAATCCTTGGGTGACCTTCATTAAAAATAGCTAAAATCGTTCCATTCTGATAAAAAAGATGGCCGCCATAGCTTTTAATAGAAAAATCTTTAAACAACTTCTTCTCCTTAAACACTTGACCGATTTCGATAAAACTTTACGGAATGGTCATTGGTTGACCCGTAACTAAATTATCTAAAAAAAATCAGGTCCGTTAAACAAGATGGCCACCAGAGCTAACAATAAAAATATCCTTTGAACGGCTTCTTGTCCTGAACCACTCGATGGATTTTGATAAAACTTTACAGGAATGATCATTGGGTGACCTGTAACCAAAATAGATAAAATTGTTCCGGTCCGCTAAACAAGATGGCCGCCAGAACTAAAAATAGAAATATCCTTTAAACGGCTTCTTCTCATGAACTGTTGGACAAATTTAATGAAACTTTACAGGAATTATCTTTGATTGACCTGTAACCGAAATAGCTTAAATATTTCCGGTCCATTGAACAACATGGCTGCCAGAGCTAAAAATAGAAATATCCTTTGAACAGCTTCTTCTCCACAACCGCTTGACGGATTTTGATAAAACTTTACAGGAATGATCTTTGGTTGACTCTCAACCAAAATAGCTACAATCGTTCAGGTTCGCTAAACAAGATGGCCGCCTGATCTAAAAAACATCAAGTTGGTAGAAACATATCAGGTACTTGGCCCAAAACTGAAATTTTTCCCCACATGAATCAGTTGAGCGTAACTCTTGCATAATCGGGGAGTATCACGAAGACGCTCAAGATGTTATACAAACACAAATCTGAAATACAGATATTGCACGATTTGCTACAGAAATTGATATATTCAAAGCAAGAACCTTGCAATATTCTTGCATAAAGGTCAGCCTTACGTTCACTAACGAAAACGTTCGCCGTGAGAATTAGTTCGTCACGCGAAATACTTATTGAACAATTATAATCGTTCGCCGCAAATAATTTCAAGATGGCGGAATTAGACGATTTAATGGCCTAACTCGTTCTATTAGATTTTCAAAGTAGATTGAAAATTAGGAACTCAGTAATACTTCTTTCGTGTTCTATTTATTCAGCTTTGGTTTACACTGTACCACAAGTGCAAAACACATACAATCTACCATTAATGTTTAAATCGCTAAGATTATAATAAATTAAATCAAATATTTATCTATCCGCCATCTTTGTTTGCTTGGCGACGCTTGGCGAGCTATGTGTAAAGGTCGTTCGTGATTGGCTAACATGTACGTTGCGAACTTATCGTTCATTAACGCGAACTCACGTATTGTTCGCGAACGTTGGCGAGCGTTTTCGTTAATGAACGCACGGCAGGTTTACCACCTACAACATTTTGTCGATCTGGACGCGGAATTTACGGCTGTGAATCGTTCGAGGGACTCTGCTGTATGTGTTACAAGGATCAGCTGAAACGTAAACCACGTTAGTACAGCAGGACGGGTAACCCAAGCACGGGCTCTCTACAAGGTGAGAGAGACATCAACTGTGTAAGCCAGGCTCTAGCAAAGACAAATATGGGTAAATCTGCATGTACCTGTCTGTGTCTGTCTGTGACGTGTCTGTCTCTGTCTGTCTGTCCGTCTCTGTACATCTCTCTGTCTTACTCTATTTTGCTATCTGCCTGTCATTACTTCAGTTTTTAGCTCACCTGTCACATAGTGACAAGGTGAGCTTTTGTGATCACTCTTCGTCAGTTGTCCGTCGTTGTCGTCTTCGTCGTCGTCAATCTTCTTGAAACTTGGTCAGAATGTTGTTCTCTATGAAATCTAGGACAAGTTTGAAACTGGGTCATGCCGGTTTAAAAACTAGGTCACTAGGTCAAATCTTAGAAAAACCTTGTGTTCACTCCTGAGGTCACCGTTTTAATCCAATCATCATGACACTTGATCAGAATGTTGTTCTCTATGAAATATAGGACAAGTTCGAAACTGGGTCATGTTGGGTCAAAAACTAGGTCACAAGGTCAAATCTTATAAAAACCTGGTGTTCACACCAGAGGTCACGAATTTGATTCAATCTTCATGAAACTTGGTCTGAATGTTGTTCTCTATGAAATCTAGGCCAAGTTCGAAATTGGTTCATGCCGGGTCAAAAACTAGGTCACTAGGTCAAATATTAGAAAAACCTTGTGTTCACTCTGGAGGTCACCGTTTTGATCCAATCATCATGAAACTTGATTAGAATGTTGTTCTGTATAAAATTTAGGCCAAGTTTGAAACTGGGTCATGTTGGGTCAAAAACTATGTCACTAGGTCAACTCTTAGAAAAACCTGGTGTTCACACCAGAGGTCACAATTTTGATCGTATCTTCATGGAACTTGGTCAGAATGTTGTTCTCTGTGGAATCTAGACCAAGATTGAAACTGGGTCATGTGTGGTCAAAAACTAGGTCACTAAATCATATCTTAGAAAAACCTTGTGTTCACTCCAGAGGTCGTGGTTTTGATCCAATCATCATGAAATTTAATCAGAATGTTGTTCTTAATGAAATCTAGGCCTTGTTTGAAACTGGGTCATGTGGGGTCAAAAACTATGTCACTAGGTCAAATTTTAGAAAAATATTGTGTTCACTATAGGGGTCACTGTTTTGATCCAATCTTCATAAAATTTATATGGTCAGAATGTAGGTTGTCCTAATACCTAGACCAATGTGCAACAGGTGAGCGCCCTAGGGCCTTTCAGGCCCTCTTGTTTCTTCTACTTCAGTCTTCTTTTATATTATTTTTATCTTGTGTGTTTTGTAGATCTATCTATCTGGTAATAGTATGTTTAGAAACTTTTTTCGGGGGTTTCATTTGACTCAGATGTAGAAATTTGGATCCTTGAATAATATGAATATATAGAATGATGTGATGTAGTACTTGAATTACCAGCAGCTTTCTCAAAATGATTTTAAAGTTTGAGTCCCAGGACTTCTTTTTGGAAAAAAGATCCGAGTTGACCTTTAAATCGTCCACTTTTATGTTTTGAATACTCGCAGACACCTTCAAAGAACCAAAATGTCCATGTAAGAATTAGTCAAATTCAAATATGTTTTTTTCTCAATTTGTCCCTACTAGGGTAGGGAGTCAAGATAGGGTCAGTAAGGGTAGCGGAAAAGGGGCAAAATCAATTGGGCCTAAGTACGAGCCATGAAAGAGTTGTTTAAAAATTTGATGTTATTAATTTATTTCAATGTTGTATGATATTTCAGCACCAGTACAGGAGACGAGTGCTGACAGTACGAGTGCTACATCTATTACAGTGACTAGCTCCACCCCCTCTTTAGACACGGCCACGCCCACAATACAAGAACCCAATGTAGACAATGATAACAAAGATACAGAAGAAGACATTACAGGTAGTTACCATAGTAACCAATTTATGCCACTAGTAATCAATATATACAAATAGTAACCAAATAACCATCAATAGTAACCAATTCATCACAGTTACCCATTTACCATAGCTACCAATTTACCATTGCATCCAATTTATCATAGTAACCAATTTATCATAGTAACCAATTTACCATAGTTACCAATTTATCATAGTTACCAATTTATCAAAGCAACCATTTTATCAAAGTAACCAATTTACCATAGTAATCAATTTACCATAGTTACCAATTTATCATAGTAACCAATTTATCATAGTAACCAATTAATCAAAGCAAACAATTTATCAATGCAACTAATTCACCATTAGTAACCAATTTATCATAGTGACCTATAAATCATAGTAACCAATTTAACATATCCCAATTTTCCATAGTTACCAATTTACCATTAGTAAATTTACCAATTTGCTTAGTCAGAAGTCTATAGACTCGCAGTGCATTGTTGAATGTGTCTGTATTTAAATTTTGAACTTTCAATTTGTATTCCATTAATTTAATTTGACATTTAAGTTTTCAGAAAATTCTTCGATAAAACAGTACCATAGAATTCTACACTGTTAATGTTTGAGTCAAAATTTGGTTGTTACCTTACAATAAAATGTGTTGATTCTTAGTTTTTCTGTCAACTAGACCAATAGGTCACTGGTGGAGCGGAGGGTGCTAATGCCCCACATACCATATACTTGTCCTGGGCCCTTCGACTGTACTGCTCTATTTATAGTATAGTAAATTGAAAAACTTGTTAGTCCCCTACCGTCAGGGGACATATCATATGGTTTGCGCTGCTCCATTAGTCCGTCACACTTTTCTGAATTATGTGACAACTTTAAAAGTACTTAATATTGTTTCATGAAACTTCAAACATGATTACATGGCAATAATATGGAGATCATGCGCGTGTTTGGATTTTGTTCCTACATCAATGATTCTGGTTGTTGAGGCAACAATTCTGATTGCTTCTACCAGTAGGGGACTTTTATTACTTTGTAATAGTCTTGTTTATATTATAAATGTTGATTTTCCAATCCAGGTGGAGCAGAAGCAAGCGCTAGTGCCTCACCAGACAGTTCCAAAGATAAGAAAAAGAAAAACAGATGTCATACATGCAAAAAGAAGGTTGGATTAACTGGTATGTATTATAATTTGTATTGTTACCGTAAATACTCGGCCATAAGTCGCATACAGCCATAAGTCACAGTGGGTCTTTTAAATACAAAATCTAGGTTTCTGTTAGAATCCCTTTGATGAGTCGCATACATGTAGAGTTTTTTTAGCTGTTTCTCCTAATTACTTCATAACCCTTTCCAAAATGATGGGGTTTAAATTTTTTTAGAATTTAGGAAAGAATTTTAACTGATTTTTTTTACAGAAACTGAATTATGGCCCTTTGTACTTTTGTCAATATGTAATGAATAGTGATCAACTCTTATTTTCCTTATTTCAGGATTTGAATGCCGCTGTGGTGGACTGTACTGTAGCATGCATCGTTATTCAGACAAGCATGAATGCACATTTAATTATCGTGAATTGGCCCAGGAGCAGATTCGCCGAAACAACCCTGTGATCGTTGGAGAAAAAGTGCAGAAAATATAATCATTGTTATAAAATATAGAAAATTTGGTCAACAAACGACTAACTAATTAGTATGTGTTTAAGATAAATCATAATCATAAGAAGTTTAATGAAGAACATTTTTTAAAAACGTTTTATTCTTTGATTTTGTTTTCGTTTTTGGTTTTTCTTGCATACAATGGTTTATGTGTTTAAGTTAATAAATGTGTATGTATATAAATAGATCAGTCTAAAAGCTTATAATGTCAATATATATTTGGTTGCTACACGCTAATGTTTATTACTTTTTTGTGTTTTATTTTTACTTCTGCATTGTTTAGTGTTTACTGTAATATCAAGGCATCATTCTGTAGACAGAAAGACTGGATGTACACATGTATGCGTTATTAGGATTATATCAGAACATCTTCAGTGATTTAAGTTTTTAATGTGTGTCTGTTTGAATTCATGGAGATTTGTGAAAGACTTATGGTCACACATCATTGCTTTGATGCAACAAGGTTCTATCTCTCTATGTTCTATAATTATGCAATAATAAAAATGTCTTTCTGTGCAAGATAAGTCATTTGATGAAAAAAATCTAAAGAATTTACCAAGTTATGGTCTTTTGAATTTCCATAATGTGGCCTTAAACAATGTTTGATACCTAGTTAAGTTGTACAGATGTGTGCAAATGGCTGCGAAAACATATTTGCAATGAAAACATATTTGCAATTCGCTTTCAGGATTTGGCATTATTCTTCAATAGCATAAGCTATACAACCTTGTTGCAGCAAAGGGACGACATGCTAATAAAACGCTTTTAATTTGTGTAGAATAACAGATTATAGAGTGACATGAATGCTGTATTTGACGTGGATGACACGATGTTGAAGTGATGCTTGTGTCAAAGACTTGCTATTGACTTGATACATCATGTTATTTTGTGCATATCGTCATTAGTGATTGGGTCAGTATTTAAGATGGAGCTCTGATGTAAATAATTCAAGTTTTTAAAGACCAGTCTTAAATCGGATTCCCAGACTGGTGTACATTATAGATGGAGCACTTGTTTATATATAAAATCATGTCATTGATTCGTTTCATTTATTAATGATTTGTTTAACCTGACGTTCCATTGTGGCATATTGCCATTGTTAATTATAAATCTATTCCTATGGAAGTTACTAACACATTGATACTTTAAAACATGCTGTTAAGTACACTGTGTAAACAAGTTAAAATGTCACATTCCCACATTCTGATTGTAAGTTTTGAAGACCAGTCTAAAATAAAAATCGAACATAAGTCCATGGTATTATTTAAGCACTTGATTATGAGATTGGTTTGTTGTTATTAATGATAATATCTTAATATCTGCTTCTTCTATTGCAAGTTTTAACAAATAAGTGAATAGTTTATGTACCTGCTGGTAAGGTCTGGATAGACTGGATTACTTGTTTATTGTTTGAAAACCAGTCTGAATATCAATGTTTATGATTGGTTTTAGTCTTAATTATAACCAATCCGATTTCTGCATTGCTTAGAACCATCAGACTATCTGGAAGGACTAGATTACTTGTTAAGTGTTAATGTAACCGAGGCAGGTTTTATTTATTTCAAGCTTTCTGCAGTTTTATCAATGTTGTTATTAACATACGTTTGAAGACCAGTCCAAAAATAAATGTGAGCCATCTAATTGGTTGTTTACAAGATGAATCTTAATTTTCAACCAATGAGATTGCTGCGTTATCAGAAATGCCAGACTGGTCTCCATTCTTTTATAATGCAATGTTACTGTTCATGAATATATTTTTGATTTGTATTTTGTAAACTTTACTTTCTTGTTTTACAAAAAAAGGATTTGACCATTCTTGGCTTTAAACGTACATGTCATTACATTTATTATGTAAAGTTTGTGTCAAAATTGACCATATTGTAATAAAGTTTTAAGTTTCATGAAATCAAGACCTAGACTGAAGTAACTAGTATGTTCATTGACTTTTTAATTTGTTTTGAAGTTCTTGATGTTCTGTGATAATTGGTGTTTATTAACTTGAAATCCATGTTTAAAGCTTCACACAGACTTGTGGTCGAAATTTGACTTGAAACTCATGTTTTCTTAACGTTTTTTTTGGCACAATGTTGTTACATGGATATCATTGCCATCATGTACATTTATAAAAGATGTGTCACATCATGGAATTTCCCAGATTCACAGTGAATCAGCTACCTATGGATTGTTTCTACCACAGAACATATTCACTGTTAACACCCCAAATCCCTTGAGGAGTTCATCTGATTTTAAAATGTCCATTCTGTTAGTTGCATATGTTTGGTTGTATCTGGACGCACACACGCACACACTCATAGGTAACTCTAACATCTGTTTACTACTGAAAGTCTCTAGGGTACTGTTTTATCAAAGGACTTGCGGAAATCATAAACTTGCGTTCAAATTTAAAGTCTTCATATTTCTTTAACAACTGCAAATTCGAGACATATATCATTTGTAGTAGCTCATTTATTGAATCTTTATAAGTGCTGCCATTTCATTTACAAAACTTAAAAGTGGTCATAGTGTTATAAAGATTTAAAAATTGACCGTTAGTTTACGATTTCCGAAAATGCTTTGATCAAACAGTACCTAGGTGTGTATGTAGTCATTTATTGGTCTTGCTTATGTAGGCTTACACTAACATATAGTGACGTGTTCAATACAGTATAACAGGTTCAGTACCAACACCAACCCTAATTATTAGAAATCTTATTATAATAAATATATATTGACTCATTTATACTTGTTTTTTCAAAGACAGGTTACTGATTGAACTGTATTTAAAATATACATTTTTGTAATTCTGATCGCTACCAATCGGGTACACGTATTTTTGGGGGATCCAGAAATAAACAGTATTAGAATGCTGTATATCCTGGTATACTATACTGAACAACGTTTTGGCTTATTGAATTTGAATACTAAACAGATGGATTTGTTATTTTTAAGTTGTTATCATAATTTAGTATACTATATCTGTATGAATAAAATATCTTGTGTTAACTCTTTCCCTTTCTTCTTATTTTCTTGCGGTTTAATACAACTCATGTACATGTACATTTTTTTTGTATGTAGCATACCAGACCCTCGCCATTCTTTGTGAGAACAGTCCCAGAATGGAACCTACTTCCAGCATCAACGGTCTCGGCGCCGAGTTTGGACACCTTTAAGACCCGCCTACAGGAGTAGATACCAGTGCTGTGCTACAGTGTATATAGTTTATACAGTTTGGACTGTTTTAAACATTAATATTGATACTGTACACCATCACAATGCACATTAGAGCTAAATACGCCTATTAAGTGTCCAGCTCAGTATATGGAAGAAGAAGTATGAATAATTAATATTTTATATAGCTTGGCCAATTTGACACGTGCCTGACCTTTTGATTAGCATAATTTAACAGTTGATATATTGTCTACGTTTTCAACACCGAATGTATGTTTTCATAATCGGGGAGTATCACGATGACACTCGGCATGTAATACAAACACAAATCTTAAATGCACGATTTGCTTTTTTAAATTGATATATTCAAAGCAAGAACCTTGTAATATATTCTTGCATAAAGGTCAGGTTCAGATCAATATAGCCAAGCTATACAACATGCTTACAGCCTACTATCCCGGTGCGTTTGTCAGGTTATCATTCAGAAAAGGTATGAGAAACCGTGCTTGGACAAGCTGCACACATGTGTAGCAGTAGAAGACACGCACGTCGCCCATACGGGGAGGAACAGGTATACTGAATGCAGATAGCATGCGTCGAAAGTTTCTTATACGAAAATACAAAAAAATTTGGTGGGTTTTTTTGTGAAAAGAAATTCAGTGCCTCCAGCACTTTGATTATATGAATACCGGTGTTGATAAAAGGGCCGGATGTAACGGGCGTTAGTAGTGACTTCTAGCTGCAGATTCATAGCCTTAGTTTTGAATGGTGAAATGGTACCGGTCAAAAATTGTAGATATTTGTGTGGATGAGGTTTTGATGCATATTTGTGTTTGATAATGATAATTATGGAGGGTTTTGGAGCGAAAAATGCGATTAAGCCTGATTTTGGAGTTGCGAAACTAGGGAGCTAGCAGAAAGGTGGTAGGATAAGAAAAGCAGAAAGAAGCGACATACACCAAAATGCGGCGAAAGAAAGCGTAAAGGACAGACAAGTAGAATTGTTTGAGACGTTGTATTGGTGGAATTATTGCTCGGATATATGTATGAATGGCTGTAATTATTGGTGCAATTGATCCCTCCCATGTGATTGGTCGAATTTGGCAGGCTTACGGGATCTGATTGGTTTAATTTTTCCCTTGCAATTTGAATGGTGAAATTTGAGCTTGTATTCTGGTTGGTTGAATGATTGATTGCATGTATTCTGCTGATGAGTTGTGTGTGTGTGTGTATGTGTGTTTATATTGTTTGAACGAACGATTCTGGAGTGGATGGACTGGAATGTTTGATATGCGGGATATGTTAGATAAGCAATTACATTACTATTATAAGAGCTAGTTTCTGCAGTCTGAGTGAACGTTTAACTACATAAAGTTTCTGTCTGATTGAGCCTAAAGAGGTAGGTACATATTGTTTCCTTTATTCTTGTGTTTTATTATGGTGGATGACACTGGGTATGTGGATAGGCACCCATGAGTAGATTATGCATGTCAGACAAAAAGTGTGGTTGTCATGGTAACAGAAGCACTGAAAACCAGGTAGGGTAGGGTAGGGTAGGGTAGGGTAGGGTAGGGTAGGGGGACTTTGTATTGCTTGTATATTGCTCCCCTATATTTACTTGTTATCCACTAACGTATAACTGATATAGGTAAAGGTAAGTTTAGATGATTATACTTATTTTAAGCGCAAGTGAAGCTAAATTGGATTTGGTTCTTATTGTTGAGTCTTGAATCTATTAGTTGCTGTCATAAATCGGCTAAGTTCACTGGTTATAGTATGGAGGAACTCCTTCCACGGATCAATCTTCAGGGACGGCCAGTGTTTCACTGGTTATAGTATGTTTCACTGGTTATAGTATGGCTGAGCTCCTACCTAGGGTCTTCAGGTCCAGTGTTTCACTGGTTATAGTATGGTGGAACTCCTTCCATGGATCTTCAGGGCCTGTGTTTCACTGGTTATAGTATGGTGGAACTTTTTCCATGGATCTTCAGGCCCAGTGTTTCACTGGTTATAGTATGGTGGGACTTCTTTCATGGATCGATCTTCAGGGCCAGTGTTTTACTGGTTATAGTATAGCTGAGCTCCTACCCAAGGTTATCAGGGCCAGTATTGAGTAGGAGTTTTTCTCTGAAAGTCACCTCTATTTGCCTGATACCAAAAATGTTTTGGAGTGGAGGTCGGCAAACAGCTCCTCCTTTCTCTTTGGTGCAATTCACACTGGAAAATGTATAGTGTTGCACAGTTTCGGCTTCTCCACACTCACATGCAGCCCAGATCATATTCAACCCCTTATATACGATATTGATAATGTTTAAGCCTATTATGGCGGCCACTCTGTAACTGCATGGTAATTTGTTGATCCTCACTGTCTTTGTATCATTGATATTGGGTTTGAAATCAAACGGTGTCTGCTGTTGTCAGTGCAATATATACTGACAGACCCATCACCGATCAACAGACACAGTTACCATTACAACATTATAGAGTCCAATATTTGATTGAGGAATTCATTTTCCCCAGAAATCTAGTCCCAATTGCTTATTAATGAATAATATGAATACATTGTGTAGTGCTCATTGGAAATTCACATATTACAATAAAATGTGAACAACAATATCTATATAGTGTACACGTGTATTCATCAGTATTTAGTGTTGTCACGTGACTACTATTTGCATTTTAGAGATAAGGACATGTCCTATTTATAGTCCTATTTATCTAGGTCTGTTTGCTATGTGCAATCAGTGAATAGTAAGTCTATTTTAATTTTTTTGTTATGGGGCTAGGTGTTTCACATTTTTTGTGCAATTTCGTCCTGTTCATTTGGGTACATGATGGTATTTCGTTTACCGGAAGTCTACTGTACTATAATGGCGGCCTTTTCAGAAGACGATTCTCACATTTTCTCACATTTCTATGGGATTTTACGAGTAACAAACCTCTGGTACGATGCGTTAGTGATTTATTTCATTTCTTTATATTCTTTTATGTATATCTCTTTTGTATTGAATCGGGTCGTGGATATTTGATGTGTTAATTTGTATTTGTAACATATTTTCGCGAGTTGAGTTTTGTGTCCATATTTTTGTAAATCGTATCTCTGTTTGTATTTGGTGGTGATTATTTAACAAACTTAATTAACGTAATTAACTTAAAGCCTGTCATTTTGTAAGGCGCACATATATTACATGGAATATTTACTTTTTATATTACAGAACACTGTTCATTATGATAGACTGGATTTGTTGAGTGTTCAATTCCATAAATCGGTAAGTTATGTGTGCAATGTGGCGTTATTTGATGTGTATGCACAGGCACATGGTGTCATCGATTTAATAAACTTGCATGAAAAATATCGATTTACCGGTACCCCGACTGCTGCGCGCTCCAATACGCTTACGCGCAGGGAACCAAATACTTTGCAAGTCTATTAAATCCATGCCGAGGTGTGTATTTTGAATTTATGTATTTGTTCATATTCATGTTAAGATGGTAGTTCAAAAGTTATTTAGATTTCTAAATTGAAAGTAGAACATATTGATAGTGAAAGTAGAAATTACCAAAGGGAGACCATTTTGGTTAAACAAGCATCATAGAGTTGTCAAACATAAAAGGCAAAGTTGTATCAGTATGGCGGTGGTCATAACTGGACGCGTGTGCGTGTATGTCTTGTGTGCGTTCAAAAAGCATGCATACTTTTTGGGTGTAAAAAACTTTCGCTGCTTGCTATCTGCGTTCAGTATACTTGTTCCTCCCCGTACATGCGACATGCGTGCCTTCTACTACTACACATGTGTGCAATATTTGCTAGTACGGTTATGATAACCTGACAATCGCTCGGGGAAAGTAGGCTGTAAGCATGTTACTTACGACCAGGAGAAACTGTATGTGACATGCGTCGTGCGTCAACATACTTCCTTCATATTTGCTTCCAACTTCTGGATACTCGCCGAAAATCTGTCAGACTGACAGACTTGGAGAATCTGTCGGATCGGAAGGAAATCTATTGGACCAAATTTTTTTCGCCAACATATTTCCCTTCAAGGCGACGTACACAAGGTAAATGATGGCTTCCTTGTTTCCAAGTACTTCCATTGTGAAATCATTTTTAAACTTGCTGTTCAGTGGCTATTTATGATAAATCATTCAATTTTATCCACATTTTCCTACTTCTCCTTCGCAAAATTATTATGACTCTTCAGAAAAAGAGTACAAGAATGCGGAGTTAGAAAAATGTTTCCTGCTTTGCGATTGCACGAAGTGCTCTAGGTGAGCTTTTGTCATACTGAGTTGTCTGTCGTCGTCAACAATTTCTTCAAACGACATCTCCTCCTTAACCGCTTGGCCAATTTCAACCGAACTTCACAGTAACAATCCTTGGGTGACCTTCATTAAAAATAGCTAAAATCGTTCCATTCTGATAAAAAAGATGGCCGCCATAGCTTTTAATAGAAAAATCTTTAAACAACTTCTTCTCCTTAAACACTTGACCGATTTCGATAAAACTTTACGGAATGGTCATTGGTTGACCCGTAACTAAATTATCTAAAAAAAATCAGGTCCGTTAAACAAGATGGCCACCAGAGCTAACAATAAAAATATCCTTTGAACGGCTTCTTGTCCTGAACCACTCGATGGATTTTGATAAAACTTTACAGGAATGATCATTGGGTGACCTGTAACCAAAATAGATAAAATTGTTCCGGTCCGCTAAACAAGATGGCCGCCAGAACTAAAAATAGAAATATCCTTTAAACGGCTTCTTCTCATGAACTGTTGGACAAATTTAATGAAACTTTACAGGAATTATCTTTGATTGACCTGTAACCGAAATAGCTTAAATATTTCCGGTCCATTGAACAACATGGCTGCCAGAGCTAAAAATAGAAATATCCTTTGAACAGCTTCTTCTCCACAACCGCTTGACGGATTTTGATAAAACTTTACAGGAATGATCTTTGGTTGACTCTCAACCAAAATAGCTACAATCGTTCAGGTTCGCTAAACAAGATGGCCGCCTGATCTAAAAAACATCAAGTTGGTAGAAACATATCAGGTACTTGGCCCAAAACTGAAATTTTTCCCCACATGAATCAGTTGAGCGTAACTCTTGCATAATCGGGGAGTATCACGAAGACGCTCAAGATGTTATACAAACACAAATCTGAAATACAGATATTGCACGATTTGCTACAGAAATTGATATATTCAAAGCAAGAACCTTGCAATATTCTTGCATAAAGGTCAGCCTTACGTTCACTAACGAAAACGTTCGCCGTGAGAATTAGTTCGTCACGCGAAATACTTATTGAACAATTATAATCGTTCGCCGCAAATAATTTCAAGATGGCGGAATTAGACGATTTAATGGCCTAACTCGTTCTATTAGATTTTCAAAGTAGATTGAAAATTAGGAACTCAGTAATACTTCTTTCGTGTTCTATTTATTCAGCTTTGGTTTACACTGTACCACAAGTGCAAAACACATACAATCTACCATTAATGTTTAAATCGCTAAGATTATAATAAATTAAATCAAATATTTATCTATCCGCCATCTTTGTTTGCTTGGCGACGCTTGGCGAGCTATGTGTAAAGGTCGTTCGTGATTGGCTAACATGTACGTTGCGAACTTATCGTTCATTAACGCGAACTCACGTATTGTTCGCGAACGTTGGCGAGCGTTTTCGTTAATGAACGCACGGCAGGTTTACCACCTACAACATTTTGTCGATCTGGACGCGGAATTTACGGCTGTGAATCGTTCGAGGGACTCTGCTGTATGTGTTACAAGGATCAGCTGAAACGTAAACCACGTTAGTACAGCAGGACGGGTAACCCAAGCACGGGCTCTCTACAAGGTGAGAGAGACATCAACTGTGTAAGCCAGGCTCTAGCAAAGACAAATATGGGTAAATCTGCATGTACCTGTCTGTGTCTGTCTGTGACGTGTCTGTCTCTGTCTGTCTGTCCGTCTCTGTACATCTCTCTGTCTTACTCTATTTTGCTATCTGCCTGTCATTACTTCAGTTTTTAGCTCACCTGTCACATAGTGACAAGGTGAGCTTTTGTGATCACTCTTCGTCAGTTGTCCGTCGTTGTCGTCTTCGTCGTCGTCAATCTTCTTGAAACTTGGTCAGAATGTTGTTCTCTATGAAATCTAGGACAAGTTTGAAACTGGGTCATGCCGGTTTAAAAACTAGGTCACTAGGTCAAATCTTAGAAAAACCTTGTGTTCACTCCTGAGGTCACCGTTTTAATCCAATCATCATGACACTTGATCAGAATGTTGTTCTCTATGAAATATAGGACAAGTTCGAAACTGGGTCATGTTGGGTCAAAAACTAGGTCACAAGGTCAAATCTTATAAAAACCTGGTGTTCACACCAGAGGTCACGAATTTGATTCAATCTTCATGAAACTTGGTCTGAATGTTGTTCTCTATGAAATCTAGGCCAAGTTCGAAATTGGTTCATGCCGGGTCAAAAACTAGGTCACTAGGTCAAATATTAGAAAAACCTTGTGTTCACTCTGGAGGTCACCGTTTTGATCCAATCATCATGAAACTTGATTAGAATGTTGTTCTGTATAAAATTTAGGCCAAGTTTGAAACTGGGTCATGTTGGGTCAAAAACTATGTCACTAGGTCAACTCTTAGAAAAACCTGGTGTTCACACCAGAGGTCACAATTTTGATCGTATCTTCATGGAACTTGGTCAGAATGTTGTTCTCTGTGGAATCTAGACCAAGATTGAAACTGGGTCATGTGTGGTCAAAAACTAGGTCACTAAATCATATCTTAGAAAAACCTTGTGTTCACTCCAGAGGTCGTGGTTTTGATCCAATCATCATGAAATTTAATCAGAATGTTGTTCTTAATGAAATCTAGGCCTTGTTTGAAACTGGGTCATGTGGGGTCAAAAACTATGTCACTAGGTCAAATTTTAGAAAAATATTGTGTTCACTATAGGGGTCACTGTTTTGATCCAATCTTCATAAAATTTATATGGTCAGAATGTAGGTTGTCCTAATACCTAGACCAATGTGCAACAGGTGAGCGCCCTAGGGCCTTTCAGGCCCTCTTGTTTCTTCTACTTCAGTCTTCTTTTATATTATTTTTATCTTGTGTGTTTTGTAGATCTATCTATCTGGTAATAGTATGTTTAGAAACTTTTTTCGGGGGTTTCATTTGACTCAGATGTAGAAATTTGGATCCTTGAATAATATGAATATATAGAATGATGTGATGTAGTACTTGAATTACCAGCAGCTTTCTCAAAATGATTTTAAAGTTTGAGTCCCAGGACTTCTTTTTGGAAAAAAGATCCGAGTTGACCTTTAAATCGTCCACTTTTATGTTTTGAATACTCGCAGACACCTTCAAAGAACCAAAATGTCCATGTAAGAATTAGTCAAATTCAAATATGTTTTTTTCTCAATTTGTCCCTACTAGGGTAGGGAGTCAAGATAGGGTCAGTAAGGGTAGCGGAAAAGGGGCAAAATCAATTGGGCCTAAGTACGAGCCATGAAAGAGTTGTTTAAAAATTTGATGTTATTAATTTATTTCAATGTTGTATGATATTTCAGCACCAGTACAGGAGACGAGTGCTGACAGTACGAGTGCTACATCTATTACAGTGACTAGCTCCACCCCCTCTTTAGACACGGCCACGCCCACAATACAAGTACCCAATGTAGACAATGATAACAAAGATACAGAAGAAGACATTACAGGTAGTTACCATAGTAACCAATTTATGCCACTAGTAATCAATATATACAAATAGTAACCAAATAACCATCAATAGTAACCAATTCATCACAGTTACCCATTTACCATAGCTACCAATTTACCATTGCATCCAATTTATCATAGTAACCAATTTATCATAGTAACCAATTTACCATAGTTACCAATTTATCATAGTTACCAATTTATCAAAGCAACCATTTTATCAAAGTAACCAATTTACCATAGTAATCAATTTACCATAGTTACCAATTTATCATAGTAACCAATTTATCATAGTAACCAATTAATCAAAGCAAACAATTTATCAATGCAACTAATTCACCATTAGTAACCAATTTATCATAGTGACCTATAAATCATAGTAACCAATTTAACATATCCCAATTTTCCATAGTTACCAATTTACCATTAGTAAATTTACCAATTTGCTTAGTCAGAAGTCTATAGACTCGCAGTGCATTGTTGAATGTGTCTGTATTTAAATTTTGAACTTTCAATTTGTATTCCATTAATTTAATTTGACATTTAAGTTTTCAGAAAATTCTTCGATAAAACAGTACCATAGAATTCTACACTGTTAATGTTTGAGTCAAAATTTGGTTGTTACCTTACAATAAAATGTGTTGATTCTTAGTTTTTCTGTCAACTAGACCAATAGGTCACTGGTGGAGCGGAGGGTGCTAATGCCCCACATACCATATACTTGTCCTGGGCCCTTCGACTGTACTGCTCTATTTATAGTATAGTAAATTGAAAAACTTGTTAGTCCCCTACCGTCAGGGGACATATCATATGGTTTGCGCTGCTCCATTAGTCCGTCACACTTTTCTGAATTATGTGACAACTTTAAAAGTACTTAATATTGTTTCATGAAACTTCAAACATGATTACATGGCAATAATATGGAGATCATGCGCGTGTTTGGATTTTGTTCCTACATCAATGATTCTGGTTGTTGAGGCAACAATTCTGATTGCTTCTACCAGTAGGGGACTTTTATTACTTTGTAATAGTCTTGTTTATATTATAAATGTTGATTTTCCAATCCAGGTGGAGCAGAAGCAAGCGCTAGTGCCTCACCAGACAGTTCCAAAGATAAGAAAAAGAAAAACAGATGTCATACATGCAAAAAGAAGGTTGGATTAACTGGTATGTATTATAATTTGTATTGTTACCGTAAATACTCGGCCATAAGTCGCATACAGCCATAAGTCACAGTGGGTCTTTTAAATACAAAATCTAGGTTTCTGTTAGAATCCCTTTGATGAGTCGCATACATGTAGAGTTTTTTTAGCTGTTTCTCCTAATTACTTCATAACCCTTTCCAAAATGATGGGGTTTAAATTTTTTTAGAATTTAGGAAAGAATTTTAACTGATTTTTTTTACAGAAACTGAATTATGGCCCTTTGTACTTTTGTCAATATGTAATGAATAGTGATCAACTCTTATTTTCCTTATTTCAGGATTTGAATGCCGCTGTGGTGGACTGTACTGTAGCATGCATCGTTATTCAGACAAGCATGAATGCACATTTAATTATCGTGAATTGGCCCAGGAGCAGATTCGCCGAAACAACCCTGTGATCGTTGGAGAAAAAGTGCAGAAAATATAATCATTGTTATAAAATATAGAAAATTTGGTCAACAAACGACTAACTAATTAGTATGTGTTTAAGATAAATCATAATCATAAGAAGTTTAATGAAGAACATTTTTTAAAAACGTTTTATTCTTTGATTTTGTTTTCGTTTTTGGTTTTTCTTGCATACAATGGTTTATGTGTTTAAGTTAATAAATGTGTATGTATATAAATAGATCAGTCTAAAAGCTTATAATGTCAATATATATTTGGTTGCTACACGCTAATGTTTATTACTTTTTTGTGTTTTATTTTTACTTCTGCATTGTTTAGTGTTTACTGTAATATCAAGGCATCATTCTGTAGACAGAAAGACTGGATGTACACATGTATGCGTTATTAGGATTATATCAGAACATCTTCAGTGATTTAAGTTTTTAATGTGTGTCTGTTTGAATTCATGGAGATTTGTGAAAGACTTATGGTCACACATCATTGCTTTGATGCAACAAGGTTCTATCTCTCTATGTTCTATAATTATGCAATAATAAAAATGTCTTTCTGTGCAAGATAAGTCATTTGATGAAAAAAATCTAAAGAATTTACCAAGTTATGGTCTTTTGAATTTCCATAATGTGGCCTTAAACAATGTTTGATACCTAGTTAAGTTGTACAGATGTGTGCAAATGGCTGCGAAAACATATTTGCAATGAAAACATATTTGCAATTCGCTTTCAGGATTTGGCATTATTCTTCAATAGCATAAGCTATACAACCTTGTTGCAGCAAATGGACAACATGTTAATAAAACGCTTTTAATTTGTGTAGAATAGCAGATCACAGAGTGACATGAATGCTGTGTTTTGACGTCGATGACACGATGTTGAAGTGATGCTTGTGTCAAAGACTTGCTATTGACTTGATACATCATGTTATTTTGTGCATATCGTAATTAGTGATTGGGTCAGTATTTAAGATAGAGCTCTGATGTAAATAATTCAAGTTTTTAAAGACCAGTCTTAAATCGGATTACCAGACTGGTGTACATTATAGATGGAGCACTTGTTTATATATAAAATCATGTCATTGATTCGTTTCATTTATTAATCATTTGTTTAACCTGATGTTCCATTGTGGCATATTGCCATTGTTAATTATAAATCTATTCCTATGGAAGTTACTAACACATTGATACTTTAAAACATGCTGTTAAGTACACTGTGTAAACAAGTTAAAATGTCACATTCCCACATTCTGATTGTAAGTTTTGAAGACCAGTCTAAAATCAAAATCGAACATAAGTCCATGATATTATTTAAGCACTTGATTATGAGATTGGTTTGTTGTTATTAATGATAATATCTTAATATCTGCTTCTTCTATTGCAAGTTTTAACAAATAAGTGAATAGTTTATGCACCTGCTGGTAAGGTCTGGATAGACTGGATTACTTGTTTATTGTTTGAAGACCAGTCTAAATATCGATGCTTATGATTGGTTTTAGTCTTAATTATAACCAATCGGATTGCTGCATTGCTTAGAACCATCAGACTATCTGGAAGGACTAGATTACTTGTTTAGTGTTAATGTAACCAAGGCAGGTTTTATTTATTTCAAGCTTTCTGCAGTTTTATTAATGTTGTTATTAACATACGTTTGAAGACCAGTTCAAAAATAAATGTGAGCCATCTAATTGGTTGTTTACAAGATGAATCCTTATTTTCAACCAATTAGATTGCTGCATTATCAGAAATGCCTGACTGGTCTCCATTCTTTTATAATGCAATGTTACTGTTCATGAATATATTTTTGATTTGTATTTTGTAAACTTTACTTTCTTGTTTTACAAAAAAGGATTTGACCATTCTTGGCTTTAAACGTACATGACATTACATTTATTATTTAAAGTTTGTGTCAAAATTGACCATATTGTAATAAAGTTTTAAATTCATGAAATTAAGACCTAGACTGAAGTAACTAGTATGTTCATTGACTTTTTAATTTGTTTTGAAGTTCTTGATGTTCTGTGATAATTGGTGTTTATTAACTTGAAATCCATGTTTAAAGCTTCACACAGACTTGTGGTCGAAATTTGACTTGAAACTCATGTTTTCTTAACGTTTTTTGGCACAATGTTGTTACATGGATATCATTGCCATCATGTACATTTATAAAAGATGTGTCACATCATGGAATTTCCCAGATTCACAGTGAATCAGCTACCTATGGATTGTTTCTACCACAGAACATATTCACTGTTTACATCCCAAATCCCTTGAGGAGTTCATCTGATTTTAAAATGTCCATTCTGTTAGTTTCGTATGTTTGATTGTATCTGGACACATACACACACTCATAGGTAACTCTAACATCTGTTTACTACTGAAAGTCTCTAGGGTACTGTTTTATCAAAGGACTTGCGTAAATCATAAACTTACGTTCAAATTTATAGTCTTCATATTTCTTTAACAACTGCAAATTCGAGACATATATCATTTGTAGTAGCTCATTTAATGAATCTTTATAAGTGCTGCCATTCCATTTACAAAACTTAAAAGTGGTAATAGTGTTATAAAGATTTAAAAATTGACCGTTAGTTTACGATTTCCGAGAATGCTTTGATCAAACAGTACCTAGGTGTGTATGTAGTCATTTATTGGTCTTGCTTATGTAGGCTTACACTAACATATAGTGACGTGTTCAATACAGTATAACAGGTTCAGTACCAACACCAAAATTGCAACCCTTATTATTAGAAATCTTATTATAATAAATATATATTGACTCATTTATACTTGTTTTTTCAAAGAGAGGTTACTGATTGAACTGTATTTAAAACATACATTTTTGTAATTCTGACCGCTACCAATCGGGTACACGTATTTTTGGGGGATCCTGAAATAGAAATTAGTAGAATGCTGTATATCCTGGTATACTATACTGAACAACGTTTTGGCTTATTGAATTTGAATACTAAACAGATGGATTTGTTATTTTTAAGTTGTTATCATAATTTAGTATACTATATCTGTATGAATAAAATATCTTGTGTTAACTCTTTCCCTTTCTTCTTATTTTCTTGCGGGTTAATACAACTCATGTACATGTATGTAGCATACCAGACCCTCGCCAGCACATTCTTTGTGAGAACAGTCCCAGAATGGAACCTACTTCCAGCATCAACGGTCTTGGCGCCGAGTTTGGACACCTTTAAGACCAGCCTACAGGAGTAGATACCAGTGCTGTGCTACAGTGTATATAGTTTTAACAGTTTGGACTGTTTTTAACATTAATATTAATACTGTACATCATCACCATGCACATTAGAGCTAAATACTCCTATTAAGTGTCCAGCTCAGTATATGGAAGAAGAAGAAGAAGAAGAATGAATCATTAATATTTTATATAGCTTGGCCAATTTGACACGAGCCTGACCTTTTGATAAGCATAATTTAACAGTTGATATATTGTCTACGTTTTCAACACCGAATGTATGTTTTCATAATCGGGGAGTATCACGATGACACTCGGCATGTAATACAAACACAAATCTTAAATGCACGATTTGCTTGTGGAAATTGATATATTGAAAGCAAGAACCTTGTAATATATTCTTGCATGAAGATCAGGCTCAGGTCAATATAGCCAAGCTATACAACATGCTTACAGCCTACTATCCTGGTGCGTTTGTCAGGTTATCATTCAGAAAAGGTATGAGAAACCGTGCTTGGACAAACTGCACACATGTGTAGCAGTAGTAGAAGACACGAACGTCGCCCATACGGGGAGGAACAGGTATACTGAATGCAGATAGCATGCGTCGAAAGTTTCTTATACGAAAATACAAAAAAAATTTGGTGGGTTTTTTGTGAAAAGAAATTCAGTGCCTCCAGCACTTTGATTATATGAATACCTGTGTTGATAAAAGGGACGGATGTAACGGGCGTTAGTAGTGACTTCTAGCTGCAGATTCATAGCCTTAGTTTTGAATGGTGGAATGGTACCGGTGAAAAAAGGAACATATTTGTGTGGATGAGGTTTTGATGCATATTTGTGTTTGATAATGATAATTATGGAGGATTTGGAGCGAAAAATGCGATTAAGCCTGATTTTGGAGTTGCGAAACTAGGGAGCTAGCAGAAAGAAGGTGGTAGGATAAGAAAAGCAGAAAGAAGCGACATACACCAAAATGCGGCGAAAGAAAGCGTAAAGGACAGACAAGTAGAATTGTTTGAGAAGTTGTATTGGTGGAATTATTGCTCGGATATATGTATGAATGGCTGTAATTATTGGTGCAATTGATCCCTCCAAATTCACATAAAATTTTGGCAATGTACAATATAAAACTCAAGACTTTTAAAATTTATTAAAACTCAACAATCATTTTATTTCTCTGTACATGCATTGACAGTTACACTACAACAGGTTCTACCCTATATCCATAACATAACACTCCTTACATTTACAATATAATGAATATGTATAGCTTGGCTATTTTGACCTGAACCTGACCTTTATGCAAGAATATATTACAAGCTTCGAATATATCAATTTCCACAAGCAAATCGTACAATATCGGTATTTCAAATTTGTGTTTCTATTACATCTTGGGTGTCTTAATGATACTCCCCGATAATAGAACATACAATCGGTGTTATAAACTTAGGTAATTTATCGACTGTTAGATTATGTTAATCAATAGGTCAGGCTCGTGTTAAATTAGCCAAGCTATGTGTATAATGATTTCTAGAGTATAATATTTATGGGGATTTAATTTCCTTGTTGAGATCATCCACAAAATTAAACCCACCTCAAATTTTAGTTTTAACAGCATGTAATTGGGCTAAGTAAAAGAATAACGGTGAAAATTTACCTGAAATTTAACAATAGTGTATACCTGCATATCGCTGTCTTAGAAAGAGAAGGTCGTAAGTACTACTTAATGCGACCTGATAAGACTGATTCATATTTTAAAATCAGCATTACAAGGCGCTTCTTATGAGCATACTTTCATAAAAATCGGAACTTGCCATGTCGACGAAACTCAGACATTGGAACAATTCGTTTTACCAGTCCATACTATAGGTAAAGAGTAATTTTCAGCCAGTTTTTTTGGTGTTCTCAAAATATTGATTTTGTATTAACAACCATCTCATTCTAAGCCAGCAATGTGTTTATGATGAATGAAACTTTAATATTTTCTTATAGTTTCATATGTTGTTCTAGAACACCTTTGTACGAAAACGGACAATTTGCATGTCCAATAAATCACAGAGAAAGCTTCTGTTAAAACTGAATAGAGAAGTGAAAAATAATCTAGTGGATATGAAAGCATAATCGTTTTTCAGTTTTTGAAACTTTTTAAAAAAAATATCTTCCGATATAGCTCTATACACTTTGATACTGTAGAAATTATTAATATTTGTGGTTGAGATCATCCACGAAATTTAATCCTCCTCGAATATTAATGATACCCTGTGATCCTCGTACATGCACAAAACCAGGAATAGAATCTGATGGTTTCAACCAAACATGTTTTCCAGGAGAGGGTCAGACCAGTTATTTTACACAAATACAAAATATGGTTTTCTCACTCTATGTAAGTGGTGTCACATAAATATACATTAAAAATTTCATACATGTGCCATAACATATTATACATCTTAAATACAACATACAGTAATAACATAATTATAAAAATTTCATAATGCGCCATAATATACAACATTTGTATATCTTAAATACTAGTACTACATGCATGTACAATGTAATCATATTAATTAGATCTATAATTATCACAAAATTATATATACATGTACAGGTATATATTTACAAATACAGACTACAGTACCCACCAACAATAAGTATACAGAGGTTATTTCCCCTCCCCCATTTACTTGCAGAATAGAGAAGCAACAATATTTCGATGGCTTAGAACCAGAAGGTCGTAACTACCTCTTACGACCTTATAAGACTCATTCATATTTGAAATCTGCTTCACAAGGCGCTTCTTATGAGCGTATTTTCATGAAAATCTGATATTATCATGTTGACCAAAATGAAGTTTTAGAAACGTGTTAAATTACAATGAAAGAGTAAATTACAGACAGTTTTCTCTTGTTTTCTCAATATATCGATTTGGTAGTTACGACCTTCTGGTTCTAAGCCATCGATTTATGAAGTCCAGGAATAGTTTTGTTTATTAAGTGTATAAAGACCATACATTGATTGCTATCCTTGATGTAAAACCTTATGTTTCTGTGTCTCACATGAAAAGGTGACTTGGTCATGAAAAGACGAAAAATTCAGCCCCTTTGACCCCATGGTTATTTTAATTCAGATTTTTATAATTCTTTATTTCTATCACTTTTTTACTAATTTAGTAATAATATTGTAGTTTCCGAAATCACTATAATTGTGTCCGTCTCATAAACAGATAGTGAATAATTTAACCAACTATAATTCTGCATCTGTCAAAAGGTGTATACTTATTAATGTTGGGCACTGTATATTTAAACCATGATTATCAATTCATTTATACATGATTTATACACACAAACAAATGAAAGGTGTCTTTATCAATTGTACAGACTATGGTGGTTGTATGGAAACGACCCCAAAAATCCTAAAATAAAACTATTCTAATGAACCAAAGAAAAAAAATCTCATTGATATCAAATTTGTGCAAAATCTCAATTTGAGCTGAGATTTTACTTGAGATACATTGTGCGATGGAGCCAGGTTTTAATTGTGGAGAAAGTTTTTATGTCACATTTTCTATTGCTACATTCCAGTCCTCCACATGTGGAAACATTTTCAGTTATTTGTGGAAGACATTGAAGTATATTAACACCATCCTCGAAAACCCAGGCGACACTCCCGCTCCTGCACTCACTACATCGATGATCACTCCTGCACTCGAGTTCCGGAGTTGTCTCAACGTTGGGTTTTCGGGGATGGTAATATACTAATACTGGCTGAAACAATATTAATTACAGTAAAACTGGCTATAGGTGCTTGTACATGTCTAATGAATAAGAATGGCCATTGTAACCAAAGATTTCCATGAGTACTCGAGTCCTTGGCAGGGTGAAACAAGCCATTTCAACTTAAGTTTGGTCAACATGACAAGTTCTGATTCTCTTGATAATAGGTTCAAAAGATGCAGATATCAAATATTATATAAGTTTTATATAAATAAAAGTGCTACTTACACCCTTCACATTCTAAGCCAGCATCTCATTATTTACCAGTAACAGAGTACTAGATGGAAGGAATGACCAAGTACTTCATTTAAGTGCTCATTGCCATCCTAATTAAAAATTGTTAAAAAAACATCACTAAATATACATGATTAAAACTAACAAAGGGTTGTCTAATGACATGTCAAACACTATGTAACAAATACATTATGTCAAGCACTATATAGTTTTGGCAGCAAATATAACATTCTGAATTTCATAAAACTTTCCAAAATAAAAATAATGGCTCATGCCTATAAATATACTATACAAGTCACAGAACATATTTTATAATTTCAAATTTTGCATCTTAGGTTTCTGTGATATAGTTCAATTTTGAACCCTGACCTTTATGATGAGTCTATTTGGGCGGGTAACTCGTGATTAATTGATTTCAGTCGTCATATGATACTCTTACCAATGTGTTTAATGTATAGATTGATAGTTTAGCGCAGTTAGTAACGCTCAGGAACTCCACTCCACAACCTTTATCGGCGAATGGATTAAACTTTTTTAAAGGTGCAGTCACGGCTCAATGCTCGAAATCGAACTATACATGCCAAGCTTTGCAAACCCAATAGCGTGAGATTATCATTGCTCAAATTTTAAACTGAAATAAATCAAGTTTTTTATGCGGTTTTCACTAATTTATTGTAAGCTCAATCAAGCAATGCAAACTTATAATATTTGTCATCATTTCTACAATGTAAACGCAAAACAAAAGGTCGAGAATGGTATCAGCAGAGCGATTAAAGAATTTTAATTAGAAATAATTATAGATGTCTGCATAAACCTTTATAGGTTGTTTTACACCTAGTAGAGGACCTTCCTTACCAATATTTAATTTTAGCAATTTGTTAAGTACCAACAAACAATTTTTATCAGACCTTTCAATCTTTTTTAAAGATCTATTCTACAAATACTTCAAATTAACAATATATACATGTAGACACTGTACATTGATTATTACTCCTTTTATTCCTTTCCTCCTTTCATCATTTAACTTCTCCAACAAAGTCTTAAAAACCCAAACAGAAATTAACTATGGAATTTTGGAATACAAGATCCATGGGTAAAGTCAAAGACCTAAATTACTGTAATTTAGGTCTTTGGATAAAGTTCAAAATGTTCAAAATACTGAAAACGTCTTCTCAACATACTGAATTAGATGTTTTTCCTATTACCGGTAACTACATAGAGCATTTATTTCTCAAAATACTGAAATCAGTATTTAGACTGAACGCTTTTACCCATGAAAATCTTGTTAACCAAAAAATTATTCTACTTCAGCCTCATGCAACTTTTTCATATGACAAGGCCCAGTTACACTGAGGCTTAAAGTCAAATCAAGAAAAACGATCAAAAGTTTGTTTCAGGATCAAAACTTTGCATTTTTTCCATTAAATAACTTTTTCTGCAGAAAATGTCTTCATTCTATTATACAGCAATGCAACTGGATTATTCCGACACTGTTACTAAGGACCCTGTGCACGATCATCACAATTCAAATAAAAAATGTACTGTAAAATCATTATTTTTCGAGGGATTAAATTTCATGGATTGTGTGGTTCATCCCATCGAACAATAATTTTGACCCATGTATTTACAACCTGAAATGCAAATCCACAAAAATTAACGTCCCATCAAAATGGTCTTTTTTACTGAAACCATCGAAATGAAATGATTTTACAGTAGATCGTCTTTAGCTTTTTCTGTTCATTTTACTGCCTCCAGCACTTTGATTATATGAATACCGGTGTAGATAAAAGGGACGGATGTAACGGGCATTAGTAGTGACTTCTAGCTGCAGATTCATAGGCTTAGTTTTGAATGGTGAAATGGTACCGGTGAAAAAAGGAAGATATTTGTGTGGATGAGGTTTTCATGCATATTTGTGTTTGATAATGATAATTATGGAGGGTTTTGGAGCGAAAAATGCGATTAAGCCTGATTTTGGAGTTGCGAAACTAGGGAGCTAGCAGAAAGAAGGTGGTAGGATAAGAAAAGCAGAAAGAAGCGACATACACCAAAATGCGGCGAAAGAAAGCGTAAAGGACAGACAAGTAGAATTGTTTGAGAAGTTGTATTGGTGGAATTATTGCTCGGATATATGTATGAATGGCTGTAATTATTGGTGCAATTGATCCCTCCAAATTCACATAAAATTTTGGCAATGTACAATATAAAACTCAAGACTTTTAAAATTTATTAAAACTCAACAATCATTTTATTTCTCTGTACATGCATTGACAGTTACACTACAACAGGTTCTACCCTATATCCATAACATAACACTCCTTACATTTACAATCTAATGAATATGTATAGCTTGGCTATTTTGACCTGAACCTGACCTTTATGCAAGAATATATTACAAGCTTTGAATATATCAATTTTCACAAGCAAATCGTACGATATCGGTATTTCAAATTTGTGTTTCTATTACATCTCGGGTGTCTTCGTGATACTCCCCGATAATAGAACATACAATCGGTGTTATAAACTTAGGTAATTTATCGACTGTTAGATTATGTTAATCAAAAGGTCAGGCTCGTGTCAAATTAGCCAAGCTATGTGTATAATGATTTCTAGAGTATATTATTTATGGGGATTTAATTTCCTTGTTGAGATCATCCACAAAATTAAACCCACCTCAAATTTTAGTTTTAACAGCATGTAATTGGGCTAAGTAAAAGAACAACGGTGACAATTTACCTGAAATTTAACAATAGTGTATACCTGCATATCGCTGTCTTAGAAAGAGAAGGTCGTAAGTACTACTTAATGCGACCTGATAAGACTGATTCATATTTTAAAATCAGCATTACAAGGCGCTTCTTATGAGCATACTTTCATAAAAATCGGAACTTGCCATGTCGACGAAACTCAGACATTGGAACAATTCGTTTTACCAGTCCATACTATAGGTAAAGAGTAATTTTCAGCCAGTTTTTTTGGTGTTCTCAAAATATTGATTTTGTATTAACAACCATCTCATTCTAAGCCAGCAATGTGTTTATGATGAATGAAACTTTAATATTTTCTTATAGTTTCATATGGTGTTCTAGAACACTTTTGTACGAAAACGGACAATTTGCACGTCCAATAAATCACAGAGAAAGCTTCTGTTAAAACTGAAGTGAAAAATAATCTAGTGGATATGAAAGCATAATCGTTTTTCAGTTTTTGAAACTTTTTTAAAAAATATCTTCCGATATAGCTCTATACACTTTGAGACCACTTTTTTTCTCAATGATGTCTAACCCACTAAGTCAGATACTATAGAAATTATTAATATTTGTGGTTGAGATCATCCACGAAATTTAATCCTCCTCGAATATTATTGATACCCTGTGATCCTCGTACATGCACAAAACCAGGAATAGAATCTGATGGTTTCAACCAAACATTTTTTCCAGGAGAGGGTCAGGCCAGTTATTTTACACAAATACAATATGGTTTTCTCACTCTATGTAAGTGGTGTCACATAAATATACATTAAAAGTTTCATACATGTGTCATAACATATTATACATCTTAAATACAACAAACAGTAATAACATAATTATAAAAATTTCATAATGCGCCATAATATACAACATTTGTATATCTTAAATACTAGTACTACATGCATGTACAATGTAATCATATTAATTAGATCTATAATTATCACAAAATTATATATACATGTACAGGTATATATTTACAAATACAGACTACAGTACCCACCAACAATAAGTATACAGAGGTTATTTCCCCTCCCCCATTTACTTGCAGAATAGAGAAGCAACAATATTTCGATGGCTTAGAACCAGAAGGTCGTAGCTACCTCTTACGACCTTATAAGACTCATTCATATTTGAAATCTGCTTCACAAGGCGCTTCTTATGAGCGTATTTTCATGAAAATCTGAAATTATCATGTTGACCAAAATGAAGTTTAAGAAACGTGTTAAATTACAATAAAAGAGTAAATTACAGACAGTTTTCTCTTGTTTTCTCAATATATCGATTTGGTAGTTACGACCTTCTGGTTCTAAGCCATCGATTTATGAAGTCCAGGAATAGTTTTGTTTATTAAGTGTATAAAGACCATACATTGATTGCTATCCTTGATGTAAAACCTTATGTTTCTTTGTCTCACATGAAAAGGTGACTTGGTCATGAAAAGACGAAAAATTCAGCCCCTTTGACCCCATGGTTATTTTAATTCAGATTTTTATATAATTCTTTATTTCTATCACTTTATTACTCATTTAGTAATAATATTGTAGTTTCAGAAATCACTATAATTGTGTCCGTCTCATAAACAGATAGTAAATAATTTAACCAACTATAATTCTGCATCTGTCAAAAGGTGTATACTTATTAATGTTGGGCACTGTATATTTAAACCATGATTATCGATTCATTTATACATGATTTATACACACAAACAAATGAAAGGTGTCTTTATCAATTGTACAGACTATGGTAATATCAGGTAAGTGGTTGCTATGGAAACGACCCCAAAAATCCTAAAATAAAACTATTCTAATGAACCAAAGAAAAATCTCATTGATATCAAATTTTCATAAAATTTGTAATGGGTGCTTAAACGTCCCCTATTAGATCCTTGTATAGCTTGGCTATTTTGACCTGAGCCTGACCTTTATACAAGAATATATTACAAGGTTCTTGCTTTGAATAAATCAATTTCCGCAAGCAAATCATGCACTATCGGCATTTTAGATTTGTGTTTGTATTACGCCTCGAATGTCATCGTGATACTCCCCGATTATAAAAACATTCAATCAGTGTTGTGAACGGAGACAATACATCGACTGTTAATTTATGGTAATCAATAGGTCAGACTCGTGTCAATGTGGGCAAGCTATACTCTTTATACAATTTCACATACTTAGTTACATGTTTATTGTAAGCTCTGCTAACAAAGTAGAGAAAACACAAATATCAAGCCCCGATCTTCCAAAGCATCTCGATCTAAGCAAATTCTTATCTCAAAAAATGTAATGTGACTTTGAATTAATTTTCAATTTAGGCTTAATATGACTCAGATTTGGAAACACATAGCAAAAATCATACCGTAATATTGTTGATTGCAGTAAAATTTCAAGAGCTCAAATTTCAGATATACAGTCCTAATCTCTCAATCCAAAATAAAAATTGAGCAAAATCTCAATTTGAGCTGAGATTTTACTTGAGATGCATTGTAAGATGGCGCCAGGTTTTAATTGTGGAGAAAGTTTTTATGTCACATTTTCTATTTCTACATTCCTGTCCTCCTTTAATGACATGTGAAACACTATGTAACAAATACACTATGTCAAGCACTATATAGTTTTGGCAGCAAATATAACATTCTGAATTTCATAAAACTTTCCAAAATAAAAATACTGGCTCATGCCTATACATATACTATACAAGTCACAGAACATATTTTATAATTTCAAATTTTGCATCTTAGATTTCTGTGATATAGTTCAATTTTGAACCCTGAGCCATGACCTTTATGACGAGTCTATTTGGGCGGGTAACTCGTGATTAATTGATTTCAGTCGTCATATGATACTCTTACCAATGTGTTTAATGTATAGATTGATAGTTTAGCGCAGTTAGTAACGCTCAGGAACTCCACTCCACAACCTTTATCGGCGAATGGATTAAACTTTTTTTTAAAGGTGCAGTCACGGCTCAATGCTTGAAATCGAACTATACATGCCAAGCTTTGCAAACCCAATAGCGTGAGATTATCATTGCTCATATTTTAAACTGAAATAAATCAAGTTTTTTATGCAGTTTTTACTAATTTATTGTAAGCTCAATCAAGCAATGCAAACTTATAATATTTGTCATCATTTCTACAATGTAAACGCAAAACAAAAGGTTGAGAATGGTATCAGCAGAGCGATTAAAAAAATTTAATTAGAAATAATTATAGATGTCTGCATAAACCTTTATAGGTTGTTTTACACCTAGTAGAGGACCTTCCTTACCAATATTTAATTTTACCAATTTGTTAAGTACCAACAAACAATTTTTATCAGACCTTTCAATCTTTTTTAAAGATCTATTCTACAAATACTTCAAATTAACAATATATACATGTAGACACTGTACATTGATTATTACTCTTTTATTCCTTTCCTCCTTTCATCATTTAACTTCTCCAACAAAGTCTTAAAAACCCAAACAGAAATTAACTATGGAATTTTGGAATACAAGATCCTTGGGTAAAGTTCAAAATGTTCAAAATACTGAAAACGTCTTCTCAACATACTGAATTAGATGTTTTTCCTATTACCGGTAACTACATAGAGCATTTATTTCTCAAAATACTGAAATCAGTATTTAGACTGAACACTTTTACCCCTGAAAATCTTGTTAACCAAAAAATTATTCTACTTCAGCCTCATGCAACTTTTCATATGACAAGGCCCAGTTACACTGAGGCTTAAAGTCAAATCAAGAAAAACGATCAAAAGTTTGTTTCAGGATCAAAACTTTGCATTTTTTCCATTAAATAACTTTTTCTGCAGAAAATGTCTTCATTCTATTATACAGCAATGCAACTGGATTATTCCGACACTGTTACTAAGGACCCTGCGCACGATCATCACAATTCAAATAAAAAATGTACTGTAAAATCATTATTTTTCGAGGGATTAAATTTCATGGATTTTGTGGTTCATCCCATCGAAGAATAATTTTGACCCATGTATTTACAACCTGAAATGCAAATCCACAAAAATTAACGTCCCATCAAAGTGGTCTTTTTTACTGAAACCATCGAAATGAAATGATTTTACAGTAGATCGTCTTTAGCTTTTTCTGTTCATTTTACTGCCTCCAGCACTTTGATTATATGAATACCGGTGTAGATAAAAGGGACGGATGTAACGGGCATTAGTAGTGACTTCTAGCTGCAGATTCATAGGCTTAGTTTTGAATGGTGAAATGGTACCGGTGAAAAAAGGTAGATGTTTGTTTGGATGAGGTTTTCATGCATATTTGTGTTGGATAATGATAATTATGGAGGGTTTTGGAGCGAAAAATGCGATTAAGCCTGATTTTGGAGTTGCGAAACTAGGGAGCTAGCAGAAAGAAGGTGGTAGGATAAGAAAAGCAGAAAGAAGCGACATACACCAAAATGCGGCGAAAGAAAGCGTAAAGGACAGACAAGTAGAATTGTTTGAGAAGTTGTATTGGTGGAATTATTGCTCGGATGTATGTATGAATGGCTGTAATTATTGGTGCAATTGATCCCTCCAAATTCACATAAAATTTTGGCAATGTACAATATAAAACTCAAGACTTTTAAAATTTATTAAAACTCAACAATCATTTTATTTCTCTGTACATGCATTGACAGTTACACTACAACAGGTTCTACCCTATATCCATAACATAACACTCCTTACATTTACAATATAATGAATATGTATAGCTTGGCTATTTTGACCTGAACCTGACCTTTATGCAAGAATATATTACAAGCTTTGAATATATCAATTTCCACAAGCAAATCGTACAATATCGGTATTTCAAATTTGTGTTTCTATTACATCTTGGGTGTCTTAATGATACTCCCCGATAATAGAACATACAATCGGTGTTATAAACTTAGGTAATTTATCGACTGTTAGATTATGTTAATCAAAAGGTCAGGCTCGTGTCAAATTAGCCAAGCTATGTGTATAATGATTTCTAGAGTATAATATTTATGGGGATTTAATTTCCTTGTTGAGATCATCCACAAAATTAAACCCACCTCAAATTTTAGTTTTAACAGCATGTTATTGGGCTAAGTAAAAGAACAACGGTGAAAATTTACCTGAAATTTAACAATAGTGTATACCTGCATATCGCTGTCTTAGAAAGAGAAGGTCGTAAGTACTACTTAATGCGACCTGATAAGACTGATTCATATTTTAAAATCAGCATTACAAGGCGCTTCTTATGAGCATACTTTCAAAAAAATCGGAACTTGCCATGTCGACGAAACTCAGACATTGGAACAATTCGTTTTACCAGTCCATACTATAGGTAAAGAGTAATTTTCAGCCAGTTTTTTTGGTGTTCTCAAAATATTGATTTTGTATTAACAACCATCTCATTCTAAGCCAGCAATGTGTTTATGATGAATGAAACTTTAATATTTTCTTATAGTTTCATATGGTGTTCTAGAACACTTTTGTACGAAAACGGACAATTTGCACGTCCAATAAATCACAGAAAAAGCTTCTGTTAAAACTGAAGTGAAAAATAATCTAGTGGATATGAAAGCATAATCGTTTTTCAGTTTTTGAAACTTTTTAAAAAAATATCTTCCGATATAGCTCTATACACTTTGAGACCACTTTTTTTCTCAATGATGTCTAACACACTAAGTCAGATACTATAGAAATTATTAATATTTGTGGTTGAGATCATCCACGAAATTTAATCCTCCTCGAATATTAATGATACCCTGTGATCCTCGTACATGCACAAAACCAGGAATAGAATCTGATGGTTTCAACCAAACATTTTTTCCAGGAGAGGGTCAGACCAGTTATTTTACACAAATACAAAATATGGTTTTCTCACTCTATGTAAGTGGTGTCACATAAATATACATTAAAAATTTCATACATGTGCCATAACATATTATACATCTTAAATACAACATACAGTAATAACATAATTATAAAAATTTCATAATGCGCCATAATATACAACATTTGTATATCTTAAATACTAGTACTACATGCATGTACAATGTAATCATATTAATTAGATCTATAATTATCACAAAATTATATATACATGTACAGGTATATATTTACAAATACAGACTACAGTACCCACCAACAATAAGTATACAGAGGTTATTTCCCCTCCCCCATATACTTGCAGAATAGAGAAGCAACAATATTTCGATGGCTTAGAACCAGAAGGTCGTAGCTACCTCTTACGACCTTATAAGACTCATTCATATTTGAAATCTGCTTCACAAGGCGCTTCTTATGAGCGTATTTTCATGAACATCTGAAATTGTCATGTTGACCAAAATGAAGTTTTAGAAACGTGTTAAATTACAATGAAAGAGTAAATTACAGAGAGTTTTCTCTTGTTTTCTCAATATATCGATTTGGTAGTTACGACCTTCTGGTTCTAGGCCATCGATTTATGAAGTCCAGGAATAGTTTTGTTTATTAAGTGTATAAAGACCATACATTGATTGCTATCCTTGATGTAAAACCTTATGTTTCTTTGTCTCACATGAAAAGGTGACTTGGTCATGAAAAGACGAAAAATTCAGCCCCTTTGACCCCATGGTTATTTTAATTCAGATTTTTATAATTCTTTATTTCTATCACTTTATTACTCATTTAGTAATAATATTGTAGTTTTAGAAATCACTATAATTGTGTCCGTCTCATAAACAGATAGTAAATAATTTAACCAACTATAATTCTGCATCTGTCAAAAGGTGTATACTTATTAATGTTGGGCACTGTATATTTAAACCATGATTATCAATTCATTTATACATGATTTATACACACAAACAAATGAAAGGTGTCTTTATCAATTGTACAGACTATGGTAATATCAGGTAAGTGGTTGCCATGGAAACGACCCCAAAAATCCTAAAATAAAACTATTCTAATGAACCAAAGAAAAATCTCATTGATATCAAATTTTCATTTGTAAATTTGTAATGGGTGCTTAAACATCCCCTATTAGATCCTTGTATAGCTTGGCTATTTTGACCTGAGCCTGACCTTTATGCAAGAATATACTACAAGGTTCTTGCTTTGAATAAATCAATTTCCGCAAGCAAATCATGCACTATCGGCATTTTAGATTTGTGTTTGTATTACGCCTCGAGTGTCATCGTGATACTCCCCGATTATAAAAACATA
Source organism: Spisula subtruncata (assembly GCA_963678985.1). NCBI lineage: Eukaryota > Metazoa > Mollusca > Bivalvia > Venerida > Mactridae > Spisula > Spisula subtruncata. The sequence continues at coordinate 30,418,692 of OY787677.1, read as the reverse complement.
CAATCGGTGTTGTAAACGGAGACAGTACATCGACTGTTAATTTATGGTAATCAATAGGTCAGACTCGTGTCAATGTGGGCAAGCTATACTCTTTATACAAGTTCACATACTTAGTTACATGTTTAAAGAATAATTATTGTAAGCTCTGCTAACAAAGTAGAGAAAACACAAATATCAAGCCCCGATCTTCCAAAGCATCTCGATCTAAGCAAATTCTTATCTAAAAAAATGTAATGTGACTTTGAATTAATTTTCAATTTAGGCTTAATATGACTCAAAATTGGAAGCACATAGCAAAAATCATACCGTAATATTGTTGATTGCAGTAAAATTTCAAGAGCTCAAATTTCAGATATACAGTCCTAATCTCTCAATCCAAAATCAAACTTGAGCAAAATCTCAATTTGAGCTGAGATTTTTCTTAAGATGCATTGTAAGACGGCGCCAGGTTTTAATTGTGGAGAAAGTTTTTATGTCACATTTTCTATTTCTACATTCCAGTCCTCCACATGTGGAAACATTTTCAGTTATTTGTGGAAGACATTGAAGTATATTAACACCATCCTCGAAAACCCAGGCGACACTCCAGCTCCTGCACTCACTACATCGATGATCACTCCTGCACTCGAGTTCCGGAGTGGTCTCAACGTTGAGTTTTCGGGGATGGTAATATACTAATACTGCCTGAAACAATATTAATTACAGTAAAACTGGCTATAGGTGCTTGTACATGTCTAATGAATAAGAATGGCCATTGTAACCAAAGATTTCCATGAGTACTCGAGTCCTTGGCAGGGTGAAACAAGCCATTTCAACTTAAGTTTCGTCAACATGACAAGTTCTGATTCTCTTGATAATAGGTTCAAAAGATGCAGATATCAAATATTATATAAGTTTTATATAAATAAAAGTGCTACTTACACCCTTCACATTCTAAGCCAGCATCTCATTATTTACCAGTAACAGAGTACTAGATGGAAGGAATGACCAAGTACTTCATTTAAGTGCTCATTGCCATCCTAATTAAAAATTGTTAAAAAAACATCACTAAATATACATGATTAAAACTAACAAAGGGTTGTCTAATGACATGTCAAACGCTATTTAACAAATACACTATGTCAAGCACTGTATAGTTTTGGCAGCAAATATAACATTCTGAATTTCATAGAACTTTAAAAAATAAAAATACTGGCTCATGCCTATAAATATACTGTACAAATCACAGAACATATATTTTATAATTTCAAATTTTGCATCTTAGATTTCTGTGATATAGTTCAATTTTGAACCCTGAGCCATGACCTTTATGACGAGTCTATTTGGGCGGGTAACTCGTGATTAATTGATTTCAGTCGTCATATGATACTCTTACCAATGTGTTTAATGTATAGATTGATAGTTTAGCGCAATTAGTAACGCTCAGGAACTCCACTCCACAACCTTTATCGGCGAATGGATTAAACTTTTTTTAAAGGTGCAGTCACGGCTCAATGCTCGAAATCGAACTATACATGCCAAGCTTTGCAAACCCGATAGCGTGAGATTATCATTGCTCAAATTTTAAACTAAAATAAATCAAGTTTTTTATGCAGTTTTCACTAATTTATTGTAAGCTCAATCAAGCAATGCAAACTTATAATATTTGTCATCATTTCTACAATGTAAACGCAAAACAAAAGGTTGAGAATGGTATCAGCAGAGCGATTAAAAAAATTTAATTAGAAATAATTATAGATGTCTGCATAAACCTTTATAGGTTGTTTTACACCTAGTAGAGGACCTTCCTTACCAATATTTAATTTTACCAATTTGTTAAGTACCAACAAACAATTTTTATCAGACCTTTCAATCTTTTTTAAAGATCTATTCTACAAATACTTCAAATTAACAATATATACATGTAAACACTGTACATTGATTATTACTCCTTTTATTCCTTTCCTCCTTTTATCATTTAACTTCTCCAACAAAGTCTTAAAAACCCAAACAGAAATTATATTACTATGGAATTTTGGAATACAAGATCCTTGGGTAAAGTTCAAAATGTTCAAAATACTGGGTAAAGTTCAAAATGTTCAAAATACTGAAAACGTCTTCTCAACATACTGAATTAGATGTTTTTCCTATTAACTACATAGAGCATTTATTTCTCAAAACACTGAAATCAGTATTTAGACTGAACACTTTTACCCATGAAAATCTTGTTAACCAAAAAATTATTCTACTTCAGCCTCATGCAACTTTTTCATATGACAAGGCCCAGTTACACTGAGGCTTAAAGTCAAATCAAGAAAAACGATCAAAAGTTTGTTTCAGGATCAAAACTTAGCATTTTTTCCATTAATTAACTTTTTCTGCAGAAAATGTCTTCATTCTTTTATACAGCATACATGTACAACCGGATTATTCCGATACTGTTACTAAGGACCATGCGCATGAGCATCACAATTCAAATAAAATATGTACTGTAAAATCATTATTTTCCGTGGGGATTAAATTTCATGGATTTTGTGGTTCATCCCATCGAACAATAATTTTGACCCATGTATTTACAACCTGAAATGCAAATCCACAAATTAACGTCCCATCAAAATGGTCTTTTTTACTGAAACCATCGAAATGTAATGATTTTACAGTAGATCGTCTTTAGCTTTTTCTGTTCATTTTACTGCCTCCAGCACTTTGATTATATGAATACCGGTGTAGATAAAAGGGACGGATGTAACGGGCATTAGTAGTGACTTCTAACTGCAGATTCATAGGCTTAGTTTTGAATGGTGAAATGGTACCGGTGAAAAAAGGTAGATATTTGTGTGGATGAGGTTTTCATGCATATTTGTGTTTGATAATGATAATTATGGAGGGTTTTGGAGCGAAAAATGCGATTAAGCCTGATTTTGGAGTTGCGAAACTAGGCAGCTAGCAGAAAGAAGGTGGTAGGATAAGAAAAGCAGAAAGAAGCGACATACACCAAAATGCGGCGAAAGAAAGCGTAAAGGACAGACAAGTAGAATTGTTTGAGAAGTTGTATTGGTGGAATTATTGCTCGGATATATGTATGAATGGCTGTAATTATTGGTGCAATTGATCCCTCCAAATTCACATAAAATTTTGGCAATGTACAATATAAAACTCGAGACTTTTAAAATTTATTAAAACTCAACAATCATTTTATTTCTCTGTACATGCATTGACAGTTACACTACAACAGGTTCTACCCTATATCCATAACATAACACTCCTTACATTTACAATATAATGAATATGTATAGCTTGGCTATTTTGACCTGAACCTGACCTTTATGCAAGAATATATTACAAGCTTTGAATATATCAATTTTCACAAGCAAATCGTACGATATCGGTATTTCAAATTTGTGTTTCTATTACATCTTGGGTGTCTTAATGATACTCCCCGATAATAGAACATATATACAATCGGTGTTATAAACTTAGGTAATTTATCGACTGTTAGATTATGTTAATCAAAAGGTCAGGCTCGTGTCAAATTAGCCAAGCTATGTGTATAATGATTTCTTGAGTATAATATTTATGGGGATTTAATTTCGTTGTTGAGATCATCCACAAAATTAAACCCACCTCAAATTTTAGTTTTAACAGCATGTAATTGGGCTAAGTAAAAGAATAACGGTGAAAATTTACCTGAAATTTAACAATAGTGTATACCTGCATATCGCTGTCTTAGAAAGAGAAGGTCGTAAGTACTACTTAATGCGACATGATAAGACTGATTCATATTTTAAAATCAGCATTACAAGGCGCTTCTTATGAGCATACTTTCATAAAAATCGGAACTTGCCATGTCGACGAAACTCAGACATTGGAACAATTCGTTTTACCAGTCCATACTATAGGTAAAGAGTAATTTTCAGCCAGTTTTTTTGGTGTTCTCAAAATATTGATTTTGTATTAACAACCATCTCATTCTAAGCCAGCAATGTGTTTATGATGAATGAAACTTTAATATTTTCTTATAGTTTCATATGGTGTTCTAGAACACTTTTGTACGAAAACGGACAATTTGCATGTCCAATAACTCACAGAGAAAGCTTCTGTTAAAACTGAATAGAGAAGTGAAAAATAATCTAGTGGATATGAAAGCATAATCGTTTTTCAGTTTTTGAAACTTTTTAAAAAAATATCTTCCGATATAGCTCTATACACTTTGAGACCACTTTTTTCTCAATGATGTCTAACCCACTAAGTCAGATACTATAGAAATTATTAATATTTGTGGTTGAGATCATCCACGAAATGTAATCCTCCTCGAATATTAATGATACCCTGTGATCCTCGTACATGCACAAAACCAGGAATAGAATCTGATGGTTTCAACCAAACATTTTTTCCAGGAGAGGGTCAGACCAGTTATTTTACACAAATACAAAATATGGTTTTCTCACTCTATGTAAGTGGTGTCACATAAATATACATTAAAAATTTCATACATGTGCCATAACATATTATACATCTTAAATACAACATACAGTAATAACATAATTATAAAAATTTCATAATGCGCCATAATATACAACATTTGTATATCTTAAATACTAGTACTACATGCATGTACAATGTAATCATATTAATTAGATCTATAATTATCACAAAATTATATATACATGTACAGGTATATATTTACAAATACAGACTACAGTACCCACCAACAATAAGTATACAGAGGTTATTTCCCCTCCCCCATATACTTGCAGAATAGAGAAGCAACAATATTTCGATGGCTTAGAACCAGAAGGTCGTAGCTACCTCTTACGACCTTATAATACTCATTCATATTTGAAATCTGCTTCACAAGGCGCTTCTTATGAGCGTATTTTCATGAACATCTGAAATTGTCATGTTGACCAAAATGAAGTTTTAGAAACGTGTTAAATTACAATGAAAGAGTAAATTACAGAGAGTTTTCTCTTGTTTTCTCAATATATCGATTTGGTAGTTACGACCTTCTGGTTCTAGGCCATCGATTTATGAAGTCCAGGAATAGTTTTGTTTATTAAGTGTATAAAGACCATACATTGATTGCTATCCTTGATGTAAAACCTTATGTTTCTTTGTCTCACATGAAAAGGTGACTTGGTCATGAAAAGACGAAAAATTCAGCCCCTTTGACCCCATGGTTATTTTAATTCAGATTTTTATAATTCTTTATTTCTATCACTTTATTACTCATTTAGTAATAATATTGTAGTTTTAGAAATCACTATAATTGTGTCCGTCTCATAAACAGATAGTAAATAATTTAACCAACTATAATTCTGCATCTGTCAAAAGGTGTATACTTATTAATGTTGGGCACTGTATATTTAAACCATGATTATCAATTCATTTATACATGATTTATACACACAAACAAATGAAAGGTGTCTTTATCAATTGTACAGACTATGGTAATATCAGGTAAGTGGTTGCCATGGAAACGACCCCAAAAATCCTAAAATAAAACTATTCTAATGAACCAAAGAAAAATCTCATTGATATCAAATTTTCATTTGTAAATTTGTAATGGGTGCTTAAACATCCCCTATTAGATCCTTGTATAGCTTGGCTATTTTGACCTGAGCCTGACCTTTATGCAAGAATATACTACAAGGTTCTTGCTTTGAATAAATCAATTTCCGCAAGCAAATCATGCACTATCGGCATTTTAGATTTGTGTTTGTATTACGCCTCGAGTGTCATCGTGATACTCCCCGATTATAAAAACATACAATCGGTGTTGTAAACGGAGACAGTACATCGACTGTTAATTTATGGTAATCAATAGGTCAGACTCGTGTCAATGTGGGCAAGCTATACTCTTTATACAAGTTCACATACTTAGTTACATGTTTAAAGAATAATTATTGTAAGCTCTGCTAACAAAGTAGAGAAAACACAAATATCAAGCCCCGATCTTCCAAAGCATCTCGATCTAAGCAAATTCTTATCTAAAAAAATGTAATGTGACTTTGAATTAATTTTCAATTTAGGCTTAATATGACTCAAAATTGGAAGCACATAGCAAAAATCATACCGTAATATTGTTGATTGCAGTAAAATTTCAAGAGCTCAAATTTCAGATATACAGTCCTAATCTCTCAATCCAAAATCAAACTTGAGCAAAATCTCAATTTGAGCTGAGATTTTTCTTAAGATGCATTGTAAGACGGCGCCAGGTTTTAATTGTGGAGAAAGTTTTTATGTCACATTTTCTATTTCTACATTCCAGTCCTCCACATGTGGAAACATTTTCAGTTATTTGTGGAAGACATTGAAGTATATTAACACCATCCTCGAAAACCCAGGCGACACTCCAGCTCCTGCACTCACTACATCGATGATCACTCCTGCACTCGAGTTCCGGAGTGGTCTCAACGTTGAGTTTTCGGGGATGGTAATATACTAATACTGCCTGAAACAATATTAATTACAGTAAAACTGGCTATAGGTGCTTGTACATGTCTAATGAATAAGAATGGCCATTGTAACCAAAGATTTCCATGAGTACTCGAGTCCTTGGCAGGGTGAAACAAGCCATTTCAACTTAAGTTTCGTCAACATGACAAGTTCTGATTCTCTTGATAATAGGTTCAAAAGATGCAGATATCAAATATTATATAAGTTTTATATAAATAAAAGTGCTACTTACACCCTTCACATTCTAAGCCAGCATCTCATTATTTACCAGTAACAGAGTACTAGATGGAAGGAATGACCAAGTACTTCATTTAAGTGCTCATTGCCATCCTAATTAAAAATTGTTAAAAAAACATCACTAAATATACATGATTAAAACTAACAAAGGGTTGTCTAATGACATGTCAAACGCTATTTAACAAATACACTATGTCAAGCACTGTATAGTTTTGGCAGCAAATATAACATTCTGAATTTCATAGAACTTTAAAAAATAAAAATACTGGCTCATGCCTATAAATATACTGTACAAATCACAGAACATATATTTTATAATTTCAAATTTTGCATCTTAGATTTCTGTGATATAGTTCAATTTTGAACCCTGAGCCATGACCTTTATGACGAGTCTATTTGGGCGGGTAACTCGTGATTAATTGATTTCAGTCGTCATATGATACTCTTACCAATGTGTTTAATGTATAGATTGATAGTTTAGCGCAATTAGTAACGCTCAGGAACTCCACTCCACAACCTTTATCGGCGAATGGATTAAACTTTTTTTAAAGGTGCAGTCACGGCTCAATGCTCGAAATCGAACTATACATGCCAAGCTTTGCAAACCCGATAGCGTGAGATTATCATTGCTCAAATTTTAAACTAAAATAAATCAAGTTTTTTATGCAGTTTTCACTAATTTATTGTAAGCTCAATCAAGCAATGCAAACTTATAATATTTGTCATCATTTCTACAATGTAAACGCAAAACAAAAGGTTGAGAATGGTATCAGCAGAGCGATTAAAAAAATTTAATTAGAAATAATTATAGATGTCTGCATAAACCTTTATAGGTTGTTTTACACCTAGTAGAGGACCTTCCTTACCAATATTTAATTTTACCAATTTGTTAAGTACCAACAAACAATTTTTATCAGACCTTTCAATCTTTTTTAAAGATCTATTCTACAAATACTTCAAATTAACAATATATACATGTAAACACTGTACATTGATTATTACTCCTTTTATTCCTTTCCTCCTTTTATCATTTAACTTCTCCAACAAAGTCTTAAAAACCCAAACAGAAATTATATTACTATGGAATTTTGGAATACAAGATCCTTGGGTAAAGTTCAAAATGTTCAAAATACTGGGTAAAGTTCAAAATGTTCAAAATACTGAAAACGTCTTCTCAACATACTGAATTAGATGTTTTTCCTATTAACTACATAGAGCATTTATTTCTCAAAACACTGAAATCAGTATTTAGACTGAACACTTTTACCCATGAAAATCTTGTTAACCAAAAAATTATTCTACTTCAGCCTCATGCAACTTTTTCATATGACAAGGCCCAGTTACACTGAGGCTTAAAGTCAAATCAAGAAAAACGATCAAAAGTTTGTTTCAGGATCAAAACTTAGCATTTTTTCCATTAATTAACTTTTTCTGCAGAAAATGTCTTCATTCTTTTATACAGCATACATGTACAACCGGATTATTCCGATACTGTTACTAAGGACCATGCGCATGAGCATCACAATTCAAATAAAATATGTACTGTAAAATCATTATTTTCCGTGGGGATTAAATTTCATGGATTTTGTGGTTCATCCCATCGAACAATAATTTTGACCCATGTATTTACAACCTGAAATGCAAATCCACAAATTAACGTCCCATCAAAATGGTCTTTTTTACTGAAACCATCGAAATGTAATGATTTTACAGTAGATCGTCTTTAGCTTTTTCTGTTCATTTTACTGCCTCCAGCACTTTGATTATATGAATACCGGTGTAGATAAAAGGGACGGATGTAACGGGCATTAGTAGTGACTTCTAACTGCAGATTCATAGGCTTAGTTTTGAATGGTGAAATGGTACCGGTGAAAAAAGGTAGATATTTGTGTGGATGAGGTTTTCATGCATATTTGTGTTTGATAATGATAATTATGGAGGGTTTTGGAGCGAAAAATGCGATTAAGCCTGATTTTGGAGTTGCGAAACTAGGCAGCTAGCAGAAAGAAGGTGGTAGGATAAGAAAAGCAGAAAGAAGCGACATACACCAAAATGCGGCGAAAGAAAGCGTAAAGGACAGACAAGTAGAATTGTTTGAGAAGTTGTATTGGTGGAATTATTGCTCGGATATATGTATGAATGGCTGTAATTATTGGTGCAATTGATCCCTCCAAATTCACATAAAATTTTGGCAATGTACAATATAAAACTCGAGACTTTTAAAATTTATTAAAACTCAACAATCATTTTATTTCTCTGTACATGCATTGACAGTTACACTACAACAGGTTCTACCCTATATCCATAACATAACACTCCTTACATTTACAATATAATGAATATGTATAGCTTGGCTATTTTGACCTGAACCTGACCTTTATGCAAGAATATATTACAAGCTTTGAATATATCAATTTTCACAAGCAAATCGTACGATATCGGTATTTCAAATTTGTGTTTCTATTACATCTTGGGTGTCTTAATGATACTCCCCGATAATAGAACATATATACAATCGGTGTTATAAACTTAGGTAATTTATCGACTGTTAGATTATGTTAATCAAAAGGTCAGGCTCGTGTCAAATTAGCCAAGCTATGTGTATAATGATTTCTTGAGTATAATATTTATGGGGATTTAATTTCGTTGTTGAGATCATCCACAAAATTAAACCCACCTCAAATTTTAGTTTTAACAGCATGTAATTGGGCTAAGTAAAAGAATAACGGTGAAAATTTACCTGAAATTTAACAATAGTGTATACCTGCATATCGCTGTCTTAGAAAGAGAAGGTCGTAAGTACTACTTAATGCGACATGATAAGACTGATTCATATTTTAAAATCAGCATTACAAGGCGCTTCTTATGAGCATACTTTCATAAAAATCGGAACTTGCCATGTCGACGAAACTCAGACATTGGAACAATTCGTTTTACCAGTCCATACTATAGGTAAAGAGTAATTTTCAGCCAGTTTTTTTGGTGTTCTCAAAATATTGATTTTGTATTAACAACCATCTCATTCTAAGCCAGCAATGTGTTTATGATGAATGAAACTTTAATATTTTCTTATAGTTTCATATGGTGTTCTAGAACACTTTTGTACGAAAACGGACAATTTGCATGTCCAATAACTCACAGAGAAAGCTTCTGTTAAAACTGAATAGAGAAGTGAAAAATAATCTAGTGGATATGAAAGCATAATCGTTTTTCAGTTTTTGAAACTTTTTTAAAAAATATCTTCCGATATAGCTCTATACACTTTGAGACCACTTTTTTCTCAATGATGTCTAACCCACTAAGTCAGATACTATAGAAATTATTAATATTTGTGGTTGAGATCATCCACGAAATGTAATCCTCCTCGAATATTAATGATACCCTGTGATCCTCGTACATGCACAAAACCAGGAATAGAATCTGATGGTTTCAACCAAACATTTTTTCCAGGAGAGGGTCAGACCAGTTATTTTACACAAATACAAAATATGGTTTTCTCACTCTATGTAAGTGGTGTCACATAAATATACATTAAAAATTTCATACATGTGCCATAACATATTATACATCTTAAATACAACATACAGTAATAACATAATTATAAAAATTTCATAATGCGCCATAATATACAACATTTGTATATCTTAAATACTAGTACTACATGCATGTACAATGTAATCATATTAATTAGATCTATAATTATCACAAAATTATATATACATGTACAGGTATATATTTACAAATACAGACTACAGTACCCACCAACAATAAGTATACAGAGGTTATTTCCCCTCCCCCATATACTTGCAGAATAGAGAAGCAACAATATTTCGATGGCTTAGAACCAGAAGGTCGTAGCTACCTCTTACGACCTTATAAGACTCATTCATATTTGAAATCTGCTTCACAAGGCGCTTCTTATGAGCGTATTTTCATGAACATCTGAAATTGTCATGTTGACCAAAATGAAGTTTTAGAAACGTGTTAAATTACAATGAAAGAGTAAATTACAGAGAGTTTTCTCTTGTTTTCTCAATATATCGATTTGGTAGTTACGACCTTCTGGTTCTAGGCCATCGATTTATGAAGTCCAGGAATAGTTTTGTTTATTAAGTGTATAAAGACCATACATTGATTGCTATCCTTGATGTAAAACCTTATGTTTCTTTGTCTCACATGAAAAGGTGACTTGGTCATGAAAAGACGAAAAATTCAGCCCCTTTGACCCCATGGTTATTTTAATTCAGATTTTTATAATTCTTTATTTCTATCACTTTATTACTCATTTAGTAATAATATTGTAGTTTTAGAAATCACTATAATTGTGTCCGTCTCATAAACAGATAGTAAATAATTTAACCAACTATAATTCTGCATCTGTCAAAAGGTGTATACTTATTAATGTTGGGCACTGTATATTTAAACCATGATTATCAATTCATTTATACATGATTTATACACACAAACAAATGAAAGGTGTCTTTATCAATTGTACAGACTATGGTAATATCAGGTAAGTGGTTGCCATGGAAACGACCCCAAAAATCCTAAAATAAAACTATTCTAATGAACCAAAGAAAAATCTCATTGATATCAAATTTTCATTTGTAAATTTGTAATGGGTGCTTAAACATCCCCTATTAGATCCTTGTATAGCTTGGCTATTTTGACCTGAGCCTGACCTTTATGCAAGAATATACTACAAGGTTCTTGCTTTGAATAAATCAATTTCCGCAAGCAAATCATGCACTATCGGCATTTTAGATTTGTGTTTGTATTACGCCTCGAGTGTCATCGTGATACTCCCCGATTATAAAAACATACAATCGGTGTTGTAAACGGAGACAGTACATCGACTGTTAATTTATGGTAATCAATAGGTCAGACTCGTGTCAATGTGGGCAAGCTATACTCTTTATACAAGTTCACATACTTAGTTACATGTTTAAAGAATAATTATTGTAAGCTCTGCTAACAAAGTAGAGAAAACACAAATATCAAGCCCCGATCTTCCAAAGCATCTCGATCTAAGCAAATTCTTATCTAAAAAAATGTAATGTGACTTTGAATTAATTTTCAATTTAGGCTTAATATGACTCAAAATTGGAAGCACATAGCAAAAATCATACCGTAATATTGTTGATTGCAGTAAAATTTCAAGAGCTCAAATTTCAGATATACAGTCCTAATCTCTCAATCCAAAATCAAACTTGAGCAAAATCTCAATTTGAGCTGAGATTTTTCTTAAGATGCATTGTAAGACGGCGCCAGGTTTTAATTGTGGAGAAAGTTTTTATGTCACATTTTCTATTTCTACATTCCAGTCCTCCACATGTGGAAACATTTTCAGTTATTTGTGGAAGACATTGAAGTATATTAACACCATCCTCGAAAACCCAGGCGACACTCCAGCTCCTGCACTCACTACATCGATGATCACTCCTGCACTCGAGTTCCGGAGTGGTCTCAACGTTGAGTTTTCGGGGATGGTAATATACTAATACTGCCTGAAACAATATTAATTACAGTAAAACTGGCTATAGGTGCTTGTACATGTCTAATGAATAAGAATGGCCATTGTAACCAAAGATTTCCATGAGTACTCGAGTCCTTGGCAGGGTGAAACAAGCCATTTCAACTTAAGTTTCGTCAACATGACAAGTTCTGATTCTCTTGATAATAGGTTCAAAAGATGCAGATATCAAATATTATATAAGTTTTATATAAATAAAAGTGCTACTTACACCCTTCACATTCTAAGCCAGCATCTCATTATTTACCAGTAACAGAGTACTAGATGGAAGGAATGACCAAGTACTTCATTTAAGTGCTCATTGCCATCCTAATTAAAAATTGTTAAAAAAACATCACTAAATATACATGATTAAAACTAACAAAGGGTTGTCTAATGACATGTCAAACGCTATTTAACAAATACACTATGTCAAGCACTGTATAGTTTTGGCAGCAAATATAACATTCTGAATTTCATAGAACTTTAAAAAATAAAAATACTGGCTCATGCCTATAAATATACTGTACAAATCACAGAACATATATTTTATAATTTCAAATTTTGCATCTTAGATTTCTGTGATATAGTTCAATTTTGAACCCTGAGCCATGACCTTTATGACGAGTCTATTTGGGCGGGTAACTCGTGATTAATTGATTTCAGTCGTCATATGATACTCTTACCAATGTGTTTAATGTATAGATTGATAGTTTAGCGCAATTAGTAACGCTCAGGAACTCCACTCCACAACCTTTATCGGCGAATGGATTAAACTTTTTTTAAAGGTGCAGTCACGGCTCAATGCTCGAAATCGAACTATACATGCCAAGCTTTGCAAACCCGATAGCGTGAGATTATCATTGCTCAAATTTTAAACTAAAATAAATCAAGTTTTTTATGCAGTTTTCACTAATTTATTGTAAGCTCAATCAAGCAATGCAAACTTATAATATTTGTCATCATTTCTACAATGTAAACGCAAAACAAAAGGTTGAGAATGGTATCAGCAGAGCGATTAAAAAAATTTAATTAGAAATAATTATAGATGTCTGCATAAACCTTTATAGGTTGTTTTACACCTAGTAGAGGACCTTCCTTACCAATATTTAATTTTACCAATTTGTTAAGTACCAACAAACAATTTTTATCAGACCTTTCAATCTTTTTTAAAGATCTATTCTACAAATACTTCAAATTAACAATATATACATGTAGACACTGTACATTGATTATTACTCCTTTTATTCCTTTCCTCCTTTCATCATTTAACTTCTCCAACAAAGTCTTAAAAACCCAAATAGTAATTAACTATGGAATTTTGGAATACAAGATCCATGGGTAAAGTCAAAGACCTAAATTACTGTAATTTAGGTCTTTGGTAAAGTTCAAAATGTTCAAAATACTGAAAACGTCTTCTCAACATACTGAATTAGATGTTTTTCCTATTAACTACATAGAGCATTTATTTCTCAAAACACTGAAATCAGTATTTAGACTGAACACTTTTACCCATGAAAATCTTGTTAACCAAAAAATTATTCTACTTCAGCCTCATGCAACTTTTTCATATGACAAGGCCCAGTTACACTGAGGCTTAAAGTCAAATCAAGAAAAACGATCAAAAGTTTGTTTCAGGATCAAAACTTTGCATTTTTTCCATTAAATAACTTTTTCTGCAGAAAATGTCTTCATTCTATTATACAGCAATGCAACTGGATTATTCCGACACTGTTACTAAGGACCCTGCGCACGATCATCACAATTCAAATAAAAAATGTACTGTAAAATCATTATTTTTCGAGGGATTAAATTTCATGGATTGTGTGGTTCGTCCCATCGAACAATAATTTTGACCCATGTATTTACAACCTGAAATGCAAATCCACAAAAATTAACGTCCCATCAAAATGGTCTTTTTTACTGAAACCATCGAAATGAAATGATTTTACAGTAGATCGTCTTTAGCTTTTTCTGTTCATTTTACTGCCTCCAGCACTTTGATTATATGAATACCGGTGTAGATAAAAGGGACGGATGTAACGGGCATTAGTAGTGACTTCTAGCTGCAGATTCATAGGCTTAGTTTTGAATGGTGAAATGGTACCGGTGAAAAAAGGAAGATATTTGTGTGGATGAGGTTTTCATGCATATTTGTGTTTGATAATGATAATTATGGAGGGTTTTGGAGCGAAAAATGCGATTAAGCCTGATTTTGGAGTTGCGAAACTAGGGAGCTAGCAGAAAGAAGGTGGTAGGATAAGAAAAGCAGAAAGAAGCGACATACACCAAAATGCGGCGAAAGAAAGCGTAAAGGACAGACAAGTAGAATTGTTTGAGAAGTTGTATTGGTGGAATTATTGCTCGGATATATATGTATGAATGGCTGTAATTATTGGTGCAATTGATCCCTCCAAATTCACATAAAATTTTGGCAATGTACAATATAAAACTCGAGACTTTTAAAATTTATTAAAACTCAACAATCATTTTATTTCTCTGTACATGCATTGACAGTTACACTACAACAGGTTCTACCCTATATCCATAACATAACACTCCTTACATTTACAATATAATGAATATGTATAGCTTGGCTATTTTGACCTGAACCTGACCTTTATGCAAGAATATATTACAAGCTTTGAATATATCAATTTTCACAAGCAAATCGTACGATATCGGTATTTCAAATTTGTGTTTCTATTACATCTTGGGTGTCTTAATGATAATCCCCGATAATAGAACATATATACAATCGGTGTTATAAACTTAGGTAATTTATCGACTGTTAGATTATGTTAATCAAAAGGTCAGGCTCGTGTCAAATTAGCCAAGCTATGTGTATAATGATTTCTAGAGTATAATATTTATGGGGATTTAATTTCGTTGTTGAGATCATCCACAAAATTAAACCCACCTCAAATTTTAGTTTTAACAGCATGTAATTGGGCTAAGTAAAAGAATAACGGTGAAAATTTACCTGAAATTTAACAATAGTGTATACCTGCATATCGCTGTCTTAGAAAGAGAAGGTCGTAAGTACTACTTAATGCGACATGATAAGACTGATTCATATTTTAAAATCAGCATTACAAGGCGCTTCTTATGAGCATACTTTCATAAAAATCGGAACTTGCCATGTCGACGAAACTCAGACATTGGAACAATTCGTTTTACCAGTCCATACTATAGGTAAAGAGTAATTTTCAGCCAGTTTTTTTGGTGTTCTCAAAATATTGATTTTGTATTAACAACCATCTCATTCTAAGCCAGCAATGTGTTTATGATGAATGAAACTTTAATATTTTCTTATAGTTTCATATGGTGTTCTAGAACACTTTTGTACGAAAACGGACAATTTGCATGTCCAATAAATCACAGAGAAAGCTTCTGTTAAAACTGAAGTGAAAAATAATCTAGTGGATATGAAAGCATAATCGTTTTTCAGTTTTTGAAACTTTTTTAAAAAATATCTTCCGATATAGCTCTATACACTTTGAGACCACTTTTTTCTCAATGATGTCTAACCCACTAAGTCAGATACTATAGAAATTATTAATATTTGTGGTTGAGATCATCCACGAAATGTAATCCTCCTCGAATATTAATGATACCCTGTGATCCTCGTACATGCACAAAACCAGGAATAGAATCTGATGGTTTCAACCAAACATTTTTTCCAGGAGAGGGTCAGACCAGTTATTTTACACAAATACAAAATATGGTTTTCTCACTCTATGTAAGTGGTGTCACATAAATATACATTAAAAATTTCATACATGTGCCATAACATATTATACATCTTAAATACAACATACAGTAATAACATAATTATAAACATTTCATAATGCGCCATAATATACAACATTTGTATATCTTAAATACTAGTACTACATGCATGTACAATGTAATCATATTAATTAGATCTATAATTATCACAAAATTATATATACATGTACAGGTATATATTTACAAATACAGACTACAGTACCCACCAACAATAAGTATACAGAGGTTATTTCCCCTCCCCCATTTACTTGCAGAATAGAGAAGCAACAATATTTCGATGGCTTAGAACCAGAAGGTCGTAGCTACCTCTTACGACCTTATAAGACTCATTCATATTTGAAATCTGCTTCACAAGGCGCTTCTTATGAGCGTATTTTCATGAAAATCTGAAATTGTCATGTTGACCAAAATGAAGTTTTAGAAACGTGTTAAATTACAATGAAAGAGTAAATTACAGACAGTTTTCTCTTGTTTTCTCAATATATCGATTTGGTAGTTACGACCTTCTGGTTCTAAGCCATCGATTTATGAAGTCCAGGAATAGTTTTGTTTATTAAGTGTATAAAGACCATACATTGATTGCTACCCTTGATGTAAAACCTTATGTTTCTTTGTCTCACATGAAAAGGTGACTTGGTCATGAAAAGACGAAAAATTCAGCCCCTTTGACCCCATGGTCATTTTAATTCAGATTTTTATATAATTCTTTATTTCTATCACTTTATTACTCATTTACTAATAATATTGTAGTTTCAGAAATCACTATAATTGTGTCCGTCTCATAAACAGATAGTAAATAATTTAACCAACCATAATTCTGCATCTGTCAAAATGTGTATACTTATTAATGTTGGGCACTGTATATTTAAACCATGATTATCAATTCATTTATTCATGATTTATACACACAAACAAATGAAAGGTGTCTTTATCAATTGTACATACTATGGTAATATCAGGTAAGTGGTTGCCATGGAAACGACCCCAAAAATCCTAAAATAAAACTATTCTAATGAACCAAAGAAAAATCTCATTGATATCAAATTTTCATAAAATTTGTAATGGGTGCTTAAACGTCCCCTATTAGATCCTTGTATAGCTTGGCTATTTTGACCTGAGCCTGACCTTTATGCAAGAATATATCACAAGGTTCTTGCTTTGAATGTATCAATTTCCGCAAGCAATTTCTCTCAATCCAAAATCAAACTTGAGCAAAATCTCAATTTGAGCTGAGATTTTACTTGTGATGCATTGTAAGATGGCGCCAGGTTTTAATTGTGGAGAAAGTTTTTATGTCACATTTTCTATTTCTACATTCCAGTCCTCCACATGTGGAAACATTTTCAGTTATTTGTGGAAGACATTGAAGTATATTAACACCATCCTCGAAAACCCAGGCGACACTCACGCTCCTGCACTCACTACATCGATGATCACTCCTGCACTCGAGTTCCGGAGTGGTCTCAACGTTGGGTTTTTTGGGGATGGTAATATATTAATACTGGCTGAAACAATATTAATTACAGTAAAACTGGCTATAGGTGCTTGTACATGTCTAATGAATAAGAATGGCCATTGTAACCAAAGATTTCCATGAGTACTCGAGTCCTTGGCAGGGTGAAACAAGCCATTTCAACTTAAGTTTGGTCAACATGACAAGTTCTGATTCTCTTGATAATAGGTTCAAAAGATGCAGATATCAAATATTATATAAGTTTTATATAAATAAAAGTGCTACTTACACCCTTCACATTCTAAGCCAGCATCTCATTATTTACCAGTAACAGAGTACTAGATGGAAGGAATGACCAAGTACTTAATTTAAGTGCTCATTGCCATCCTAATTAAAAATTGTTAAAAAAACATCACTAAATATGCATGATTAAAACTAACAAAGGGTTGTCTAATGACATGTCAAACGCTATGTAACAAATACATTATGTCAAGCACTATATAGTTTTGGCAGCAAATATAACATTCTGAATTTCATAGAACTTTAAAAAATAAAAATACTGGCTCATGCCTATAAATATACTGTACAAATCACAGAACATATATTTTATAATTTCAAATTTTGCATCTTAGATTTCTGTGATATAGTTCAATTTTGAACCCTGAGCCATGACCTTTATGACGAGTCTATTTGGGCGGGTAACTCGTGATTAATTGATTTCAGTCGTCATATGATACTCTTACCTATGTGTTTAATGTATAGATTGATAGTTTAGCGCAGTTAGTAACGCTCAGGAACTCCACTCCACAACCTTTATCGGCGAATGGATTAAACTTTTTTTAAAGGTGCAGTCACGGCTCAATGCTCGAAATCGAACTATACATGCCAAGCTTTGCAAACCCGATAGCGTGAGATTATCATTGCTCAAATTTTAAACTGAAATAAATCAAGTTTTTTATGCAGTTTTCACTAATTTATTGTAAGCTCAATCAAGCAATGCAAACTTATAATATTTGTCATCATTTCTACAATGTAAACGCAAAACAAAAGGTTGAGAATGGTATCAGCAGAGCGATTAAAAATTTTTAATTAGAAATAATTATAGATGTCTGCATAAACCTTTATAGGTTGTTTTACACCTAGTAGAGGACCTTCCTTACCAATATTTAATTTTAGCAATTTGTTAAGTACCAACAAACAATTTTTATCAGACCTTTCAATCTTTTTTAAAGATCTATTCTACAAATACTTCAAATTAACAATATATACATGTAGACACTGTACATTGATTATTACTCCTTTTATTCCTTTCCTCCTTTCATCATTTAACTTCTCCAACAAAGTCTTAAAAACCCAAACAGAAATTAACTATGGAATTTTGGAATACAAGATCCATGGGTAAAGTCAAAGACCTAAATTACTGTAATTTAGGTCTTTGGTAAAGTTCAAAATGTTCAAAATACTGAAAACGTCTTCTCAACATACTGAATTAGATGTTTTTCCTATTACCGGTAACTACATAGAGCATTTATTTCTCAAAATACTGAAATCAGTATTTAGACTTCATCAAGAACGCTTTTACCAATGAAAATCTTGTTAACCAAAAAATTATTCTACTTCAGCCTCATGCAACTTTTTCATATGACAAGGCCCAGTTACACTGAGGCTTAAAGTCAAATCAAGAAAAACGATCAAAAGATTGTTTCAGGATCAAAACTTTGCATTTTTTCCATTAAATAACTTTTTCTGCAGAAAATGTCTTCATTCTATTATACAGCAATGCAACTGGATTATTCCGACACTGTTACTAAGGACCCTGCGCACGATCATCACAATTGAAATAAAAAATGTACTGTAAAATCATTATTTTTCGAGGGATTAAATTTCATGGATTGTGTGGTTCATCCCATCGAACAATAATTTTGACCCATGTATTTACAACCTGAAATGCAAATCCACAAAAATTAACGTCCCATCAAAATGGTCTTTTTTACTGAAACCATCGAAATGAAATGATTTTACAGTAGATCGTCTTTAGCTTTTTCTGTTCATTTTACTGCCTCCAGCACTTTGATTATATGAATACCGGTGTAGATAAAAGGGACGGATGTAACGGGCATTAGTAGTGACTTCTAGCTGCAGATTCATAGGCTTAGTTTTGAATGGTGAAATGGTACCGGTGAAAAAAGGTAGATATTTGTGTGGATGAGGTTTTCATGCATATTTGTGTTTGATAATGATAATTATGGAGGGTTATGGAGCGAAAAATGCGATTTAGCCTGATTTTGAAGTTGCGAAACTAGGGAGCTAGCAGAAAGAAGGTGGAAGGATAAGAAAAGCAGAAAGAAGCGACATACACCAAAATGCGGCGAAAGAAAGCGTAAAGGACAGACAAGTAGAATTGTTTGAGAAGTTGTATTGGTGGAATTATTGCTGGGATATATGTATGAATGGCTGTAATTATTGGTGCAATTGATCCCTCCAAATTCACATAAAATTTTGGCAATGTACAATATAAAACTCAAGACTTTTAAAATTTATTAAAACTCAACAATCATTTTATTTCTCTGTACATGCATTGACAGTTACACTACAACAGGTTCTACCCTATATCCATAACATAGCACTCCTTACATTTATAATATAATGAATATGTATAGCTGGGCTATTTTGACCTGAACCTGACCTTTATGCAAGAATATATTACAAGCTTTGAATATATCAATTTTCACAAGCAAATCGTACGATATCGGTATTTCAAATTTGTGTTTCTATTACATCTTGGGTGTCTTAATGATACTCCCCGATAATAGAACATATATACAATCGGTGTTATAAACTTAGGTAATTTATCGACTGTTAGATTATGTTAATCAAAAGGTCAGGCTCGTGTCAAATTAGCCAAGCTATGTGTATAATGATTTCTAGAGTATAATATTTATGGGGATTTAATTTCGTTGTTGAGATCATCCACAAAATTAAACCCACCTCAAATTTTAGTTTTAACAGCATGTAATTGGGCTAAGTAAAAGAATAACGGTGAAAATTTACCTGAAATTTAACAATAGTGTATACCTGCATATCGCTGTCTTAGAAAGAGAAGGTCGTAAGTACTACTTAATGCGACATGATAAGACTGATTCATATTTTAAAATCAGCATTACAAGGCGCTTCTTATGAGCATACTTTCATAAAAATCGGAACTTGCCATGTCGACGAAACTCAGACATTGGAACAATTCGTTTTACCAGTCCATACTATAGGTAAAGAGTAATTTTCAGCCAGTTTTTTTGGTGTTCTCAAAATATTGATTTTGTATTAACAACCATCTCATTCTAAGCCAGCAATGTGTTTATGATGAATGAAACTTTAATATTTTCTTATAGTTTCATATGGTGTTCTAGAACACTTTTGTACGAAAACGGACAATTTGCATGTCCAATAAATCACAGAGAAAGCTTCTGTTAAAACTGAAGTGAAAAATAATCTAGTGGATATGAAAGCATAATCGTTTTTCAGTTTTTGAAACTTTTTTAAAAAATATCTTCCGATATAGCTCTATACACTTTGAGACCACTTTTTTCTCAATGATGTCTAACCCACTAAGTCAGATACTATAGAAATTATTAATGTTTGTGGTTGAGATCATCCACGAAATGTAATCCTCCTCGAATATTAATGATACCCTGTGATCCTCGTACATGCACAAAACCAGGAATAGAATCTGATGGTTTCAACCAAACATTTTTTCCAGGAGAGGGTCAGACCAGTTATTTTACACAAATACAAAATATGGTTTTCTCACTCTATGTAAGTGGTGTCACATAAATATACATTAAAAATTTCATACATGTGCCATAACATATTATACATCTTAAATACAACATACAGTAATAACATAATTATAAAAATTTCATAATGCGCCATAATATACAACATTTGTATATCTTAAATACTAGTACTACATGCATGTACAATGTAATCATATTAATTAGATCTATAATTATCACAATATACATGTACAGGTATATATTTACAAATACAGACTACAGTACCCACCAACAATAAGTATACAGAGGTTATTTTCCCTCCCCCATTTACTTGCAGAATAGAGAAGCAACAATATTTCGATGGCTTAGAACCAGAAGGTCGTAGCTACCTCTTACGACCTTATAAGACTCATTCATATTTGAAATCTGCTTCACAAGGCGCTTCTTATGAGCGTATTTTCATGAAAATCTGAAATTGTCATGTTGACCAAAATGAAGTTTTAGAAACGTGTTAAATTACAATGAAAGAGTAAATTACAGACAGTTTTCTCTTGTTTTCTCAATATATCGATTTGGTAGTTACGACCTTCTGGTTCTAAGCCATCGATTTATGAAGTCCAGGAATAGTTTTGTTTATTAAGTGTATAAAGACCATACATTGATTGCTACCCTTGATGTAAAACCTTATGTTTCTTTGTCTCACATGAAAAGGTGACTTGGTCATGAAAAGACGAAAAATTCAGCCCCTTTGACCCCATGGTTATTTTAATTCAGATTTTTATATAATTCTTTATTTCTATCACTTTATTACTCATTTAGTAATAATATTGTAGTTTCAGAAATCACTATAATTGTGTCCGTCTCATAAACAGATAGTAAATAATTTAACCAACCATAATTCTGCATCTGTCAAAATGTGTATACTTATTAATGTTGGGCACTGTATATTTAAACCATGATTATCAATTCATTTATTCATGATTTATACACACAAACAAATGAAAGGTGTCTTTATCAATTGTACATACTATGGTAATATCAGGTAAGTGGTTGCCATGGAAACGACCCCAAAAATCCTAAAATAAAACTATTCTAATGAACCAAAGAAAAATCTCATTGATACCAAATTTTCATAAAATTTGTAATGGGTGCTTAAACGTCCCCTATTAGATCCTTGTATAGCTTGGCTATTTTGACCTGAGCCTGACCTTTATGCAAGAATATATCACAAGGTTCTTGCTTTGAATGTATCAATTTCCGCAAGCAATTTCTCTCAATCCAAAATCAAACTTGAGCAAAATCTCAATTTGAGCTGAGATTTTACTTGTGATGCATTGTAAGATGGCGCCAGGTTTTAATTGTGGAGAAAGTTTTTATGTCACATTTTCTATTTCTACATTCCAGTCCTCCACATGTGGAAACATTTTCAGTTATTTGTGGAAGACATTGAAGTATATTAACACCATCCTCGAAAACCCAGGCGACACTCACGCTCCTGCACTCACTACATCGATGATCACTCCTGCACTCGAGTTCCGGAGTGGTCTCAACGTTGGGTTTTTTGGGGATGGTAATATATTAATACTGGCTGAAACAATATTAATTACAGTAAAACTGGCTATAGGTGCTTGTACATGTCTAATGAATAAGAATGGCCATTGTAACCAAAGATTTCCATGAGTACTCGAGTCCTTGGCAGGGTGAAACAAGCCATTTCAACTTAAGTTTGGTCAACATGACAAGTTCTGATTCTCTTGATAATAGGTTCAAAAGATGCAGATATCAAATATTATATGAGTTTTATATAAATAAAAGTGCTACTTACACCCTTCACATTCTAAGCCAGCATCTCATTATTTACCAGTAACAGAGTACTAGATGGAAGGAATGACCAAGTACTTAATTTAAGTGCTCATTGCCATCCTAATTAAAAATTGTTAAAAAAACATCACTAAATATGCATGATTAAAACTAACAAAGGGTTGTCTAATGACATGTCAAACGCTATGTAACAAATACATTATGTCAAGCACTATATAGTTTTGGCAGCAAATATAACATTCTGAATTTCATAGAACTTTAAAAAATAAAAATACTGGCTCATGCCTATAAATATACTGTACAAATCACAGAACATATATTTTATAATTTCAAATTTTGCATCTTAGATTTCTGTGATATAGTTCAATTTTGAACCCTGAGCCATGACCTTTATGACGAGTCTATTTGGGCGGGTAACTCGTGATTAATTGATTTCAGTCGTCATATGATACTCTTACCTATGTGTTTAATGTATAGATTGATAGTTTAGCGCAGTTAGTAACGCTCAGGAACTCCACTCCACAACCTTTATCGGCGAATGGATTAAACTTTTTTTAAAGGTGCAGTCACGGCTCAATGCTCGAAATCGAACTATACATGCCAAGCTTTGCAAACCCGATAGCGTGAGATTATCATTGCTCAAATTTTAAACTAAAATAAATCAAGTTTTTTATGCAGTTTTCACTAATTTATTGTAAGCTCAATCAAGCAATGCAAACTTATAATATTTGTCATCATTTCTACAATGTAAACGCAAAACAAAAGGTTGAGAATGGTATCAGCAGAGCGATTAAAGAATTTTAATTAGAAATAATTATAGATGTCTGCATAAACCTTTATAGGTTGTTTTACACCTAGTAGAGGACCTTCCTTACCAATATTTAATTTTACCATTTGTTAAGTACCAACAAACAATTTTTATCAGACCTTTCAATCTTTTTTAAAGATCTATTCTACAAATACTTCAAATTAACAATATATACATGTAGACATCGACATTGATTATTACTCCTTTTATTCCTTTCCTCCTTTCATCATTTAACTTCTCCAACAAAGTCTTAAAAACCCAAACAGAAATTAACTATGGAATTTTGGAATACAAGATCCATGGGTAAAGTCAAAGACCTAAATTACTGTAATTTAGGTCTTTGGTAAAGTTCAAAATGTTCAAAATACTGAAAACGTCTTCTCAACATACTGAATTAGATGTTTTTCCTATTACCGGTAACTACATAGAGCATTTATTTCTCAAAATACTGAAATCAGTATTTAGACTTCATCAAGAACGCTTTTACCAATGAAAATCTTGTTAACCAAAAAATTATTCTACTTCAGCCTCATGCAACTTTTTCATATGACAAGGCCCAGTTACACTGAGGCTTAAAGTCAAATCAAGAAAAACGATCAAAAGATTGTTTCAGGATCAAAACTTTGCATTTTTTCCATTAAATAACTTTTTCTGCAGAAAATGTCTTCATTCTATTATACAGCAATGCAACTGGATTATTCCGACACTGTTACTAAGGACCCTGCGCACGATCATCACAATTGAAATAAAAAATGTACTGTAAAATCATTATTTTTCGAGGGATTAAATTTCATGGATTGTGTGGTTCATCCCATCGAACAATAATTTTGACCCATGTATTTACAACCTGAAATGCAAATCCACAAAAATTAACGTCCCATCAAAATGGTCTTTTTTACTGAAACCATCGAAATGAAATGATTTTACAGTAGATCGTCTTTAGCTTTTTCTGTTCATTTTACTGCCTCCAGCACTTTGATTATATGAATACCGGTGTAGATAAAAGGGACGGATGTAACGGGCATTAGTAGTGACTTCTAGCTGCAGATTCATAGGCTTAGTTTTGAATGGTGAAATGGTACCGGTGAAAAAAGGTAGATATTTGTGTGGATGAGGTTTTCATGCATATTTGTGTTTGATAATGATAATTATGGAGGGTTATGGAGCGAAAAATGCGATTTAGCCTGATTTTGAAGTTGCGAAACTAGGGAGCTAGCAGAAAGAAGGTGGAAGGATAAGAAAAGCAGAAAGAAGCGACATACACCAAAATGCGGCGAAAGAAAGCGTAAAGGACAGACAAGTAGAATTGTTTGAGAAGTTGTATTGGTGGAATTATTGCTGGGATATATGTATGAATGGCTGTAATTATTGGTGCAATTGATCCCTCCAAATTCACATAAAATTTTGGCAATGTACAATATAAAACTCAAGACTTTTAAAATTTATTAAAACTCAACAATCATTTTATTTCTCTGTACATGCATTGACAGTTACACTACAACAGGTTCTACCCTATATCCATAACATAGCACTCCTTACATTTATAATATAATGAATATGTATAGCTGGGCTATTTTGACCTGAACCTGACCTTTATGCAAGAATATATTACAAGCTTTGAATATATCAATTTTCACAAGCAAATCGTACGATATCGGTATTTCAAATTTGTGTTTCTATTACATCTTGGGTGTCTTAATGATACTCCCCGATAATAGAACATATATACAATCGGTGTTATAAACTTAGGTAATTTATCGACTGTTAGATTATGTTAATCAAAAGGTCAGGCTCGTGTCAAATTAGCCAAGCTATGTGTATAATGATTTCTAGAGTATAATATTTATGGGGATTTAATTTCGTTGTTGAGATCATCCACAAAATTAAACCCACCTCAAATTTTAGTTTTAACAGCATGTAATTGGGCTAAGTAAAAGAATAACGGTGAAAATTTACCTGAAATTTAACAATAGTGTATACCTGCATATCGCTGTCTTAGAAAGAGAAGGTCGTAAGTACTACTTAATGCGACATGATAAGACTGATTCATATTTTAAAATCAGCATTACAAGGCGCTTCTTATGAGCATACTTTCATAAAAATCGGAACTTGCCATGTCGACGAAACTCAGACATTGGAACAATTCGTTTTACCAGTCCATACTATAGGTAAAGAGTAATTTTCAGCCAGTTTTTTTGGTGTTCTCAAAATATTGATTTTGTATTAACAACCATCTCATTCTAAGCCAGCAATGTGTTTATGATGAATGAAACTTTAATATTTTCTTATAGTTTCATATGGTGTTCTAGAACACTTTTGTACGAAAACGGACAATTTGCATGTCCAATAAATCACAGAGAAAGCTTCTGTTAAAACTGAAGTGAAAAATAATCTAGTGGATATGAAAGCATAATCGTTTTTCAGTTTTTGAAACTTTTTTAAAAAATATCTTCCGATATAGCTCTATACACTTTGAGACCACTTTTTTCTCAATGATGTCTAACCCACTAAGTCAGATACTATAGAAATTATTAATGTTTGTGGTTGAGATCATCCACGAAATGTAATCCTCCTCGAATATTAATGATACCCTGTGATCCTCGTACATGCACAAAACCAGGAATAGAATCTGATGGTTTCAACCAAACATTTTTTCCAGGAGAGGGTCAGACCAGTTATTTTACACAAATACAAAATATGGTTTTCTCACTCTATGTAAGTGGTGTCACATAAATATACATTAAAAATTTCATACATGTGCCATAACATATTATACATCTTAAATACAACATACAGTAATAACATAATTATAAAAATTTCATAATGCGCCATAATATACAACATTTGTATATCTTAAATACTAGTACTACATGCATGTACAATGTAATCATATTAATTAGATCTATAATTATCACAATATACATGTACAGGTATATATTTACAAATACAGACTACAGTACCCACCAACAATAAGTATACAGAGGTTATTTTCCCTCCCCCATTTACTTGCAGAATAGAGAAGCAACAATATTTCGATGGCTTAGAACCAGAAGGTCGTAGCTACCTCTTACGACCTTATAAGACTCATTCATATTTGAAATCTGCTTCACAAGGCGCTTCTTATGAGCGTATTTTCATGAAAATCTGAAATTGTCATGTTGACCAAAATGAAGTTTTAGAAACGTGTTAAATTACAATGAAAGAGTAAATTACAGACAGTTTTCTCTTGTTTTCTCAATATATCGATTTGGTAGTTACGACCTTCTGGTTCTAAGCCATCGATTTATGAAGTCCAGGAATAGTTTTGTTTATTAAGTGTATAAAGACCATACATTGATTGCTACCCTTGATGTAAAACCTTATGTTTCTTTGTCTCACATGAAAAGGTGACTTGGTCATGAAAAGACGAAAAATTCAGCCCCTTTGACCCCATGGTTATTTTAATTCAGATTTTTATATAATTCTTTATTTCTATCACTTTATTACTCATTTAGTAATAATATTGTAGTTTCAGAAATCACTATAATTGTGTCCGTCTCATAAACAGATAGTAAATAATTTAACCAACCATAATTCTGCATCTGTCAAAATGTGTATACTTATTAATGTTGGGCACTGTATATTTAAACCATGATTATCAATTCATTTATTCATGATTTATACACACAAACAAATGAAAGGTGTCTTTATCAATTGTACATACTATGGTAATATCAGGTAAGTGGTTGCCATGGAAACGACCCCAAAAATCCTAAAATAAAACTATTCTAATGAACCAAAGAAAAATCTCATTGATACCAAATTTTCATAAAATTTGTAATGGGTGCTTAAACGTCCCCTATTAGATCCTTGTATAGCTTGGCTATTTTGACCTGAGCCTGACCTTTATGCAAGAATATATCACAAGGTTCTTGCTTTGAATGTATCAATTTCCGCAAGCAATTTCTCTCAATCCAAAATCAAACTTGAGCAAAATCTCAATTTGAGCTGAGATTTTACTTGTGATGCATTGTAAGATGGCGCCAGGTTTTAATTGTGGAGAAAGTTTTTATGTCACATTTTCTATTTCTACATTCCAGTCCTCCACATGTGGAAACATTTTCAGTTATTTGTGGAAGACATTGAAGTATATTAACACCATCCTCGAAAACCCAGGCGACACTCACGCTCCTGCACTCACTACATCGATGATCACTCCTGCACTCGAGTTCCGGAGTGGTCTCAACGTTGGGTTTTTTGGGGATGGTAATATATTAATACTGGCTGAAACAATATTAATTACAGTAAAACTGGCTATAGGTGCTTGTACATGTCTAATGAATAAGAATGGCCATTGTAACCAAAGATTTCCATGAGTACTCGAGTCCTTGGCAGGGTGAAACAAGCCATTTCAACTTAAGTTTGGTCAACATGACAAGTTCTGATTCTCTTGATAATAGGTTCAAAAGATGCAGATATCAAATATTATATGAGTTTTATATAAATAAAAGTGCTACTTACACCCTTCACATTCTAAGCCAGCATCTCATTATTTACCAGTAACAGAGTACTAGATGGAAGGAATGACCAAGTACTTAATTTAAGTGCTCATTGCCATCCTAATTAAAAATTGTTAAAAAAACATCACTAAATATGCATGATTAAAACTAACAAAGGGTTGTCTAATGACATGTCAAACGCTATGTAACAAATACATTATGTCAAGCACTATATAGTTTTGGCAGCAAATATAACATTCTGAATTTCATAGAACTTTAAAAAATAAAAATACTGGCTCATGCCTATAAATATACTGTACAAATCACAGAACATATATTTTATAATTTCAAATTTTGCATCTTAGATTTCTGTGATATAGTTCAATTTTGAACCCTGAGCCATGACCTTTATGACGAGTCTATTTGGGCGGGTAACTCGTGATTAATTGATTTCAGTCGTCATATGATACTCTTACCTATGTGTTTAATGTATAGATTGATAGTTTAGCGCAGTTAGTAACGCTCAGGAACTCCACTCCACAACCTTTATCGGCGAATGGATTAAACTTTTTTTAAAGGTGCAGTCACGGCTCAATGCTCGAAATCGAACTATACATGCCAAGCTTTGCAAACCCGATAGCGTGAGATTATCATTGCTCAAATTTTAAACTAAAATAAATCAAGCTTTTTATGCAGTTTTCACTAATTTATTGTAAGCTCAATCAAGCAATGCAAACTTATAATATTTGTCATCATTTCTACAATGTAAACGCAAAACAAAAGGTTGAGAATGGTATCAGCAGAGCGATTAAAGAATTTTAATTAGAAATAATTATAGATGTCTGCATAAACCTTTATAGGTTGTTTTACACCTAGTAGAGGACCTTCCTTACCAATATTTAATTTTACCATTTGTTAAGTACCAACAAACAATTTTTATCAGACCTTTCAATCTTTTTTAAAGATCTATTCTACAAATACTTCAAATTAACAATATATACATGTAGACACTGTACATTGATTATTACTCCTTTTATTCCTTTCCTCCTTTCAACATTTAACTTCTCCAACAAAGTCTTAAAAACCCAAACAGAAATTAACTATGGAATTTTGGAATACAAGATCCATGGGTAAAGTCAAAGACCTAAATTACTGTAATTTAGGTCTTTGGTAAAGTTCAAAATGTTCAAAATACTGAAAACGTCTTCTCAACATACTGAATTAGATGTTTTTCCTATTACCGGTAACTACATAGAGCATTTATTTCTCAAAATACTGAAATCAGTATTTAGACTTCATCAAGAACGCTTTTACCAATGAAAATCTTGTTAACCAAAAAATTATTCTACTTCAGCCTCATGCAACTTTTTCATATGACAAGGCCCAGTTACACTGAGGCTTAAAGTCAAATCAAGAAAAACGATCAAAAGATTGTTTCAGGATCAAAACTTTGCATTTTTTCCATTAAATAACTTTTTCTGCAGAAAATGTCTTCATTCTATTATACAGCAATGCAACTGGATTATTCCGACACTGTTACTAAGGACCCTGCGCACGATCATCACAATTGAAATAAAAAATGTACTGTAAAATCATTATTTTTCGAGGGATTAAATTTCATGGATTGTGTGGTTCATCCCATCGAACAATAATTTTGACCCATGTATTTACAACCTGAAATGCAAATCCACAAAAATTAACGTCCCATCAAAATGGTCATTTTTACTGAAACCATCGAAATGAAATGATTTTACAGTAGATCGTCTTTAGCTTTTTCTGTTCATTTTACTGCCTCCAGCACTTTGATTATATGAATACCGGTGTAGATAAAAGGGACGGATGTAACGGGCATTAGTAGTGACTTCTAGCTGCAGATTCATAGGCTTAGTTTTGAATGGTGAAATGGTACCGGTGAAAAAAGGTAGATATTTGTGTGGATGAGGTTTTCATGCATATTTGTGTTTGATAATGATAATTATGGAGGGTTATGGAGCGAAAAATGCGATTTAGCCTGATTTTGAAGTTGCGAAACTAGGGAGCTAGCAGAAAGAAGGTGGAAGGATAAGAAAAGCAGAAAGAAGCGACATACACCAAAATGCGGCGAAAGAAAGCGTAAAGGACAGACAAGTAGAATTGTTTGAGAAGTTGTATTGGTGGAATTATTGCTGGGATATATGTATGAATGGCTGTAATTATTGGTGCAATTGATCCCTCCAAATTCACATAAAATTTTGGCAATGTACAATATAAAACTCAAGACTTTTAAAATTTATTAAAACTCAACAATCATTTTATTTCTCTGTACATGCATTGACAGTTACACTACAACAGGTTCTACCCTATATCCATAACATAGCACTCCTTACATTTATAATATAATGAATATGTATAGCTGGGCTATTTTGACCTGAACCTGACCTTTATGCAAGAATATATTACAAGCTTTGAATATATCAATTTTCACAAGCAAATCGTACGATATCGGTATTTCAAATTTGTGTTTCTATTACATCTTGGGTGTCTTAATGATACTCCCCGATAATAGAACATATATACAATCGGTGTTATAAACTTAGGTAATTTATCGACTGTTAGATTATGTTAATCAAAAGGTCAGGCTCGTGTCAAATTAGCCAAGCTATGTGTATAATGATTTCTAGAGTATAATATTTATGGGGATTTAATTTCGTTGTTGAGATCATCCACAAAATTAAACCCACCTCAAATTTTAGTTTTAACAGCATGTAATTGGGCTAAGTAAAAGAATAACGGTGAAAATTTACCTGAAATTTAACAATAGTGTATACCTGCATATCGCTGTCTTAGAAAGAGAAGGTCGTAAGTACTACTTAATGCGACATGATAAGACTGATTCATATTTTAAAATCAGCATTACAAGGCGCTTCTTATGAGCATACTTTCATAAAAATCGGAACTTGCCATGTCGACGAAACTCAGACATTGGAACAATTCGTTTTACCAGTCCATACTATAGGTAAAGAGTAATTTTCAGCCAGTTTTTTTGGTGTTCTCAAAATATTGATTTTGTATTAACAACCATCTCATTCTAAGCCAGCAATGTGTTTATGATGAATGAAACTTTAATATTTTCTTATAGTTTCATATGGTGTTCTAGAACACTTTTGTACGAAAACGGACAATTTGCATGTCCAATAAATCACAGAGAAAGCTTCTGTTAAAACTGAAGTGAAAAATAATCTAGTGGATATGAAAGCATAATCGTTTTTCAGTTTTTGAAACTTTTTTAAAAAATATCTTCCGATATAGCTCTATACACTTTGAGACCACTTTTT
Organism: Spisula subtruncata; assembly: GCA_963678985.1. NCBI lineage: Eukaryota > Metazoa > Mollusca > Bivalvia > Venerida > Mactridae > Spisula > Spisula subtruncata. Next base: position 30,387,069 of record OY787677.1, on the reverse strand, counting down.
TCTCAATGATGTCTAACCCACTAAGTCAGATACTATAGAAATTATTAATGTTTGTGGTTGAGATCATCCACGAAATGTAATCCTCCTCGAATATTAATGATACCCTGTGATCCTCGTACATGCACAAAACCAGGAATAGAATCTGATGGTTTCAACCAAACATTTTTTCCAGGAGAGGGTCAGACCAGTTATTTTACACAAATACAAAATATGGTTTTCTCACTCTATGTAAGTGGTGTCACATAAATATACATTAAAAATTTCATACATGTGCCATAACATATTATACATCTTAAATACAACATACAGTAATAACATAATTATAAAAAATTTAATGCGCCATAATATACAACATTTGTATATCTTAAATACTAGTACTACATGCATGTACAATGTAATCATATTAATTAGATCTATAATTATCACAATATACATGTACAGGTATATATTTACAAATACAGACTACAGTACCCACCAACAATAAGTATACAGAGGTTATTTTCCCTCCCCCATTTACTTGCAGAATAGAGAAGCAACAATATTTCGATGGCTTAGAACCAGAAGGTCGTAGCTACCTCTTACGACCTTATAAGACTCATTCATATTTGAAATCTGCTTCACAAGGCGCTTCTTATGAGCGTATTTTCATGAAAATCTGAAATTGTCATGTTGACCAAAATGAAGTTTTAGAAACGTGTTAAATTACAATGAAAGAGTAAATTACAGACAGTTTTCTCTTGTTTTCTCAATATATCGATTTGGTAGTTACGACCTTCTGGTTCTAAGCCATCGATTTATGAAGTCCAGGAATAGTTTTGTTTATTAAGTGTATAAAGACCATACATTGATTGCTACCCTTGATGTAAAACCTTATGTTTCTTTGTCTCACATGAAAAGGTGACTTGGTCATGAAAAGACGAAAAATTCAGCCCCTTTGACCCCATGGTTATTTTAATTCAGATTTTTATATAATTCTTTATTTCTATCACTTTATTACTCATTTAGTAATAATATTGTAGTTTCAGAAATCACTATAATTGTGTCCGTCTCATAAACAGATAGTAAATAATTTAACCAACCATAATTCTGCATCTGTCAAAATGTGTATACTTATTAATGTTGGGCACTGTATATTTAAACCATGATTATCAATTCATTTATTCATGATTTATACACACAAACAAATGAAAGGTGTCTTTATCAATTGTACATACTATGGTAATATCAGGTAAGTGGTTGCCATGGAAACGACCCCAAAAATCTTAAAATAAAACTATTCTAATGAACCAAAGAAAAATCTCATTGATATCAAATTTTCATAAAATTTGTAATGGGTGCTTAAACGTCCCCTATTAGATCCTTGTATAGCTTGGCTATTTTGACCTGAGCTTGACCTTTATGCAAGAATATATCACAAGGTTCTTGCTTTGAATGTATCAATTTCCGCAAGCAATTTCTCTCAATCCAAAATCAAACTTGAGCAAAATCTCAATTTGAGCTGAGATTTTACTTGTGATGCATTGTAAGATGGCGCCAGGTTTTAATTGTGGAGAAAGTTTTTATGTCACATTTTCTATTTCTACATTCCAGTCCTCCACATGTGGAAACATTTTCAGTTATTTGTGGAAGACATTGAAGTATATTAACACCATCCTCGAAAACCCAGGCGACACTCACGCTCCTGCACTCACTACATCGATGATCACTCCTGCACTCGAGTTCCGGAGTGGTCTCAACGTTGGGTTTTTTGGGGATGGTAATATATTAATACTGGCTGAAACAATATTAATTACAGTAAAACTGGCTATAGGTGCTTGTACATGTCTAATGAATAAGAATGGCCATTGTAACCAAAGATTTCCATGAGTACTCGAGTCCTTGGCAGGGTGAAACAAGCCATTTCAACTTAAGTTTGGTCAACATGACAAGTTCTGATTCTCTTGATAATAGGTTCAAAAGATGCAGATATCAAATATTATATAAGTTTTATATAAATAAAAGTGCTACTTACACCCTTCACATTCTAAGCCAGCATCTCATTATTTACCAGTAACAGAGTACTAGATGGAAGGAATGACCAAGTACTTCATTTAAGTGCTCATTGCCATCCTAATTAAAAATTGTTAAAAAAACATCACTAAATATGCATGATTAAAACTAACAAAGGGTTGTCTAATGACATGTCAAACGCTATGTAACAAATACATTATGTCAAGCACTATATAGTTTTGGCAGCAAATATAACATTCTGAATTTCTTAGAACTTTAAAAAATAAAAATACTGGCTCATGCCTATAAATATACTGTACAAATCACAGAACATATATTTTATAATTTCAAATTTTGCATCTTAGATTTCTGTGATATAGTTCAATTTTGAACCCTGAGCCATGACCTTTATGACGAGTCTATTTGGGCGGGTAACTCGTGATTAATTGATTTCAGTCGTCATATGATACTCTTACCTATGTGTTTAATGTATAGATTGATAGTTTAGCGCAGTTAGTAACGCTCAGGAACTCCACTCCACAACCTTTATCGGCGAATGGATTAAACTTTTTTTAAAGGTGCAGTCACGGCTCAATGCTCGAAATCGAACTATACATGCCAAGCTTTGCAAACCCGATAGCGTGAGATTATCATTGCTCAAATTTTAAACTAAAATAAATCAAGTTTTTTATGCAGTTTTCACTAATTTATTGTAAGCTCAATCAAGCAATGCAAACTTATAATATTTGTCATCATTTCTACAATGTAAACGCAAAACAAAAGGTTGAGAATGGTATCAGCAGAGCGATTAAAGAATTTTAATTAGAAATAAATATAGATGTCTGCATAAACCTTTATAGGTTGTTTTACACCTAGTAGAGGACCTTCCTTACCAATATTTAATTTTACCATTTGTTAAGTACCAACAAACAATTTTTATCAGACCTTTCAACCTTTTTTAAAGATCTATTCTACAAATACTTCAAATTAACAATATATACATGTAGACACTGTACATTGATTATTACTCCTTTTATTCCTTTCCTCCTTTCATCATTTAACTTCTCCAACAAAGTCTTAAAAACCCAAACAGAAATTAACTATGGAATTTTGGAATACAAGATCCATGGGTAAAGTCAAAGACCTAAATTACTGTAATTTAGGTCTTTGGTAAAGTTCAAAATGTTCAAAATACTGAAAACGTCTTCTCAACATACTGAATTAGATGTTTTTCCTATTACCGGTAACTACATAGAGCATTTATTTCTCAAAATACTGAAATCAGTATTTAGACTGAACGCTTTTACCCATGAAAATCTTGTTAACCAAAAAATTATTCTACTTCAGCCTCATGCAACTTTTTCATATGACAAGGCCCAGTTACACTGAGGCTTAAAGTCAAATCAAGAAAAACGATCAAAAGTTTGTTTCAGGATCAAAACTTTGCATTTTTTCCATTAAATAACTTTTTCTGCAGAAAATGTCTTCATTCTATTATACAGCAATGCAACTGGATTATTCCGACACTGTTACTAAGGACCCTGCGCACGATCATCACAATTCAAATAAAAAATGTACTGTAAAATCATTATTTTTCGAGGGATTAAATTTCATGGATTGTGTGGTTCATCCCATCGAACAATAATTTTGACCCATGTATTTACAACCTGAAATGCAAATCCACAAAAATTAACGTCCCATCAAAATGGTCTTTTTTACTGAAACCATCGAAATGAAATGATTTTACAGTAGATCGTCTTTAGCTTTTTCTGTTCATTTTACTGCCTCCAGCACTTTGATTATATGAATACCGGTGTAGATAAAAGGGACGGATGTAACGGGCATTAGTAGTGACTTCTAGCTGCAGATTCATAGGCTTAGTTTTGAATGGTGAAAGGGTACCGGTGAAAAAAGGAAGATATTTGTGTGGATGAGGTTTTCATGCATATTTGTGTTTGATAATGATAATTATGGAGGGTTTTGGAGCGAAAAATGCGATTAAGCCTGATTTTGGAGTTGCGAAACTAGGGAGCTAGCAGAAAGAAGGTGGTAGGATAAGAAAAGCAGAAAGAAGCGACATACACCAAAATGCGGCGAAAGAAAGCGTAAAGGACAGACAAGTAGAATTGTTTGAGAAGTTGTATTGGTGGAATTATTGCTCGGATATATGTATGAATGGCTGTAATTATTGGTGCAATTGATCCCTCCAAATTCACATAAAATTTTGGCAATGTACAATATAAAACTCGAGACTTTCAAAATTTATTAAAACTCAACAATCATTTTATTTCTCTGTACGTGCATTGACAGTTACACTACAACAGGTTCTACCCTATATCCATAACATAACACTCCTTACATTTACAATATAATGAATATGTATAGCTTGGCTATTTTGACCTGAACCTGACCTTTATGCAAGAATATATTACAAGCTTTGAATATATCAATTTCCACAAGCAAATCGTACAATATCGGTATTTCAAATTTGTGTTTCTATTACATCTTGGGTGTCTTAATGATACTCCCCGATAATAGAACATACAATCGGTGTTATAAACTTAGGTAATTTATCGACTGTTAGATTATGTTTATCAAAAGGTCAGGCTCGTGTCAAATTAGCCAAGCTATGTGTATAATGATTTCTAGAGTATAATATTTATGGGGATTTAATTTCGTTGTTGAGATCATCCACAAAATTAAACCCACCTCAAATTTTAGTTTTAACAGCATGTAATTGGGCTAAGTAAAAGAATAACGGTGAAAATTTACCTGAAATTTAACAATAGTGTATACCTGCATATCGCTGTCTTAGAAAGAGAAGGTCGTAAGTACTACTTAAGTAATGCGACCTGATAAGACTGATTCATATTTTAAAATCAGCATTACAAGGCGCTTCTTATGAGCATACTTTCATAAAAATCGGAACTTGCCATGTCGACGAAACTCAGACATTGGAACAATTCGTTTTACCAGTCCATACTATAGGTAAAGAGTAATTTTCAGCCAGTTTTTTTGGTGTTCTCAAAATATTGATTTTGTATTAACAACCATCTCATTCTAAGCCAGCAATGTGTTTATGATGAATGAAACTTTAATATTTTCTTATAGTTTCATATGGTGTTCTAGAACACTTTTGTACGAAAACGGACAATTTGCATGTCCAATAAATCACAGAGAAAGCTTCTGTTAAAACTGAAGTGAAAAATAATCTAGTGGATATGAAAGCATAATCGTTTTTCAGTTTTTGAAACTTTTTTAAAAAATATCTTCCGATATAGCTCTATACACTTTGAGACCACTTTTTTCTCAATGATGTCTAACCCACTAAGTCAGATACTATAGAAATTATTAATATTTGTGGTTGAGATCATCCACGAAATGTAATCCTCCTCGAATATTAATGATACCCTGTGATCCTCGTACATGCACAAAACCAGGAATAGAATCTGATGGTTTCAACCAAACATGTTTTCCAGGAGAGGGTCAGACCAGTTATTTTACACAAATACAAAATATGGTTTTCTCACTCTATGTAAGTGGTGTCACATAAATATACATTAAAAATTTCATACATGTGCCATAACATATTATACATCTTAAATACAACATACAGTAATAACATAATTATAAAAATTTCATAATGCGCCATAATATACAACATTTGTATATCTTAAATACTAGTACTACATGCATGTACAATGTAATCATATTAATTAGATCTATAATTATCACAAAATTATATATACATGTACAGGTATATATTTACAAATACAGACTACAGTACCCACCAACAATAAGTATACAGAGGTTATTTCCCCTCCCCCATTTACTTGCAGAATAGAGAAGCAACAATATTTCGATGGCTTAGAACCAGAAGGTCGTAGCTACCTCTTACGACCTTATAAGACTCATTCATATTTGAAATCTGCTTCACAAGGCGCTTCTTATGAGCGTATTTTCATGAAAATCTGAAATTGTCATGTTGACCAAAATGAAGTTTTAGAAACGTGTTAAATTACAATGAAAGAGTAAATTACAGACAGTTTTCTCTTGTTTTCTCAATATATCGATTTGGTAGTTACGACCTTCTGGTTCTAAGCCATCGATTTATGAAGTCCAGGAATAGTTTTGTTTATTAAGTGTATAAAGACCATACATTGATTGCTACCCTTGATGTAAAACCTTATGTTTCTTTGTCTCACATGAAAAGGTGACTTGGTCATGAAAAGACGAAAAATTCAGCCCCTTTGACCCCATGGTTATTTTAATTCAGATTTTTATATAATTCTTTATTTCTATCACTTTATTACTCATTTAGTAATAATATTGTAGTTTCAGAAATCACTATAATTGTGTCCGTCTCATAAACAGATAGTAAATAATTTAACCAACCATAATTCTGCATCTGTCAAAATGTGTATACTTATTAATGTTGGGCACTGTATATTTAAACCATGATTATCAATTCATTTATTCATGATTTATACACACAAACAAATGAAAGGTGTCTTTATCAATTGTACATACTATGGTAATATCAGGTAAGTGGTTGCCATGGAAACGACCCCAAAAATCTTAAAATAAAACTATTCTAATGAACCAAAGAAAAATCTCATTGATATCAAATTTTCATAAAATTTGTAATGGGTGCTTAAACGTCCCCTATTAGATCCTTGTATAGCTTGGCTATTTTGACCTGAGCTTGACCTTTATGCAAGAATATATCACAAGGTTCTTGCTTTGAATGTATCAATTTCCGCAAGCAATTTCTCTCAATCCAAAATCAAACTTGAGCAAAATCTCAATTTGAGCTGAGATTTTACTTGTGATGCATTGTAAGATGGCGCCAGGTTTTAATTGTGGAGAAAGTTTTTATGTCACATTTTCTATTTCTACATTCCAGTCCTCCACATGTGGAAACATTTTCAGTTATTTGTGGAAGACATTGAAGTATATTAACACCATCCTCGAAAACCCAGGCGACACTCACGCTCCTGCACTCACTACATCGATGATCACTCCTGCACTCGAGTTCCGGAGTGGTCTCAACGTTGGGTTTTTTGGGGATGGTAATATATTAATACTGGCTGAAACAATATTAATTACAGTAAAACTGGCTATAGGTGCTTGTACATGTCTAATGAATAAGAATGGCCATTGTAACCAAAGATTTCCATGAGTACTCGAGTCCTTGGCAGGGTGAAACAAGCCATTTCAACTTAAGTTTGGTCAACATGACAAGTTCTGATTCTCTTGATAATAGGTTCAAAAGATGCAGATATCAAATATTATATAAGTTTTATATAAATAAAAGTGCTACTTACACCCTTCACATTCTAAGCCAGCATCTCATTATTTACCAGTAACAGAGTACTAGATGGAAGGAATGACCAAGTACTTCATTTAAGTGCTCATTGCCATCCTAATTAAAAATTGTTAAAAAAACATCACTAAATATGCATGATTAAAACTAACAAAGGGTTGTCTAATGACATGTCAAACGCTATGTAACAAATACATTATGTCAAGCACTATATAGTTTTGGCAGCAAATATAACATTCTGAATTTCTTAGAACTTTAAAAAATAAAAATACTGGCTCATGCCTATAAATATACTGTACAAATCACAGAACATATATTTTATAATTTCAAATTTTGCATCTTAGATTTCTGTGATATAGTTCAATTTTGAACCCTGAGCCATGACCTTTATGACGAGTCTATTTGGGCGGGTAACTCGTGATTAATTGATTTCAGTCGTCATATGATACTCTTACCTATGTGTTTAATGTATAGATTGATAGTTTAGCGCAGTTAGTAACGCTCAGGAACTCCACTCCACAACCTTTATCGGCGAATGGATTAAACTTTTTTTAAAGGTGCAGTCACGGCTCAATGCTCGAAATCGAACTATACATGCCAAGCTTTGCAAACCCGATAGCGTGAGATTATCATTGCTCAAATTTTAAACTAAAATAAATCAAGTTTTTTATGCAGTTTTCACTAATTTATTGTAAGCTCAATCAAGCAATGCAAACTTATAATATTTGTCATCATTTCTACAATGTAAACGCAAAACAAAAGGTTGAGAATGGTATCAGCAGAGCGATTAAAGAATTTTAATTAGAAATAAATATAGATGTCTGCATAAACCTTTATAGGTTGTTTTACACCTAGTAGAGGACCTTCCTTACCAATATTTAATTTTACCATTTGTTAAGTACCAACAAACAATTTTTATCAGACCTTTCAACCTTTTTTAAAGATCTATTCTACAAATACTTCAAATTAACAATATATACATGTAGACACTGTACATTGATTATTACTCCTTTTATTCCTTTCCTCCTTTCATCATTTAACTTCTCCAACAAAGTCTTAAAAACCCAAACAGAAATTAACTATGGAATTTTGGAATACAAGATCCATGGGTAAAGTCAAAGACCTAAATTACTGTAATTTAGGTCTTTGGTAAAGTTCAAAATGTTCAAAATACTGAAAACGTCTTCTCAACATACTGAATTAGATGTTTTTCCTATTACCGGTAACTACATAGAGCATTTATTTCTCAAAATACTGAAATCAGTATTTAGACTGAACGCTTTTACCCATGAAAATCTTGTTAACCAAAAAATTATTCTACTTCAGCCTCATGCAACTTTTTCATATGACAAGGCCCAGTTACACTGAGGCTTAAAGTCAAATCAAGAAAAACGATCAAAAGTTTGTTTCAGGATCAAAACTTTGCATTTTTTCCATTAAATAACTTTTTCTGCAGAAAATGTCTTCATTCTATTATACAGCAATGCAACTGGATTATTCCGACACTGTTACTAAGGACCCTGCGCACGATCATCACAATTCAAATAAAAAATGTACTGTAAAATCATTATTTTTCGAGGGATTAAATTTCATGGATTGTGTGGTTCATCCCATCGAACAATAATTTTGACCCATGTATTTACAACCTGAAATGCAAATCCACAAAAATTAACGTCCCATCAAAATGGTCTTTTTTACTGAAACCATCGAAATGAAATGATTTTACAGTAGATCGTCTTTAGCTTTTTCTGTTCATTTTACTGCCTCCAGCACTTTGATTATATGAATACCGGTGTAGATAAAAGGGACGGATGTAACGGGCATTAGTAGTGACTTCTAGCTGCAGATTCATAGGCTTAGTTTTGAATGGTGAAAGGGTACCGGTGAAAAAAGGAAGATATTTGTGTGGATGAGGTTTTCATGCATATTTGTGTTTGATAATGATAATTATGGAGGGTTTTGGAGCGAAAAATGCGATTAAGCCTGATTTTGGAGTTGCGAAACTAGGGAGCTAGCAGAAAGAAGGTGGTAGGATAAGAAAAGCAGAAAGAAGCGACATACACCAAAATGCGGCGAAAGAAAGCGTAAAGGACAGACAAGTAGAATTGTTTGAGAAGTTGTATTGGTGGAATTATTGCTCGGATATATGTATGAATGGCTGTAATTATTGGTGCAATTGATCCCTCCAAATTCACATAAAATTTTGGCAATGTACAATATAAAACTCGAGACTTTCAAAATTTATTAAAACTCAACAATCATTTTATTTCTCTGTACGTGCATTGACAGTTACACTACAACAGGTTCTACCCTATATCCATAACATAACACTCCTTACATTTACAATATAATGAATATGTATAGCTTGGCTATTTTGACCTGAACCTGACCTTTATGCAAGAATATATTACAAGCTTTGAATATATCAATTTCCACAAGCAAATCGTACAATATCGGTATTTCAAATTTGTGTTTCTATTACATCTTGGGTGTCTTAATGATACTCCCCGATAATAGAACATACAATCGGTGTTATAAACTTAGGTAATTTATCGACTGTTAGATTATGTTTATCAAAAGGTCAGGCTCGTGTCAAATTAGCCAAGCTATGTGTATAATGATTTCTAGAGTATAATATTTATGGGGATTTAATTTCGTTGTTGAGATCATCCACAAAATTAAACCCACCTCAAATTTTAGTTTTAACAGCATGTAATTGGGCTAAGTAAAAGAATAACGGTGAAAATTTACCTGAAATTTAACAATAGTGTATACCTGCATATCGCTGTCTTAGAAAGAGAAGGTCGTAAGTACTACTTAAGTAATGCGACCTGATAAGACTGATTCATATTTTAAAATCAGCATTACAAGGCGCTTCTTATGAGCATACTTTCATAAAAATCGGAACTTGCCATGTCGACGAAACTCAGACATTGGAACAATTCGTTTTACCAGTCCATACTATAGGTAAAGAGTAATTTTCAGCCAGTTTTTTTGGTGTTCTCAAAATATTGATTTTGTATTAACAACCATCTCATTCTAAGCCAGCAATGTGTTTATGATGAATGAAACTTTAATATTTTCTTATAGTTTCATATGGTGTTCTAGAACACTTTTGTACGAAAACGGACAATTTGCATGTCCAATAAATCACAGAGAAAGCTTCTGTTAAAACTGAAGTGAAAAATAATCTAGTGGATATGAAAGCATAATCGTTTTTCAGTTTTTGAAACTTTTTTAAAAAATATCTTCCGATATAGCTCTATACACTTTGAGACCACTTTTTTCTCAATGATGTCTAACCCACTAAGTCAGATACTATAGAAATTATTAATATTTGTGGTTGAGATCATCCACGAAATGTAATCCTCCTCGAATATTAATGATACCCTGTGATCCTCGTACATGCACAAAACCAGGAATAGAATCTGATGGTTTCAACCAAACATGTTTTCCAGGAGAGGGTCAGACCAGTTATTTTACACAAATACAAAATATGGTTTTCTCACTCTATGTAAGTGGTGTCACATAAATATACATTAAAAATTTCATACATGTGCCATAACATATTATACATCTTAAATACAACATACAGTAATAACATAATTATAAAAATTTCATAATGCGCCATAATATACAACATTTGTATATCTTAAATACTAGTACTACATGCATGTACAATGTAATCATATTAATTAGATCTATAATTATCACAAAATTATATATACATGTACAGGTATATATTTACAAATACAGACTACAGTACCCACCAACAATAAGTATACAGAGGTTATTTCCCCTCCCCCATTTACTTGCAGAATAGAGAAGCAACAATATTTCGATGGCTTAGAACCAGAAGGTCGTAGCTACCTCTTACGACCTTATAAGACTCATTCATATTTGAAATCTGCTTCACAAGGCGCTTCTTATGAGCGTATTTTCATGAAAATCTGAAATTGTCATGTTGACCAAAATGAAGTTTTAGAAACGTGTTAAATTACAATGAAAGAGTAAATTACAGACAGTTTTCTCTTGTTTTCTCAATATATCGATTTGGTAGTTACGACCTTCTGGTTCTAAGCCATCGATTTATGAAGTCCAGGAATAGTTTTGTTTATTAAGTGTATAAAGACCATACATTGATTGCTACCCTTGATGTAAAACCTTATGTTTCTTTGTCTCACATGAAAAGGTGACTTGGTCATGAAAAGACGAAAAATTCAGCCCCTTTGACCCCATGGTTATTTTAATTCAGATTTTTATATAATTCTTTATTTCTATCACTTTATTACTCATTTAGTAATAATATTGTAGTTTCAGAAATCACTATAATTGTGTCCGTCTCATAAACAGATAGTAAATAATTTAACCAACCATAATTCTGCATCTGTCAAAATGTGTATACTTATTAATGTTGGGCACTGTATATTTAAACCATGATTATCAATTCATTTATTCATGATTTATACACACAAACAAATGAAAGGTGTCTTTATCAATTGTACATACTATGGTAATATCAGGTAAGTGGTTGCCATGGAAACGACCCCAAAAATCTTAAAATAAAACTATTCTAATGAACCAAAGAAAAATCTCATTGATATCAAATTTTCATAAAATTTGTAATGGGTGCTTAAACGTCCCCTATTAGATCCTTGTATAGCTTGGCTATTTTGACCTGAGCTTGACCTTTATGCAAGAATATATCACAAGGTTCTTGCTTTGAATGTATCAATTTCCGCAAGCAATTTCTCTCAATCCAAAATCAAACTTGAGCAAAATCTCAATTTGAGCTGAGATTTTACTTGTGATGCATTGTAAGATGGCGCCAGGTTTTAATTGTGGAGAAAGTTTTTATGTCACATTTTCTATTTCTACATTCCAGTCCTCCACATGTGGAAACATTTTCAGTTATTTGTGGAAGACATTGAAGTATATTAACACCATCCTCGAAAACCCAGGCGACACTCACGCTCCTGCACTCACTACATCGATGATCACTCCTGCACTCGAGTTCCGGAGTGGTCTCAACGTTGGGTTTTTTGGGGATGGTAATATATTAATACTGGCTGAAACAATATTAATTACAGTAAAACTGGCTATAGGTGCTTGTACATGTCTAATGAATAAGAATGGCCATTGTAACCAAAGATTTCCATGAGTACTCGAGTCCTTGGCAGGGTGAAACAAGCCATTTCAACTTAAGTTTGGTCAACATGACAAGTTCTGATTCTCTTGATAATAGGTTCAAAAGATGCAGATATCAAATATTATATAAGTTTTATATAAATAAAAGTGCTACTTACACCCTTCACATTCTAAGCCAGCATCTCATTATTTACCAGTAACAGAGTACTAGATGGAAGGAATGACCAAGTACTTCATTTAAGTGCTCATTGCCATCCTAATTAAAAATTGTTAAAAAAACATCACTAAATATGCATGATTAAAACTAACAAAGGGTTGTCTAATGACATGTCAAACGCTATGTAACAAATACATTATGTCAAGCACTATATAGTTTTGGCAGCAAATATAACATTCTGAATTTCTTAGAACTTTAAAAAATAAAAATACTGGCTCATGCCTATAAATATACTGTACAAATCACAGAACATATATTTTATAATTTCAAATTTTGCATCTTAGATTTCTGTGATATAGTTCAATTTTGAACCCTGAGCCATGACCTTTATGACGAGTCTATTTGGGCGGGTAACTCGTGATTAATTGATTTCAGTCGTCATATGATACTCTTACCTATGTGTTTAATGTATAGATTGATAGTTTAGCGCAGTTAGTAACGCTCAGGAACTCCACTCCACAACCTTTATCGGCGAATGGATTAAACTTTTTTTAAAGGTGCAGTCACGGCTCAATGCTCGAAATCGAACTATACATGCCAAGCTTTGCAAACCCGATAGCGTGAGATTATCATTGCTCAAATTTTAAACTAAAATAAATCAAGTTTTTTATGCAGTTTTCACTAATTTATTGTAAGCTCAATCAAGCAATGCAAACTTATAATATTTGTCATCATTTCTACAATGTAAACGCAAAACAAAAGGTTGAGAATGGTATCAGCAGAGCGATTAAAGAATTTTAATTAGAAATAAATATAGATGTCTGCATAAACCTTTATAGGTTGTTTTACACCTAGTAGAGGACCTTCCTTACCAATATTTAATTTTACCATTTGTTAAGTACCAACAAACAATTTTTATCAGACCTTTCAACCTTTTTTAAAGATCTATTCTACAAATACTTCAAATTAACAATATATACATGTAGACACTGTACATTGATTATTACTCCTTTTATTCCTTTCCTCCTTTCATCATTTAACTTCTCCAACAAAGTCTTAAAAACCCAAACAGAAATTAACTATGGAATTTTGGAATACAAGATCCATGGGTAAAGTCAAAGACCTAAATTACTGTAATTTAGGTCTTTGGTAAAGTTCAAAATGTTCAAAATACTGAAAACGTCTTCTCAACATACTGAATTAGATGTTTTTCCTATTACCGGTAACTACATAGAGCATTTATTTCTCAAAATACTGAAATCAGTATTTAGACTGAACGCTTTTACCCATGAAAATCTTGTTAACCAAAAAATTATTCTACTTCAGCCTCATGCAACTTTTTCATATGACAAGGCCCAGTTACACTGAGGCTTAAAGTCAAATCAAGAAAAACGATCAAAAGTTTGTTTCAGGATCAAAACTTTGCATTTTTTCCATTAAATAACTTTTTCTGCAGAAAATGTCTTCATTC